>CM024268.1:16086920-16364352 GCA_013621005.1 Aeschynomene evenia
GTGGAGAAAAGGGCCACTTCAGAACGGAGTGCCCTCAGAACAAGGGAAAGAAGAAGTTCATTCCCAAGAAGAAGAAGAAGGCAATGGCTGCTACATGGAGTGACTCAGAAGAGGAAGACTCTGAGTCAGAAAGTGAAGAGGAAGCTAATGTCTGCTTCATGGCCGGTACTGACTATATTCTGGAAACAGAATCTGAGTCAGAAGAGGTACCAAACTCTCCTCCTCTCTCATACTCATACAATGAGATCTCAGAACTCTATGAAGAGAGCTTCTGAGAGACTCAAACGAATTAGCTAACAATTTCAGCAAACTAAGAAAGTCTTTTAAATCCTTAGAAGCTGAAAATGCTAGACTAATTCAAGAAGTAGAGAACCTAAGGCTTGAAAGAGATGACTTTAAAAATAGATATCTGAAAGTCACAACCTCTATCAAGCTTTAGAAACAATGTCTTCTGTAACTGTTGAAAAAGCCGAACTGGCTTTAATAGAATTACAAAAGACAAATGAGCTTCTCACTTCTGACTTAGTTAAGATGGTCAAGGGTGAAAAAATGATGACACTCTTGCTTGGTGGTCAAAGACCTTACAAGGATAAGAGTGGACTTGGTTATGAAGAAATCTTCGAACCAAATGATATTGATCCATCCTTAACTAAATCACCTCGCACGTGCATCGCATGTTTTAAGAGTGGCCATGGTTCTGAAAAATGTCCTATGTTGGAAAAAGGAAAAATCTCTAAGCCTCAGAAGGCTCAAAAGAAAACTCAGAAAGAAAAGCCTTCTAAGAAGACTAACCCCTCTCAGAAGGGAAAAACTTCTCATAAAGCAAGTGCTTCTGAAAAGGGCAAACAAAAGGTCTCTGACTCTCAAAACCATGACCCCTCTAAGAAAAGAAGGCAAAAGTCCAAGAAAGCTAACAAGCAAGGACCCAACAAAGAATGGGTACCTAAATCTGTTAACTTTGTGACTGCAGGTGCATCATCAAGCGCTGCTCCACCACCACGATGAGCAGTGGTACCTTGACAGTGGCTGCTCAAGGCACATGACTGGAAGCAAGCACTGGTCAGAAGTCTCAAGCCCAAGAAAGGCGGAACAGTGCGATTCGGTGATGGCGCTAAGGAAGAGTCACTGCAATCGGAGATGTTGGTAAGGATTCCTCTCACCAAATCTCAGATGTACTTTTGGTCGATGACTTAACTCACAATCTATTAAGCATTAGTCAATTTTGTAACAAAGGCTTAAAGGTTGAGTTTTATGCCAAGTATTGTCATGTGATTAATCTCACAAATGACAAGATCGTTCTGGAAGGAAAACGTGTTGGTAACATCTATGTTATCCATCTGGATGATCTAAGGATCAAAACGTGGAGTGCCTTGTCTCTGTCCAAGAAGACAAATGGCTATGGCATAAGAAACTTGGTCATGCCATATGAGACTTCTTTCTGAACTCTCTCAGAAAGGACTCGTAAAGGGCCTTCCCAGAATTAAGTATCAGAAGGATGCAACCTGCGACTTCTGTGAAAAAGGGAAACAGACCAAAGCTTCCTTTCCCAGTAAAAGTGGTATTTCTACTCAGAAACCACTGGAACTGCTCCACATGGATCTCTTTGGACCAACCAGAACGGCTTCCCTTTCTGGAAAACGCTATGGTCTTGTCATAGTGGATGATTACTCCAGATTCACTGGGTTTTCTTTCTAGCCTCTAAGGAAGAAACTTTTGAGAAGTTCAAAGCATTTGCGAAAAGAGTTTCAACTGAAAAGATTCGCACATTCATGCCATTAGATCAGATCATGGTGGTGAATTTGAGAATCATGCTTTCGAAAAGCTTTGTGAAAATCTGGGCATTGCTCACGAATTCTCATCTCCCAGAACTCCTCAACAAAATGGAGTAGCTGAGAGAAAGAATCGAAGCCTTCAAGAGATGGCAAGAACAATGCTCTTAGAAAGTGGACTTTCAAAAGGTTTGGGGCTGAAGCAGTTAATACTTCATGCTACATTCAGAATCGAGTCTTTCTGAGACCAATTCTGAAAAAGACTCCTTACGAGCTATAGAAGAAATAAATACCAAACATTTCTTATTTCCATGTATTTGGTTCTTCTTGTTTATTCTCAACACAAAGGACAAACTCTAAGTTTGATCCTAAGTCCGATGATGGATGCTTCCTAGGATACTCCTTAGTCTCTAAAGCTTACAGAGTATATAACAAAAGGAGTAAATGTGTTGAAGAGACAATCCATATTAAGTTCAAAGAACTTAGTAAGGACATGTCTCAGAAAGATGCAGACTTAGAAGATGAGTTTGAGAAACTCAACATCACTTCTGAGAAAGCCAAAAAGAAAATTCTTATAGATGATGAGACTGACTTCCAACCCATGGAACAACCATCTCCATCTAAAGAAAAATCCAGCAGCATCATCGAAGCTCCAGAACCTAGAGAATCTACTTCTCCAAATACAATGGAACCTAGATTCTCAGAAGGTCAAGCTTCTGATGACTCAGAAAGAGAACCTTCTGTGTCTCCTTCTCAGAACCCTACTCTAAAGGGATTAGAGGTTCAAGAGACTTGAAGAACGTCTCCAGAACGAAGTCTTGGGCAATCCAGAACGTGGCGTAAGAAACCAAAGGAACTATACAAATCTTCTATGGTTTCTGAGCTTGAACCAGACTCCATAGAAGAGGCGTTAGATGATCCTAACTGGGTAAATGCCATGCAGGATGAACCTTGACCAATTCGAGAGAAATCAAGTTTGGAAACTAACTCAGAAACCCAAAGGCAAGAGTGTCATTGGGACTAAATGGGTGTTTCGAAACAAACTTGATGAAAACGGTCAAGTCATGAGAAACAAGGCAGATTGGTTGCACAAGGGTACAACCAACAAGAAGGGATAGACTATGATGAAACTTTCGCTCCAGTCGCAAGATTGGAAGCTATCAGAATGTTGCTAGCTTTTGCTGCACACAAAGGTTTCAAACTCTATCAGATGGACGTTAAGTCTGCCTTCTTGAATGGATACCTTTCTGAGGAAGTTTATGTAAAACAACTTCCTGGTTTTGTGAATGATGCATTCCCGGATCATGTATTTAAGCTTACAAAGGCTCTCTATGGTCTGAAACAAGCTCCAAGAGCTTGGTACGATAGATTGAGCTCTTTCCTGCTTAAAACAGATTCTCAAGAGGGAAAGTGGACACAACTCTCTTTACACTCTCAGAAGACTCTGGCTTCTTGATTGTCCAGATTTAGTTGATGACATAATATTTGGCGAACCAATGAATGCCTTTGCAAAGAATTCTCCAAGCTTATGCAAGGTGAATTCGAGATGAGCAATGATGGGAGAATTAAATTCTTCCTAGGATTGCAAATCAAGCAAGAGTCAGAAGGGACAGTTATTCATCAAGAGAAGTATACCAAGGAACTTCTGAGGAAGTTTCTGATGGATAAGGCCAAACCCATGAGCACTCCCATGCATCCCTCTCAAGTAATTGACTTGGATGAAGATGTGAGAAAGTCTCATAAAGCAACTATTGAGGGATGATTGGCTCACTTCTCTACTTAACTGCCTCCAGACCAGATATCCAACTCAGTGTTGGGATCTGTGCTAGATTCCAGTCTAAGCCTAAGCAATCACATTTAACTGCAGTCAAACGAATTTTACGATATTTAAGTGGAACTACTAATCTTGGTCTTTGGTACGAGAAAGGTTGTTCTTCTGATGTTGTAGGATACTGTGATGCTGACTACGCTGGAGATAGGATTGATCGCAAAAGCACAAGTGGCTGCTGCTGCTTCTTTGGAGAATGCTTGATCACTTGGTCTTGCAAGAAGCAAAATACGATCGCCCTATCAACTGCTGAAGCTGAATATGTATCTGCTGCGAACTGCTGTTCTCAGATGCTCTGGATTAAGAATCAGCTACTTGATTATCAATTAAGGTACACCAAAATTCCTATCCTCTGTGATAATACAAGTGCTATCAACTTAGCTAAGAATCCTATTCAGCATTCTCGATCCAAGCACATCGATATAAAACATCATTTTATTCGAGATCATGTGCAAAAAGGCGACATTGAACTTAAATTTGTGAATACTGAGGATCAAATCTCAGATATATTTACAAAACCTTTACCCGAGGATCGTTTTGATGTTCTGAAAGGACTTCTCAATCTAAGACGTTTCTAAGTACTTTGAAATTAAAAAACTCTCTCTTAGAAACCCCCCCTTAGTCCTAGTTTAGACTCTGAGACGAACAACAGAACTAAGCTTCTGAGCTAGAAGTAGGAAAACACAGAAAAACTCTATCTGAGAAAATTTGTTCTCAGAAGACTTATCTCTCAGAAAGGAGATCTTCTGAAACATCTTTCAGAAGGAGGGTTTCTCAGAAGGACCACCTCTCTCAGAAAGGTACCTTCCGAGAAACAAGTTACCAACGGTAACTTTTGGATAAGTGGCAGGAAACGGCTAGTTACAAGCCATGTCTATAAATACTCATGGCATTGTTTCATTTAAGCACTTTACGCTTAAAGCTTACCAAAACTCTGCCAAATCCTCTCCTCGCTTTTCAAATCTTCATCTGCTCTCTCACTATCTCTCTCTCTTGTTCTTCTCTATCTCTTCTCAAAACTCAAACCCTTCTTCCAAATGGCCGTCTCTGGAGAGATCAAAGGCTTAATGAGAAGCAACCTAAATGAAATATCCGAAGATATTCTCTACGACAATGAGGAAATGCAGTCTCTATTCCACAAGACTTATCTTCCAAGAAATCTTGCTATGGGAAGGGTACTACTCTCAACGTATACAACCAAGTGGATGAACTTCAATTCACCTTCCTCAAGCAACCTGGATGGCCAGCCATGATGAGTTCCGAGGACGTGTGCTACCAAATGTGGTGAGAGCTTTCTATTCGCAAATAGAAAAGTTCACCAACAAAGGGGTCAAGAGCACGATTGGTGACCAACAGATCCGCTTCTCCTCCTCTGACATCAACAAAGTCTTCAAACCTTGAATGGTGGTGCTGTCATCGCCGACGACCCAGAATGGGTCAAGGAGGTAGATGACTCAGAAGAAGAAGTAGTGACACTTCTGACTGGTAGCAACAACCTACCACTCAAGGGGTAAAGGTGCCTCATCTTACGCAAGAGGCCAGAATCATCTTCTCCGTTGTGCAACACACCCTTCTCCCTCGGATTGGAGACATGGGGAACGTTACCACCATGGATGCCTGCTTACTGTACCACCTGCTGAAGAAGGAAAGAGTAGATTTTGGGAGGATGATGCTCAACTACATGATGCACCAGGCTCATCCGAAGAGGGCTCTCACAAGTCTACCTTACGGAAGCCTTCTGACCAGAATCCTCGACCATTTCTCTTTCCCCCTTGAAGACTATGAATATGTCTTCAACCACAGCAAATTCACCATGGTCACCTTCAACAACATCAAGAAGAAGAAGGTACCAGAGACGGGGGCACCTAAGAAGAAGGAGGAAGCAAAGCCTTCTAAGGGAGCTGCTGGTCCCAACCAGCCCTCTAAGGCTGAGAAAGGAAAGGAAAAGGTTTCCGATCCTTCAGAAAAGAAGAAGAAGAAGCAAAAGGTGACTCATCCTTCTCCAACAAGGGTGACAAGGAGTATGGCTTCTGAGGAAGCTCAGAAGACTCCTCAGAAGGAACCTAAGGTTGTTGAGGCTGCTGAAGACTCAGAAGAAACAACATCTGAGCAACCCATGACCAGGAAGAGGAAAGCACCTCCAACTCTCCAAGTCCCAGACGTGCCACCAGAAGGGAAAAAGAAACGTGGTCGTTTGGTAAAAGCTTACTCTAAAACTCCACCTTCCTTTCTTAAATCTTCTTCTACTTCAATTCCTGTTTCTGATTCTGTTGCTGGTTTTAAACCCACCAAATTTAAAACTAAACTCCTACATTCCTTGAATTATCAGGGAAAGACTCACAAAGGAGTGGGGATAAAAACCACTAAGAAACAGAGCCCGCCGAAGCCGACGGGTAAAGAAATTGTAGCAGTTGCTGCTACTGCCGCCGCCACCACTACCGCTATTGCTACTGCTACTGCTGCTGCTATTGAAGAAGAAGCTGAAGCTTCTCATCACTCCTCTCCCTCTGGGAATGTCTCCCCTACTAGAGAAGACATTCAAGGGCATGGAGGAAATGTTGCTGATTCTTCTTCAGAAGAAGAGGATGCAGCAAGCTTTCGCATTGAGCATCGCACTCCAGATGCTGGAAGCTCCAAGAAAGAGCCCCAGAAGAAGCCATCTGAGGTTTCTATGGTGGAACTTTCTGAGGCAACCACAACTGAAGTTGCCACTGTGAATGCTGAGTCATTGGCTCAAACGATGCTTGACGTCCAGAAGGCACTGGATCAACCTTCTGAGACTCCAGAAGCTGCTCAGATGCAACCACAACAACAACTACAACATGAGGAAGCCTTAATTGAACCAACTTCTGAGGTTGGTCTCCTCTCTTCTGAGATCCCTTTGGAACATGAGGAAACTCATGTCTCAACACATGAAGTAGTGCCAGGGACCACCAGCACTGGGCTCAGCTCAGAGGTGGGCGCTGACGCTACCATGGCTGCCGGAGTTGCAGCAGTTGAGGCATTTGTTGCCCACAGTTCCTTAGAAGGAACTCTATCTGAGAAGGACTCTCAGAAGGAACCAGAGGTTACTCCTCTAGATATCACTGAGGTTCCTCCTACATCCTTTGATCAACAAGGTCCCACCTTTTCGATTACGGACTCAATGATTGGTTCCGGCTTTCAGCTGGGAAGGATGGTAGTCACCCCACCCTCTGTACAATTTCGGCCTTTCTTTGGTCGAATTGAGAAGTTGAAAGGCAGTGAAGCCATCCATAGTCAGATTTCAACTTTCAGCCTCTCCGAAGATGCTCAGACTTCTGGTGCCATGGAGCAACCATCAGCTCGGCAACCCTCTGATCTAGACCTTGCTCTAGTTTCTGAGGACACTCAAAGGCAGCCTTCCATTGAACTTGCTGCTATTGAAGGCAAAGCTGTCCAAGAAGAAGAACTTCCTGAATATCAAACGAGGGATATCATCGATGAAGTACTTGAGGCTGAAGTCTCTCGTCCTCCTTCATCTCAACCCTCATCTTCTCAACAGCCTTCCACTGCCTCTGACCTACCTCCAGAATGCGCTCCAAATGCGACTCAGAGCGAGATTCTCATGGAGATATGCCAGCTGCTACGCTATATTGCCAGAAGGCAGTAGTTCTAAGTCAATGATGGCGTTTATGTCTTAGCCACCCTTTTTGATGTAACAAAGGGGGAGTAGATAAATGATGATAAAATTTTTGTACATTGGCTATCGTAAACACTAGGCTAGAACTTAGGGGGAGCAACAACTTAGGGGGAGCCAAATATTTTGTATCTCTACAAAACCATAAATGAAAAATCATTATTTTGGCATCTCATGTTTTACTCATTTTATGCTTATCTTTTATTATTTATTATTTGGCATCTCTTGATTTACTTAGCTTGGTATTTCTGAATTTCATACATACATTTATCAATACACGCTATGTAATTGATAATCTCAAACAGTGATCATACATTGCATACTTGAACTGTTGATTATCACAGCCTTCTAAGAAAATAACTAAGTCTTCTATCAGAAAGCTAAGTTAGTTTCTAAGAAAAAAAAAGTGCATTCTGAATAAGTTATGAACTTACTCAGAAACACTTCTGAACTTAAGCAAAATTATTATCTTAAGACTTAAGTTGTTATCATCAAAAAGGGGGAGATTGTAAGCTCCAGAACCCTTCTGAGAGAATTAAGCATAATTCTCTTAGAGTTATGAAAGTTTTAATGATAACAAGGTAAGCCATAAGTATAAAATTTTACTTAAGGTTTTGCTAATATGTGCGCTAAGTGTCTCAGAAAGCTTTAAATTATTGCAATGCCATGAGCAAAGACCAAGACAAAACATCAAGTAGCCTTGAAATCAATCGATAAAATCATAGCGCCAAAGATATCAGAAAGGATGTCTCAGAAGCGCAGAAGGTGAAAACGTGTTTCTGAGGAAAGAACACTGTCGCCTCAGAAAGGTCTCAGAAGACCTTGCGACTAGTAGTTCTCAGAAGGGTCTTCCCTCAGAAGGTTCGCCTCAGAAGTCCGTACAACTCTTAGAAGGTTGGACTCAGAAGCAACCAAGTGTCTGGACTCAAGGGAGCGCAAGCAGTCTCAGAAAGCTCGCTACAACTAGCCAAGGAAGTGGGAACACGCGCACTGTGCAGTTCTGAAAAGTTCCTCATTTTGCGCTGACTGTAGCAGGGAGCCGTTCTGAAAAGGACACAGCCACATAAGCAAAGTGAAAGCTTCTAATTTCGCGGCTCTTTGATGCCTATATATATGAGTTCAATTCCAGAGCAATGTGACGAAACTCTTGCGTAAAAACTCTTGATTAAAAGTGCCAAAACTCTGTTGAATTGAAAATCATTTTGCGAAAACTTAGAACTTTCTCAGAAAGACAATTTTTACGAAATTGTTCTTCTAACTTTGCAAAATCTTCTAGTTCTGAATTGGTGTAAATTCTTACATTTGTAAGTTAAATCTAGAAGTCTACTAAGGGTCAAATTAAGTTTGTAACTTAATCTTAGTAGCTGATTTTCGAAGCAAAAACAACTTTCTGAAAAACGCTAAGTCCTTCTTTGTGTGAAGGCAGGTTTAAGTCCTCTGGTGTTTGAGGCAAAGTTCAAAGTCCTTAATTGATTAAGGCAAGGAAGTCCTCGGTTGTGAGGCAAGAAAGTCCTCTGTTGTGAGGCAAGGAAGTCCTTAAGTGTTTGAGGCAAGGAAGTCCTTAAGTGTTTAAGGCAAGGAAGTCCTCTAGTGTGAGGCAAGGAAATCCACTTCAGGTTGTGAAGTGGTGGAAGTCCTTTACTTGGTAAAGGCAGTGTTGTCTGAGAAGGCACATTAAGAAGAATATCTAAGAACTCTCAACTGAAGGTTGAGGACTGGAGTAGGTTGGTTATAACCGAACCAGTATAAAATTCTTTGTGTTAAGCTTTTCTCCCTTGCTTTTTAACTTGCATAAATCTTTGAGAAAAACTCTACCACGATTCTAATTGAGAGGTCTCGTGAAAACCTTATTGATCAAAATTAGAAAGCTTTTAAGAAACTCAAACCTTAAGTCATTTACTTAAAATCTCTCAGAAAGGAACTTTCTCAGAAAGACTAAGTTCTCAGAAACTTAATCTTCTCAGAAAGCATTTTCCGCTGCAAACTCTTAATCATACCTTCTGAGTAAAAACAGCTTTCTAAGTAAAAGTTTTAACAAGCAATTTTTAAAACTTGCACGATTCAACCCCCCCTTCTCGTGAACACATACACTTTCACTAAGTTCCTGACAATTTCAATTTTCGGATCGTCGTTAGTCCCTAAACGACTTCCGTTATTTCCAGAGACCAATATGACTTATTTATTAGTTGTAAGGACCAACTAAAGAAATTTAATAAAAATGAATCATATAAATTATGAGATATGTTACATGTACACCACCAATCAGCCACCATGGTATAAATATACGAAATACATGTATAATACAACTATCAATTATATCACCGTATTTTTTAATTAAAATACATTTTCTCTCACCTCACGCGCTCTCACAACGCGTAACAGAATCAAGACTCTCTCTCTTTCTTTTTTCGTGATCAAACCAGTAACGAATATTCATTTTGTCTTGTCTTCCAAAGGAGAAATTCATCAATCCCTCAATAAAGGTGAGATTTCACAATTTATTTAGAGTTCATATTCACTCCCTTTGATTGTTGGATTATAGTTGAGATTTTGTTAGATTAAATCTTATTTTTATTTATAGTTCATATTCACTCCCTTGGATTGTTGGTGTTATGAAATAATATTGTGAATATCTGTATCTTTAATGGATTTAGATAAGATTTGATTTGATCTTATCTTTTCTTTATTAAGATTTGATTTGATATTATCTCTTCCTTAGTTTGGCTATAATCCTAATGGAAGAACACACTTTGGAGACTATCAATAATATTGTTCTCTTTTCCCATCTATTCTCTCTGTTATTGTCATTAGCTTCACAACACGTTATCAACACAAAAAACTCTCAAGGTAACATTTTTTTTAATTATGTCAAATCTCTCTCATCTTGAATTTGTTGCCCTTGAAATTCGGGAAAGAACTACATGATTTGGGTTCTCGATGCTAGAATCCATCTGAAATCATTGGGTCTTGAAGATACCATTGTCCAAGGAAATGCTGCATCCCAGAAGGATTGCGCTAAAGCATTAATTTTTCTTCGCCATCATCTCTATGAGACTTTAAAATCTGAATACCTTATTGGTAGTACTAATTTGATTGAAGACTCTAGAAGAGCTATAATTTTGTTACCTGAAGGAACAAAATTCATCATTAATTTTGCATTACTGTCTACTAAATCGCAAAGAAACTTATTGAGTTTCAAAGATATTCGTCGAAATGGATATCATACTGAGACAGTAAATGAGGGGGGGGGATAATGAGTACCTTCATATCACAAGTTGTGATTCCAACAAGAAAGTTGTACTCGAAAAATTGCCTTCGTTTTCATCTGGTCTTTATTACACTAAAATTAGTGTAATTGAATCACATGTTATTGTATACCAGAAATTTACTAATTCAAGTGACTTTATCATTTGGCATGATCGATTGGGACATCCAGGAGAAATAATGATGCGAAAGATCATTGAAAACTCTCAAGAGCATTCATTAAAGAATCAAAAGTTTTTTCAATGTAATGAGTTTTCTTTTGTTACATGTTCTCAATTAAATATATATTTATATATTATATGGCTTTCACCAACAAAGATTGGATTGAATCTCTTGTATTCCCAGAAGGAATTCAATGTGATATATGTGGATTAATTGATCCACTATATGGACCTTTCAAATACTTATAACATCTATGAAATGGTCACATATGTGCTCATTATTATCTCACGACGTGAAGTTCGTGATATACTTGCACAAGTTGTTAAGAGCACTAATTTTGATAAACAATTAAAATGGTGATATGGTGAATTTATTTCTCAAGCTTTTGATGCTTGTAGCCCAATATTGTATAGATTGAACATCCAATTATGCATGTTCATAGAAAAAGTTGGCTAGCATAATAAACTAATGGAGGACCTCCGGTTGATTGCTAGACCACTTATTTATGAGAACAATTCTCCACATTCTAGTTTGGAGCAAATTATTTTACAAATTCTTATTTTGTAAAATACAAATTGTCATTATTTCTCTCTCCTATTAATTGTTTTGTTCTGCAGCCAAACAATTCTCATTTAAATATTGGAAGTGACTCTTTATACAGTCAAGTATTTTGGAATACAAATAGGAGATGTCTTTAAGGCTCAATTTGTTTATTGTCAATTTTATGAAGAAATGTTCCAAACATTAGGGGGAGAATGACAGTTGGAATAAAGTGCAATTCATCACTCTTACTCTATTTGAATCCTCATAAAAAGGCAATATGAACCAGAAGTTCATAATTTTATTGCAAAGAGTAGTAAATGCATTGTGAGATGCATTTTTATGATGAAATAGAATGACTAAAATATATATAACAACTGAATGAGATACCCTTATTCGAAATTGATGCCCATTATTAGGCAATTGGCTAGTGAATAGATCACATGCCAAAAGCTTGATACACCAGTCGATTCCAAAATGAAAATTTTTGAAATAAGGGACAAATAGACAAAAATATTGTTATGGAGGCAAATGATACTCTTCATGTTGAAAATGATAGAGACATGCTAAGGACACATATTGTGGTCTAAAATTTGACATGATTGAAATGCTAGAAGATGTTCAGGTACTTGAAAATTGTCAAGATATTGAAAATGATGAGATCTCAACAAATCATGTCTACTGTCACAACGTCCCCGAGGGGTGTCGTGACTAAAATAAGGAAAAAATGGGAGTTGCCACCAATTTTAATTATGGAAAAATTGGAAAACCTTTTGTTTGTGAAAAAATGGTCTTTTAGAGATTAGGGTTCGGGAGTCGAATTATGATTAGGGAATGGTGAGAATTTAACCCCACTGCACCCCTAATACATCCGTATAAATATAGTTACCCTATAGCAAATTATGCAAATCTATATTTAGAATTTAATAATATGTAATTTCCCCTTCAAGATATAAGCACATAAAAACAATATAAAAAGAAACAAAATATTTTAAAAATTAATTTTTGGTTGACAGGTTGTAGCCTGCGCCGACGTATCCTCTGGTGCAATGAGAAACTCAAACCCACATCGTTCTTGTAGAAAATGCTTGTGTGTTGTGTGTTTTTTTAGAAAGTGTTAGGTACAGGGCGAGTTATAAGTCGCACAAGTATCCTATAATTTGAAATTCCGAGGATGATTATCTCATACAACGAAATAATAAATTGTAAAAAAGATTTAGTAGAATTTTGTTTTGATGTTAATTAAAAGAAAAGAGATTGTTTTTGAAAATGAAATAATTTATTTGATAATATTATAAAAAGATATTTTTAGGGTGCATGACGATATCAGTCGTATAAGTACCCCACAATTTATGATCCCGATGATGATTATCTCATACAACGAAATAGTAAATTGTAAAAAAGATTTTGTAAAATTTGATTTAATTAAAAGCAAATCTTTGTTTATAATAATAATAATAAGAGAGAATATTGTATATTTTTTTATAAAAACAAGAAAAGAAAAAAAAACAAACAGAAATTAAAAAAACAAGAACATGAGCCCAAAAAAAAGGAGGCCCGAAAAAACAAAAAAAGGATCAAGAACAAAAAAACAAAGGGCCCAGCCTAAACCCATACCCTAATTCTCATTTTTTGAGAAAGAAGGGAAGGGTGGCTGGGCACAATCGCCGCCGCCGTAGGGTGGCAAGAGAGAGAGAGAGAGCTCGAGGGAGAGGAAGACGACGAGGACAGAGAGAGAGGAAGACCACCGTTGTTGCTACGGCCGAGCGAGTGCAGAGGGAGCAAGGTTGTCAAACTCGCGAGTTTAAGTAAACTCGTTTTGGGTAGGTAAACTCAGGATCGTAAGCGGATGCAAAGTCACGAGAGGCAACTGCTTCTTGAATCACGGAAAAGTTTGTCTCTTGCAATAATAGGCTACAGGAAGAGCACTCACAATGCTTCATTATAAAATGGGTGAAGGGGAAGGCACAAACACAACACACAGACGGGGGATAACACCCGTAACACAACACTCTCACTTTCTCTCTTTTTATTAGTATAGTTTAGTTTATTTTAGTTTATTTTATTTTTAGTTTTATTTTGTGGAAGTGTTTTTAATTGTTTAAATGTCTTATTATTATTCTATGTTTATTTTATGAATGTTTATTCAGTTTAATTAATTTGTGCCACTTTATATTATGCTCTATGTAATTATTATTTAATTCTAGTTTAGTAATTTTAGTTTCTCGTGCTTTTACTATTTAATTTTCTATTTATTTATTTTATTATTATTATGGATAACTAGATTTTAGTCTCGGTGTAGGATAGATTATCGGTTAGGTTCGTTAGTACTTGAGACTTTATGTAGTATGTGATTCACCTAGTGTAGTTTCTCTATATAGTTCTGATTTTATATTGCATAGTTTACTCGTACAGTTTAGTCGAGTGGTTGGCTAGGATAGCTGTGAGCGTGTGTTTAAGTTCTCGGTTTAGAGGATGTCGATGCATGTCAAGGCTATTTGGTTGATTAGGAATTGATTACCTGTTCTGGATGTTGGTTTCTAGTTTATTAGAGAGTGTTAGAGATTGATTGCCAGTTTAGGAATTAGGCATCGTATAGTGTCACACTAGATCGAGTCGCGGACTGTTTTGTGAGCGAGTCGCCTAAGTATTCCCTTGGTGAGATTGGAGGTTTATTCAGTCTGATTAGGAGAGTACAGTTACACTACGAGTGCCACACGCTAGGAGTTGAGCGTAGTACTAGGGTCGATGATAGGAGAACCGTACCGATCGTCTCATCAAACACCGATGCGACTTAGTTATTTACATTTCCTACCTACTCTTCACATGCGCTTTTCCAACCCCCCTTCTCATACAATCTGCTCACCCAATCACCTGTCTGCGCTTCCTCTGAGAGACGACCCGAGTCAGTTTCCTTATACTGCGTATTTGGTTGCCGATTTGGTAAACTAAACCCCCTTTTTCCTTTTTCTTTTCTAAATTGCTCGGGTACCGGAGAAGTAGCGACGCTCCGGTTCTCGCCACCGTGACTGCTCGGCCGTGAGACACCGCAGCCGCGGCGATGACTAGGTGGAAGAATGTGATCTCGTGGTCGCTGCGGTGCGGAGGTTTAGAGGCGGCGATGCGATTCGCAGAGGCGAGGAGGAGGGGATACGCGGAGTAAGGGTGAGGTGTGGCTACTTGGTACCGCGGCTGCGGCTGCTCTGACCGAGAGCGAGAGGGGGCAGGCAGTGGTGTTGTTACAATGGATGCGATGATAATGGGGTGATGGTGTGCGTCAAGAAGAAGGATTTACCTTGTGTTATCACCCAAAAAATAGCTAAGAAATTGAGTGGAAGGAAACGACTGTCAATGGTATATCATATCAGGAAAAACGGTTAGCTGTAATGAATCAGTTGTGATAAAATAGTTAGCCGAGCTGTAACAGAAGTAGTTGTGATAAAACAGTTAGCCGAGCTGTAACGGGTTTAGCTGAGTCGAGAAAGTATTAGCCGAGATGGAAATAGCCGAGACAGAAGCAGTTACTTGGGAAGGAAGAGTTGGCGGTTGCTAAAAACGTGGGTAATGAGTTTTTACACTCCACTAATGGATTCATGGCACAAAAATAGGACTAATCAGTTGCAAGATCATGGGCAACATGGAGCTTGGAAATAGGAACCAAGAAGGCTATATAAAGAGGAACTTGTGACTAAAATCAACCATCTCCAAGATCACAAATCATGGCTTAATTACTTTTTATCACTTTTTCTGCACTTTTACATTTTTCTCTTAGTTTTAGTCGTAGTTATAGTTTATCCATGTAGAGAAAACACTTTCTTTACTATTTCCTTGGTGTAATTAGTGGTTATTGAATTAATGGAAGCTTTCTTCTTCACATTCTTTGCTCGTTGTCCTTGGGATCAAAAGCGGTTATATTGCTATTCTCGGCTGCTTTCTCAGTCGTAGCCGAGAAGGAATAATTTTCGCGACAACATAAATGGCACGCCTGGTGGGACTTCTAGGAGCAAAGTGTGAATTTTTCTTCAACACCCCATGACTTTGATGTACAATTGTACAAATCTGAGGCCGGGAAAGTATTTAAGAAAGTTACCAAGTTCGATGACCATGAATACATCAAAGCCTAATTATTTAGGCTAATCTGATGAAAAATATGGCGAGTCACGCGGCGGTTAATGGAAATACCACGAATTTTCCATTTTGACAGCTGTTAGTGATTGTCGATTCTTTGTCAAAAAAAAAAAGTGTCGGTATGATTTCTGCCGCACAGCTGGTAGGATTTTTACCACATAGTTGGTATAATTTCTGCCGCACAGCTGGAATGAATTATGCCACACAGCTAGTACGAATTTTTGTTCAGCTGTCACAATTTCTGCCGTACAGATAGTATAAATTATGCCACACAGCTGGTAGGATTTCTACCACATGGTATAATTTCTGTCGCACGGCTGGAATGAATTCAGCCACACAACTAGCACGAATTTTTGTTCAGCTGGCACCATTTCTGCCGTACAGGTAGTATAAATTATGCCACACAGCTGGTAGAATTTCTGCCGCACGGCTGGAATGAATTCAGCCACACAGCTAGTACGAATTTTGGTTCAGCTGGCACGATTTCTGCCGCACATGTAGTATAAATTATGCCGCACAACTAGTATGAATTCTGGCATAGCTGGTATGATTTTCTGCTGCAGCTGGTTTGAAATCTGTCGTACAGCTACAGCTAATGCTTGTATCATTTTTTGCCATACAACTGGTAAGAATTATGCAACACAGCTGATATGAAATCTAGCGCTACTGGTATGTATTTGGACAGTGCCTAGTATGAACATTGATGTAGGTGGCACAAATATTAGTATTGGGGGGCAGATAGTGAACCGATCTGCAAATTATTTACAAGCATGGTGGAATATTCAAATTCTTTTCTACGACTTCCGTTAACAAAGTATTTGTTTTTGCTGATAGCCGTACATTGATGAATTTGAGTTCAAATAGTGCAATAAATAATTTTAATTATTTTTAAACCAAAGTCTGCCATCAACATATTTGATGGAAGATTAGGTAATGCATTATAAGTTGCTGGGAATCAGCTGTAAAGAGCAACAATTTGCTGAATATAGTTGTAGAAGCCACCTACAGTAAGGACACCAACTATAAAATCGTAACTCACGAGGAAGCAGGCTTGGAGACCTCCTTTTGTAAAAAGTCATAATTGGAGGGCACCAGTCGCAAGAAATCTAGTCGTGAGAAATCAAGTGTGAAAGTTAGCTGTAAAAAAAAGATAATGGAATGGAACACTATGAGTGTAGGCTCAAAAGAGACTGGGGGGCAAGCAAGCTTGCTAAGATCAAATGTGTTCCTATTATTATGGTATCCAAAGCAAAGGGCATATACAGCTAGAACTTGTAGAAGGGAGCACGTCTAAAAAGTGATGCCTCAAGTTGATGACGATCAAAGCAGCTAAGAGGAAGCTCCAAAAGGAAAAGCTATCCAGACATCTTAAGGTACGATTAATATGTTCAATCATGTCAATAATGTAGGATAGCTTAGTTGGTGATGATAATATGAAAAGTGTAAATGTTGCTCAAATCCTCGGCTGAGAATGATATGCTTCATTAAACGTTCAAGATTACATTCTTGGTGAAGAAGATTTGTTATTATTAGCCGAAGATTTAGAAAATATGATTGTGACGACTGGAACATTGCTACTTGAATTTTTATCTGATAAAATTCAGCCGAATGATTTAGAAGATGATGTATTTGAGGAAGAGTTTTGAATGAGTAACATTTACTAAATAATGAGAGAAGCTATAGAAAGAAGGAAAAATTGATAGTGAAGAAATGAGCTATAATGAATATCATATCGTGGATGATATTCAAGAAGATGGAATGCCTTTGAGGTCCAAATGAGAGCTGAATCACGGCTAGCAAATGATCTGTACTAGAAGGATAAAGAAAAATATCATCGGCTAACAATTAGAGCTAGTGCTCAGATTGGTGTGTCCAGCCGAAGATGGCTTAGCTTGGGCGACCTCTTAGGGGGAGGAGGATGTCCGCTAAGTTCCATATTGATAAAAAAAAAAAGTATAACACTACAAGAAATTTGGCCTAAGACAACGCCAAGAAAAGTGTTGCCTAAAGTGACCAAAGGAAACACTTTTGGACCAAAGGCAACATTTTTTTCTGAGCGTAACCTAAAGTGGCGTAACCTTTAATCGAAAAGTGTTGCCTAAAGTGACAATAGGCAACGCTTTTGAGCTGTTGTCTAGAAAAACTGTTGCCTAAAGTCTCACTTTAGGCAACACTTTCGAAACGTGTTGCCTAAAGTGATCCTTTAGGCAACAATTTTTTTGACAACGACTCAAAAGCGTTGCCGATTGTCACTTTAGGCAACACTTTTCGATCAAAGGTTACACCATTTTAAGTTACACCCATAAAAAAATGTTGTCTTTGGTCCAAAAGCGTTGCCTTTTGGTTCAAAAGTGTTGCCTTTGGTCCAAAAGTGTTTCCTTTGGTCACTTTAGGCAACACTTTTCTTGGCGTTGTCATAGGCCAAATTTCTTGTAGTGTAATATATGTAGAAGAAGAATTATCATTCATAAAAAAGAAGCAACTTAAAGGAGGATTGTCTAACCAATCCTAGCTGAGGCACACAAGAGGAGGAAATTCGTGAGGTTGCTTTCTATTGCCTAAGTGTTGTTGGTTTATGCCAAAAGCAACATACCGATAGGCGATGAATGTCAAGCTCATGCATTGTTTTGAAAGAATATGGGAATTTATATTGATGATGTAGTTATCAAGTTAGCCGACTTTAATTATCAGTTAGCCGATTTGGAAGGGGTTTAGTAGGATAAAGAATCATTAAAAGAAATGAATTCGGCTGATTGTGCACTTGTAATCTCGGCTGAGAATTCCCTATTGTTTTTGGAACATAATCAAAGGAGTTAGGAGTTATGGATGAATGAAGAGGTATATAGTTTGAAGCCAAAATGAAATGTTTGATCAATAGGCATGAACACTATTGGCCGACTATTACGGGTGATTATTTCAATCATGCTAAAGGATGTTAGACTTGCCAAATTCATAGTCCAATTCAAATTATGTCATTGGAAAAATTACAGGCGCGCGGTAATTAGACCATGGTCATTTTGAGGGATGGACTATTAATTTAATTGGAAAGTTGTATCCTTTCCCCCCAAGAATCATTCCTTTATTTTAGTGGCTATGAACTATTTTACTAAGTGGCTTGAGATCAGTCGTTGAAGGAATATTTGGGTCGAAGCAGCTGGGGTATAAAGCGACCGATTAATTCCTAGCCGATGCTGGTGCCAGCCGTAGGTGAGCAGCTAACAATTATCAACTAAGGGTGGCGCTAGCTGAGTCGAAAAACTAAGGACATGATCGGCTGGGAAAGACGGTTGCGAACGGTTGCGAGGTTCATGGAATGAAGAGTGGATCTAAGAACATAGAACAACTGGTATAGATAGAGGACATGAAGTTGGAATTCTTTTAAGGAAATGCATCCTTCATCTTTCCTCTTATTCATCAGTCAGCTGAAGGATGCAGGGGGGCATTATCACCCAAAAAATAGCTAAGAAATTGAGTGGAAGGAAACAGCTGTGATAAAATAGTTAGCCGAGCTGTAACAGAAGTAGCTGTGATAAAACAGTTAGCCGAGCTGTAACGGGTTTAGCTGTGTCGAGAAAGTATTAGCCGAGATGGAAATAGCCGAGACAGAAGCAGTTACTTGGGAAGGAAGAGTTGGCGGTTGCTAAAAACGTGGGTAGTGGGTTTTTACATTCCACTAATGAATTCATGGCACAAAAATAGGACTAATCAGTTGCAAGATCATGGGCAACATGGAGCTTGGAAATAGGAACCAAGAAGGCTATATAAAGAGGAACTTGTGACTAAAATCAACCATCTCCAAGATCACAAATCATGGCTTAATTACTTTTTATCACTTTTTCTGCACTTTTACATTTTTCTCTTAGTTTTAGTCGTAGTTATAGTTTATCCATGTAGAGAAAACACTTTCTTTACTATTTCCTTGGTGTAATTAGTGGTTATTGAATTAATGGAAGCTTTCTTCTTCACATTCTTTGCTCGTTGTCCAAAATCTTGCTTCTCTGAGATATTTGGAGAACTCACAGCTAAGGGGCCGATTCCCCTCCTTAGCGTAATCGTTGTTTTAGGGATCAAAAGTGGTTATATTGCTATTCTCGGCTGCTTTCTCAGTCGTAGCCGAGAAGGAATAATTTTCGCGACAACACCTTGATTCTGTGTACTGTGTAGTCAGAGTACAATATTTTCTTTTTTTTCGGTCCCTTTTTCCCTGTTGTTAGAGAGTGATTTTATAGAGCTCTTTAGGTTAAATCAAGAATTAATGTGACAAATCCTTAATTAATGTTGCTTGATCATATTTTGATTTTTTGTGATTATTAGAATTAAGTTTGATTGTGTTTAATTGACTGAAATTGATTCTGATTTATTATGTTTGAATGTTTGATTTGGTTTTGAATCTAATCTAATTTAATCCTTGATTTGGATTTTATTCTTATTATTAATATCCTATTAAACATGATTCATCATTTATTAGGACAAAATATAGTGTTTACATCTACACAAGAAACTATGGAACCGACAAGTAATTGTTCTCGCGACAATATATTTGCAAATAGTGCAGTGCTACACTTATGCAAGAAAATGAGGACCTTGAGTCAAGAATCATCAACAAATATATCGATATATAAATGATTGGCCAAATTAGAAATAAGCCATGTAGATAAAACTTGACTCATTTGTTGATTGGAGTTGTAGTCCAAACACCTGGAAGGTATGAAACCTGTAACACCCTAATAATTATCCCAAAATGCTTAAGTCATTTTTGGTTAATTATCATTGTGTTACCTCTTGATTTTATAGCTTGACATGACCTGTTTAAGATATTATACTTGAAAATACGCGGGAATTTGTTTCGAAAATACATTATACTAAAATAAGGGTTTCGCGTCATAAATACATAATATGAAGGAATAATATATCGATGGATAATAATATTACATGTCATAAATCCCGCATACACCACATAAACATACAAGACATAAGTATCGTAATAGGTACATATCCATAATAATAAAGTATGCATACAACCGACTACATGGGTCCGGACTCAAAACATACAACATAATGCAGATAATATGAATCAATCCGAATACAATAAAAGATAAAACAGCTAAGCACTCCTAGTGCTCTCCGTTGGGTCCTCTTGGGACTCCAGAATCCTGATCCTCTGGTTCCTCTATAGAAATTGGAAATGGAAGGGGTGGTGAGTAACTGGGAAGTTAACTCAGTAGAGGCGGCCACTTCGGGTTTATTATGAAAATAGGTCTAGCATATCAAGTATTCATTTCATTTATTAGTTGAAAACAGATATATCCCGAAGCGACATTAACCTACGTGTATCTTGCTTAATTCTTTTAAATCACGCATACACATAAATCTCATTTTGTGGTGTACTAGGTGCACCTAAACATTTCATACATCATACGTGAATTGTCTCAAAGTAATCAATTCATCAATACTCATAACTCGACTAGCTTTACTCGTCTAGTCGACTCTTGACTGGCTTGACTCGTCCAGTCATGAGTAGCTTAACTCACTAGCACCTCTGTCATCTAGCTTATGTAAGCTCCAGAACCCTTCTGAGAGAATTAGGCATAATTCTCTTAGAGCAATGAAAGTTTTAATGATAACAAGGTAAGCCATAAGTATAAAAATTTTACTTAAGGTTTTGCTAATATGTGTGCTAAGTGTCTCAGAAAGCTTTAGATTATTGCAATACCATGAGCAAAGACCAAGACAAAACATCAAGTAACCTCGAGATCAATTGATAAAATCATAGCGCCAAAAGATATCAGAAAGGATGTCTCAGAAGCGCAGAAGGTGAAAACATGTTTCTGAGGAAAGAACACTGTCGCCTCAGAAAGGTCTCAGAAGACCTTGCGACTAGTAGTTCTCAGAAGGGTCCTCCCTCAGAAGGTTCGCCTCAGAAGTCCGTACAACTCTCAGAAAGTTGGACTCAGAAGCAACCAAGTGTCTGGACTCAAGGGATCGCAAGCAGTCTCAGAAAGCTCGCTACAACTAGCCAAGGAAGTGGGAACACGCGCACTGTGCAGTTCTGAAAAGTTCCTCATTTCGCGCTGACTGTAGCAGGGAGCCGTTCTGAAAAGGACACAACCACATAAGCAAAGTGAAAGCTTCTAATTTCGCGGCTCTTTGATGCATATATAT
Organism: Aeschynomene evenia; assembly: GCA_013621005.1. Lineage (NCBI taxonomy): Eukaryota > Viridiplantae > Streptophyta > Magnoliopsida > Fabales > Fabaceae > Aeschynomene > Aeschynomene evenia. Next base: position 16,108,432 of record CM024268.1, read on the forward strand.
ATGAGTTCAATTCCAAAGCAATGTGACGAAATTCTTGCACTAAAAACTCTTTATTAAACATGCAAAAACTCTGTTGAATTGAAAATCATCTGCGAAAACCTAGAACTTTCTCAGAAAGACAATTTTACGAAATTGTTCTTATAACTTTGCGAAAATCTTCTAGTTTTGTACTGGTGCAAATTCTTACATTTGTAAGTTAAATCTAGAAGTCTACTAAGGGTCAAATTAAGTTTGTAACTTAATCTTAATAGTTGGTTTTCGAAGCAAAAACAACTTTCCTAAAAACGCTAAGTCCTTCGTTGTTTGAAGGTAGGTTTAAGTCCTCTGGTGTTTGAGGCAAAGTTCAAAGTCCTTAAGTGATTAAGGCAAGGAAGTCCTCGATTGTGAGGCAAGGAAGTCCTTAAGTGATTAAGGCAAGGAAGTCCTCTAGTGTTGGAGGCAGGGAAATCCACTTCGGGTTGTGAAGTGGTGGAAGTCCTTTATGTGGTAAAGGCATTGTTGTCTGGGAAGGCACTTTAAGAAGAATATCCAAGAACTCTCAACTGAAGGTTGGGGACTGGAGTAGGTTGGTTATAACCGAACCAGTATAAAATTCTCTGTGTTAAGTTTTTCTCCCTTACTCCTTACTTGTACAAATATTTGAGAAAAACTCTATCACAACTTTAATTAAGAGGTCTCGTGAAAACTTCATTGATTAAAATCAGAAAGCGTTTAAGAAACTCTAACTCAAAGTTATTTTCTTAAAACTGCTCAGAAAGGAACTTTCTCATAAAGACTAAGTTCTCAGAAACTTAATCTTCTCAGAAAGCAATTTCCGCTGCAAACTTTAAATCTACCTTCTGAGTAAAGACAGTTTTCTAAGTAAAAGTTTTAAGAAGTAATTTTTAAAACTTGCACGATTTAACCCCCCCTTCTCGTGCACACATACACTTTCAATTGGCATCAGAGCTCGGTCCTTAAGGAGTTGAGCACTTCGCAGTGTCAAGGAAAAGATCCACAAAGGGAAATATGAATTCACCAGCTGCATTCATATCAGATGGGGCTTCGATAAACAGACCTCCTATGTTTCTCGGAGACAGCTTCGACTAGTGGCGTGACAGGATGACGCTATTAATCAAGCACACCAGTCTGGACTTATGGGATAGGATCGAGAATGGAGACTATCAGCCTCTGCAGACAATTACAGAGGACGCTGTGGTTGCAACAGACGCTGAGCCAGGAGTGGCACCTCCAACACTCAGAACCTATACAAGACGAGTCCCTAAGGACGAATGGACTCAAGAAATGAAGGAGAAGATACAACTCAACTTCAAAGCCAAGTATATTCTCCTCTGTGCTTTACCCAAGGTAGAATATGACAAAATTGTGTCATGTGATACTGCACAAGAGATTTGGGAAAGACTTCATATGCTGCACGAAGGTAATGACGAAGTCAAGGAAACGAAAATCTCAATGCTCGTACACAAATACGAGTCCTTTAGCATGCAGCCTGAGGAAACTATTGACAACATGTCAATAAGATTTCTCCATATCATCAACCAACTGAAAGTCTTGGGAAAGACTTATTCAAACGCTGAGATGGTAAGAAAAATCCTCAGAAGCCTTTCTGCAAAATGGCGTCCTAAGGTCACAGCAATCCAGGAAGCCAAGGATCTAAACCAGCTGGGTTTGGTTGTACTATTTGGTTCACTCAGAACGCATGAGATCGAACTGGAAGGGTTGCTCGGAGGACCATCCGCTTCCTCCAGACCTCAGAAGGGACTGGCTCTGAACAGTCAAGTCAGAAAATCTTCCTAGCTTTCAAAGCTGAAGAAGCTTCTGAGTCTGACAATGATGAAGGCTCAGAATCTGAAGACGACGACATCTCTCTCCTAGTAAAGAAAATGAAGAAAGCCTGGAGAAAAAGACCAAACAAAAGCAAGGAATTCACTCCTAAGAAAGGAAAGTCAAAGCCTTTAGATGCCACATGCTTTGGATGTGGAGAAAAAGGCCACTTCAAGACGGAGTGTCCACAAAACAAAGGGAAGAAGAAATTCATCCCCAGAAAGAAAAAGAAGGCAATGGCTGCAACCTGGAGTGATTCAGAAGAAGAAGCTTCTGAAGGAGCAAGTGAGGAAGAAGAAGCTAATGTTTGCTTCATGGTAGGAACTGACTATATTCTGGAAACAGAATCTGAATCAGAAGAGGTACCAAATTCTCCTCCTCTTTCATATTCATACGATGAGCTCTCAGAACTTTATTATGATCTTCTGAAAGACTCAAACGAGCTAGCTAACAGTTTCAGCAATCTCAAAAAATCTTTTAAAAATTTAGAAGCTGAAAATGTAAGACTAACTCAAAAGGTTCAGAACCTAAGGCTTGAAAGAGACGACTTCAAGGGTAGATACCTTGAAAGTCATGACCTGTATCAAGCATTAGAAAGTCTGTCTTCAATCACAGTAGAGAAGGCTGAAAAGGCCATGACCGAACTGCAAAAGACAAATGAACTTCTAACCTCTGACTTAGTTAAGATGGTAAATGGTGAAAAGATGCTAAGTCTTTTGCTTGGGGGTCAAAAACCCTATAAAGACAAAAGTGGTCTTGGATATGAAGAAGTCTTTGAACCACATGATCTTGATCCATCCTTAACCAAGTCACCTCGCATGTGCATTATATGTTTTAAGAGTGGTCATGGTTCTGAAAATTGTCCTATGTTGAAAAAAGGAAAAATCTCTAAGCCTCAGAAGGCTAAGAAGAAAACTCAGAAAGCAAAGCTTTCTAAGAAGACTAACCCCTCTCAGAAGGGTAAAACTTCTCAGAAAGCAAGTGCTTCTGAAAAGGGCAAACAAAAGGGTTCTGACTCTCAAAACCATAACCCTTCTAAGAAAAGAAGGCAAAAGTCCAAGAAAGCTAACAAGCAAGGACCCAACAAAGAATGGGTACCTAAATCTGTTAACTTTGTGACTGCAGGTGCATCATCAAGCGCTGCTCCACCACCACGATGAGCAGTGGTACCTTGACAGTGGCTGCTCGAGGCACATGACTGGAAGCAAGCACTGGTTCAGAAGCCTTAAGCCCAAAAAGGGCGGAACAATGCGATTCGGTGATGGCGCTAAGGGAAGAGTCACTGCAATCGGAGATGTTGGTAAGGATTCCTCTCACCAAATCTCAGATGTACTCTTGGTCGATGGCTTAACTCACAATCTATTAAGCATTAGTCAATTTTGTGACAAAGGCTTAAAGGTTGAGTTTTATGCCAAGTATTGTCATCTGGATGATCTAAAGGATCAAAACGTGGAGTGCCTTGTCTCTGTCCAAGAAGACAAATGGCTATGGCATAAGAAACTTGGTCATGCCCATATGAGACTTCTTTCTGAACTCTCTCAGAAAGGACTTGTAAAGGGCCTTCCCAGAATTAAGTATCAGAAGGATGCAACCTGCGACTTCTGTGAAAAAGGGAAACAGACCAAAGCTTCCTTTCCCAGTAAAAGTGGTATTTCCACTCAGAAACCACTGGAACTGCTCCACATGGATCTCTTTGGACCAACCAGAACGGCTTCTCTTTCTGGAAAACGCTATGGTCTTGTCATAGTGGATGATTACTCCAGATTCACTTGGGTTTTCTTTCTAGCCTCTAAGGAAGAAACTTTTGAGAAGTTCAAAGCATTTGCAAAAAGAGTTTCAACAGAAAAGGATTCGCACATTCATACCATAAGATCAGATCATGGTGGTGAATTTGAGAACCATGCTTTCGAAAAGTTTTGTGAAAATCTGGGCATTACTCACGAATTCTCATCTCCCAGAACTCCTCAACAAAATGGAGTGGCTGAGAGAAAGAATCGAAGCCTTCAAGAGATGGCAAGAACAATGCTTTTAGAAAGCGGACTTTCAAAAGGTTTCTGGGCTGAAGCAGTTAACACTTCATGCTACATTCAGAATCGAGTCTTTCTGAGACCAATTCTGAAAAAGACTCCTTACGAGCTATGGAAGAATAAAATACCAAACATTTCTTATTTCAATGTATTTGGTTCTTCCTGTTTTATTCTCAACACAAAGGACAAACTCTCTAATTTTATCCTAAGTCCGATGATGGATGCTTCCTAGGATACTCCTTAGTCTCTAAAGCTTACAGAGTATATAACAAAAGGAGTAAATGTGTTGAAGAGACAATCCATATTAAGTTCAAAGAACTTAGTAAGGACATGTCTCAGAAAGATGCAGACTTAGAAGATGAGTTTGAGAAAGTCAACATCTCTTCTGAGAAAGCCAAAAAGAAAATTCTTATAGATGATGAGACTGACTTCCAACCCATGGAACAATCATCTCCATCTAAAGAAAAATCCAGTAGCATCATCGAAGCTCCAGAACCTAGAGAATCTACTTCTCCAAATACAATGGAACCTAGATTCTCAGAAGGTCAAGCTTCTGATGACTCAGAAAGAGAACCTTCTGTGTCTCCTTCTCAGAACCCTACTCCTAAAGGGATTAGAGGTTCAAGAGACTTGAAGAACGTCTCTCAGAATGAAGTCTTGGGCAATCCAGAACGTGGCGTAAGAACCAGAAGGAACTATACAAATCATGCTATGGTTTCTGAGCTTGAACCAGACTCCATAGAAGAGGCGTTAGATGATCCTAACTGGGTAAATGCCATGCAGGATGAACTTGACCAATTCGAGAGAAATCAAGTTTGGAAACTAACTCAGAAACCCAAAGGCAAGAGTGTCATTGGGACTAAATGGGTGTTTCGAAACAAACTTGATGAAAACGGTCAAGTCGTGAGAAACAAGGCCAGATTGGTTGCTCAAGGGTACAACCAACAAGAAGGGATAGACTACGATGAAACTTTCGCTCTAGTCGCAAGATTGGAAGCTATCAGAATGTTGCTAGCTTTTGCTGCACACAAAGGTTTCAAACTCTATCAGATGGACGTTAAGTCTGCCTTCTTGAATGGATACCTTTCTGAGGAAGTTTATGTAAAACAATCTCCTGGTTTTGTGAATGATGCATTCCCGGATCACGTATTTAAGCTTACAAAGGCTCTCTATGGTCTGAAACAAGCTCCAAGAGCTTGGTACGATAGATTGAGCTCTTTCCTACTTAAAAACGGATTCTCAAGAGGGAAAGTGGACACAACTCTCTTTACACTCTCAGAAGACTCTGGCTTCTTGATTGTCCAGATTTATGTTTATGACATAATATTTGGCGCAACCAATGAATGCCTTTGCAAAGAATTCTCCAAGCTTATGCAAGGTGAATTCGAGATGAGCATGATGGGAGAATTAAAATTCTTCCTAGGATTGCAAATCAAGCAAGAGTCAGAAGGGACAGTTATCCACCAAGAGAAGTATACCAAAGAACTTCTGAGGAAGTTTCTAATGGATAAGGCCAAACCCATGAGCACTCCCATGCATCCCTCTCAAGTAATTGATTTGGATGAAGATGGTGAGAAAGTCTCATAAAGCAACTATCGAGGGATGATTGACTCACTTCTCTACTTAACTGCCTCCAGACCAGATATCCAACTCAGTGTTGGGATCTGTGCTAGATTCCAGTCTAAGCCTAAGCAATCACATTTAACTGCAGTTAAACGAATTTTACGATATTTTAGTGGAACTACTAATCTTGGTCTTTGGTACGAGAAAGGTTGTTCTTCTGATGTTGTAGGATACTGTGATGCTGACTACGCTGGAGATAGGATCGATCGCAAAAGCACAAGTGGCTGCTGTTGCTTCTTTGGAAAATGCTTGATCACTTGGTCTTGCAAAAGCAGAATACGATCGCCCTATCAACTGCTGAAGCTGAATATGTATCTGCTGCGAACTGCTGTTCTCAGATGCTCTGGATTAAGAATCAGCTACTTGATTATCAATTAAGGTACACCAAAATCCCTATCCTCTGTGATAATACAAGTGCTATCAACTTAGCTAAGAATCCTATTCAGCATTCTCGATCCAAGCACATTGATATAAAACATCATTTTATTCGGGATCATGTGCAAAAAGGCGACATTGAACTCAAATTTGTGAATACTGAGGATCAAATCTCAGATATATTTACAAAGCCTTTACCCGAGGATCGTTTCAATGTTCTGAAAGGACTTCTTAACCTAGGACGTTTCTAAGTACTTTGAAATTAAAAACTTTTTCTTAGAAACCCCCTTTAGTCCTAGTTTAGACTCTGAGACAAACAATAGAACTAATCTTCTGAGCTTGAAGTAGGAAAACACAGAAAACTCTATCTGAGAAAATTTGTTCTCAGAAGACTCATCCCTCAGAAAGGAGATCTTCTGAAATATTTCTCAGAAGGAGCGTTTCTCAGAAGGACAACTTCTCTCAGAAAGGTACCTTCCGAGAAACAAGTTACCAACGGTAACTTTTGGATAAGCGTCAGAAACGGCTAGTTACAAGCCATTTCTATAAATACTCATGGCATTGTTCCATTTGAGCACTTTGCACTTAAAACTTACCAAAACCCTGCCAAATCCTCTCCTCGCTTTCCTATCTTCATCTGTTTCATCTCCATCCTCTCGCTCTCTCTCCGCTATCTCTGCTCTTATTTCTTCTCTATCTCCCTTCATCTCATTCCAAACTTAAACCTTTTTTTTCCTAATGGCATCTTCTGGAGAAATCAAGGGTTCAATGAGAAACAACCTCAATGAAGTATCCGAAGATATTCTCTACGACAATGAGGAGATGCAATCCCTATTCCACAAGACTTATCTTCCAAGAAATCTTGCTATGGGAAGGGTACTACCTCTCAACGTATACAATCAAGTGGATGAACTTCAACTCACTTTCCTCAAGCAACCTGGATGGCCAGCCATGATGAGCTCCGAGGACGTGTGCTACCCAAATGTGGTGAGAGCATTCTATTCGCAAATAGAAAGGTTCACCAACAAAGGGGTCAAGAGCACGATTGCTGATCAACAGATCCGCTTCTCCTCCTCTGACATCAACAAAATTTTCAAGACCTTAAATGGTGGTGCTGTCATCGCCGAGACCCAGAATGGGTCAATGAGGTAGATGACTCAGAAGAAGAAGTAGTAACACTTCTAACTGGTAGCAACAGTCTACCACTAAAGGGCGTGAAGGTGCCTCATCTCACGCAAGAAGCCAGAATCATCTTCTCAGTTATCCAGCATACCCTTCTCCCTCGGATTGGAGACATGGGGAATGTCACAACCATGGACGCATGTCTACTTTACCATCTGCTGAAGAAAGAGAGGGTTGATTTTGGAGGATGGTGCTAAACTACATGATGCACCAAGCACATCCTAAGAGAGCGCTTACAAGTCTACCCTATGGGAGTCTTTTGACCAAGATCTTAAATCACTTCTCTTTTCCCCTTGAAGACTATGAATACGTCTTCAACCACAGCAAATTCACCATGGTCACCTTCAACAACATCAAAAAGAAGAAGGTACCAGAGACGGGGGCACCTAACAAGAAGGAGGAAGCAAAGCCTTACAAGGGAGCCGCTAGCACCAAACAGCCCTCTAAGGCTGAGAAAGGAAAGGAAAAGGCTTCTGACCCCTCAAAAAGGAAGAAGAAGCAACCAAAGGTGACTCACCCTTCTCCAACAAGGGTGACAAGGAGTATGGCTTCTGAGGAAGCTCAGAAGACTCCTCAGAAGGAACCTGAGGTTGTTGAGACTGCTGAAGACTCAGAAGAAACAACGTCTGAGCAACCCATGACCAGAAAGAGGAAACAACCTCCAACTCTCCAAGTCCCAGACGTGCCACCAGAAGGGAAAAAGAAACGTGGTCGTTTGGTAAAAGCTTACTCTAAAACTTCACCTTCCTTTCTTAAATCTTCTTCTACTTCAATTCCTGTTTCTGATTCTGTTGCTGGTTTTAAACCCACCAAATTTAAAACTAAACTCCTGCATTCCTTGAATTATCAGAGAAAGTCTCACAAAGGAGTGGGGATAAAAACCACTAAGAACCAGAGCCCGCCGAAGCCGACGGGTAAAGAAATTATAGCAGTTGCTGCTGTTGCCACTACTACCGCTGCTGTTACTACTGCTGAAGAAGAAGCAGAAGCTTCTCATCACTCCTCCCCCTCTGGGAATGTCTCTCCAACCAGAGAAGACGTTCAGGGGCATGGAGGAAATGTTGCCGATTCTTCGTCTGAGGAAGAAGATGCGGCAAGCTTCCGCATTGAGCATCGCACTCCAGATGCTGGAAGCTCCAAGAAAGAGCCCCAGAAGAAGCCCTCTGAGGTTTCTATGGTGGAACTCTCTGAGGCAACCACAACCGAAGCTGCTGCTGTGAATGCTGAGTCACTGGCTCAGACAATGCTTGCTGTCCAGAAGGAACTGGATCAACCCTCTGAGACTCCAGAAGCTGCTCAGATGCAACCACAACAACAACTACAGCATGAGGAAGCCTTACTTGAACCAACTTCTGAGGTTGGTCCCCTCTCTTCTGAGATCCCTTCGGAACATGAGGAAACTCATGTCTCAACACATGAAGTAGTGCCAGGGACCACCAACACTGGGCTCAGCTCAGAGGTGGGCGCTGACGCCACCATGGCTGCCGGAGTTGTAGCAGTTGAGGCATTTGTTGCCCACAGTTCCTTAGAAGGAACTATATCTGAGAAGGACTCTCAGAAGGAACCAGCGGTTCCTCCTCTCGATCTCACAGAAGTCCCTCCTCCATCCTTCAATCAACAGGGTCCTACCTTCTCGATTACGGACTCGATGATTAGTCCTGGCTTCCAGCTGGGAAGAATGGTAGTCACACCACCCTCTGTGCAATTTCGACCTTTCTTTGGTCGAACTGAGAAGTTGAAGTGCATTGAAGCCATACATAGCCACATCTCAACTTTCAACCTCTCCGAAGATGCTCAGACTTCTGGTGCTATGGAGCAACCATCAGCTCGGCAACCTTCTGATCTAGACCTTGCTCTAGTTTCTGAGGACACTCAGAGGCAGCCTTCTATTGAACTCGCTGCTATTGAAGACAAAGCTGTCCATGAAGAAGAACTTCCTAAATATCAACAGAGGGATATCATCGATGAGGTTCTTGAGGCTGAAGTCTCTCGCCCTCCTCCATCTCAACCCTCATCTTCTCAACAGCCTTCCACTTCCTCTGAACTACCTCTAGAATGCGCTCCGAATGCGACTCAAAGCGAGATTCTCATGGAGATATGCCAGCTGCTACGCTACATTGCCAGAAGGCAGTAGTTCTAAGTCAATGATGGCGTTTATGTCTTAGCCACCCTTTTTGATATAACAAAGGGGGAGTAGATTAAATGATAAAATTTTTGTACATTGGCTATACGTAAACACTAGGCTAGGACTTAGGGGGAGCCAAATATTTTGTATCTCTGCAAGACCATCAATGAAAAATCATTATATTGGCATCTCATGTGTTTACTTAATTCCATGATTATTCTTAACTATTTGGCATCTATTGATTTACTTAGCCTGGTATTTCTGAATTTCATACGTATATTCATCAAGAAATACACGCTATGTAATTGATAATCTCAAACAGTAATCATACATTACATACTTTAACTGTTGATTATCACAACCTTCTAAGAAAATAACTAAGCCTTCTCTCAGAAAGCTAAGTTAGTTTCTAAGAAAGCAAAAGTGCATTCTGAATAAGTTGTGAACTTACTCAGAAACACTTCTGAACTTAAGCAAAATTATTATCTTAAGACTTAAGTTGTTATCATCAAAAAGGGGGAGATTGTAAGCTCCAGAACCCTTCTGAGAGAATTAGCCATAATTCTCTTAGAGCAATGAAAGTTTTAATGATAACAAGGTAAGCCATAAGTATAAAAATTTTACTTAAGGTTTTGCTAATATGTGTGCTAAGTGTCTCAGAAAGTTTTAGATTATTGCAATACCATGAGCAAAGACCAAGACAAAACATCAAGTAGCCTCGAGATCAATTGATAAAATCATAGCGCCAAAAGATATCAGAAAGGGTGTCTCAGAAGCGCAGAAGGTGAAAACATGTTTCTGAGGAAAGAACACTGTCGCCTCAGAAAGGTCTCATAAGACCTTGCGACTAGTAGTTCTCAGAAGGGTCCTCCCTCATAAGGTTCTCCTCAGAAGTCCGTACAACTCTCAGAAAGTTGGACTCAGAAGCAACCAAGTGTCTGGACTCAAGGGATCGCAAGCAGTCTCAGAAAGCTCGCTACAACTAGCCAAGGAAGTGGGAACACGCGCACTGTGCAGTTCTGAAAAGTTCCTCATTTCGCGCTGACTGTAGCAGGGAGCCGTTCTGAAAAGGACACAGCCACATAAGCAAAGTGAAAGCTTCTAATTTCGCGGCTCTTTGATGCCTATATATATGAGTTCAATTCCAGAGCAATGTGACGAAATTCTTGCGCTAAAAACTCTTTATTAAACGTGCAAAAACTCTGCTGAATTGAAAATCATCTGCGAAAACTTAGAACTTTCTCAGAAAGACAATTTTACGAAATTGTTCTTATAACTTTGCGAAAATCTTCTAGTTCTGTACTGGTGCATATTCTTACATTTGTAAGTTAAATCTAGAAGTCTACTAAGGGTCAAATTAAGTTTGTAACTTAATCTTAGTAGTTGGTTTTCGAAGCAAAAACAACTTTCCTAAAAACGCTAAGTCCTTCGTTGTTTGAAGGCAGGTTTAAGTCCTCTGGTGTTTGAGGCAAAGTTCAAAGTCCTTAAGTGATTAAGGCAAGGAAGTCCTCGATTGTGAGGCAAGGAAGTCCTTAAGTGATTAAGGCAAGGAAGTCCTCTAGTGTTGGAGGCAGGGAAATCCACTTCGGGTTGTGAAGTGGTGGAAGTCCTTTACGTGGTAAAGGCATTGTTGTCTGGGAAGGCACTTTAAGAAGAATATCCAAGAACTCTCAACTGAAGGTTGGGGACTGGAGTAGGTTGGTTATAACCGAACCAGTATAAAATTCTCTGTGTTAAGCTTTAATCCCTTACTCCTTACTTGTACAAATCTTTGAGAAAAACTCTATCACAACTTTAATTAAGAGGTCTCGTGAAAACTTCATTGATTAAAATCAGAAAGCGTTTAAGAAACTCTAACTCAAAGTTATTTTCTTAAAACTGCTCAGAAAGGAACTTTCTCAGAAAGACTAAGTTCTCAGAAACTTAATCTTCTCAGAAAGCAATTTCCGCTGCAAACTTTAAAATCTACCTTCTGAGTAAAGACAGCTTTCTAAGTAAAAGTTTTAAGAAGTAATTTTTAAAACTTGCACGATTCAACCCCCCCTTCTCGTGCACACATACACTTTCAGCTTATCTCGCTAGCAAACTTCTCATCTAACTTATCTCGCTAGTAAACTTCACATATGTTGACATTGTAGGCTTTTCTCGTCTCACCATGACATGAGAGGCTTATCTCACCTCCTTGCATAACTCAGACATAGCCACAACATCATTAAACCACATAATATCAAATTCATCATTACATATCATTGCATTTCTATCAACTCATCAACAACAATTTAATGATAACACATTCAAATAATCAACATAAAATTCATCCTCGTTAATTCACAATTTCATAAGCACATATTCATACATTCATCACAAAATTTTCCATCATACACTTACAATTGCATATCAACAGAGTTAATTTCACCATTATTTCAGAATAACAACATTTCATCAAAATCAGGGATAAAATCGTCAAAAATCATAAAAATCATAAAAAAGTGGAAATTTTGTCAACTGACCGCTAGCGAGCAACCGGCAGCCGCTAGCGGCCGTCCATGGTGGCTCACGCGCTAGCGCATGTTGCGGATGAGCGCGCTAGCGCGCATCGTCTCAGCCGCTAGCGCATGTCTTCAAGCGTGTTAGAGACCACATTGTCCCTGTAGCTGAACTCAGCAACCAGAACAACATATATATATATATATATATAATATATATATATATATATATATCTACAAATATGTATTTAACACGATTTCACATTATGATACACATATATACACGTAAATAAAACTTAAACTAACCCCTACCTCTTGTAGACCTCCAAAACAAGCTTAGATCCTTTCTTGCTTTTACTACTCTACCACAAGGAGCTCCAAGAAAATGGGATGATGATGAAGGTGAGTGTATGGAGAATCCAATCGGTTCAAAATGAAGAGGATGATGAGGAGGTTCAGAATATGTGGTTTATTTTCGGGTTTGATGAAAACTTGAGGTTGATCTTGTGAGTCAAAGGGTTATGTGTGTATGTGTGTGTTGAGAGAGTTTAGGAGAGCTGAGAGAGAGAGATAAAGAGCTTCTGACCAATAATGAGGGGGAAAGGGTTTCTGAAGAGTGAGATGTCAGTAGGAGTTTATGTGCAATTATCAAGAGTTAAGGGATCATGCACCAAAATGCAAAATTGCAGAAATGCAATTATCAAGAGTTTAAATGTGTGTTGGGTTGGGCTTGGGCTACTCATATGGGTGGGCTAAATAAAATTTTACTTTTTTAATATTTCTATCCTGTTGGGACAGCCCGTCCCGTCCTGTCACGGGTTAGCAGGATGGCGAGATGTCTCGTCTCATCCCTATTTACTTTTTGGGTTGTATTTTTCATCCTGTCCCGTCACGGGATGAAAGAATGGCGGGACGTCTCGACGGGATGATCCCGTTTTGCAATAATGCTACGTGTACAACATAAATACGTTCAACAAATATTCAATGTGTGCAATATATGATATGAGATGTGTGCTATACAAATAGCACACATCCCATATCATGTATAACACACGTTGGATACTTATTGAACATATTTCTATTGTATGACAAATATTATTGCTCGTTTTGCCACCCCTAGTGGGATATACGTTGTACGTATGTATTATATAGGAAACTTTTGTGTGTTTTATATAGATGTGCATTTTACGTGTAATAATGTGATGTGTAATGTGATGTACATTATACACTAATAGTCTAATAAATATATATTATTTACACAATTATACTAATGATTGTGCATTATCCTTTTAAAAAAAGGAATACGTAATAAATTTGGTGGCTTAAATATCATTTTAGTCCACTAACTTCACATAAATTCTGATTTTGGTCCACTATCTTTAGATTTATCACATTTAGTCCACTAGCTTTCAAATTGTGAGCACTTTTAGTCCACTATTAGTCAATTGGTAAGTCAACGGACACGTCAGCAAAAGTCAACAGCCATGTCAGCAAAGTCAACCGACACGTCAGCAAAGGCAACGTCCATGTCAGCCAAGTCAATGTCCATGTCAGCAAAGTCAACGTCCACATCAACAAAGTCAGCGACCATGTCAGCAAAGTCAACTGCCACGTTAGCATCGTTAAGTCCACGTCAGCACAGTGGACTAAAATTGACAATTTTTTAAAGTTAGTGGACTAAATGTGACAATTCTAAAAATAGTGGACTAAAATCAGAATTTGTATAAAGCTAGTGGACTAAAATGATATTTAAACCTAAATTTGGTCGAAATTCTAAAAAAGCTAGTGTTATTTGCTCTTATAAAATTATTAGATTTTTTACACACTTGAAATCAATATAATGAAATTATTTACAATATTGAAAATGTATTTGCAGTCCCGGCAATATTAGTTCTGTCCATGGGGATTCTGATCAGGAAGCTCGATATGCACTTATTGCATGGTTGAATGAAGATCGATATGCTACTCTGTCCTTTTCTTTCAACCTCTTTTGACCATGTCCACTTTGTCAGTGAGACATTTTATTTTTCTTTCTTTCTTGGTCAAGTTGCATTGTCAGTAATCATCGAAAAAAATAAAGATCAAATTGTGAGTAACATATTTTAATTGTTCATTGAATGCAGTTATAACTAATCCTACCATGGTTGAAAGATTTAATTGTACTACTATCTTGACATCTACAAGATTTCATAGTCAATAAAAAAGTTTAACTATTAAAATTAAGATTGTATTAAAGTTTAAGAATGATAAAAAATGATGTTTCTGTACATAGTATAAAAATGTAAATAAAAAATAGTTCAATTATAATATATTGTAAGTGTAAAATATTTTTATATTAATATCTAATTATATGTTAATAATTTAGTAAAAAACTTTTACTCAACTATTCACTAACCAAATTTTTTTCTAAAATAATGCATATTATTGGCTGAAAGTGTAACTCTGTCTATGTTGAGTTTTGTTGCAAAACTTAGGATAGTCGGTCCCAAGCCCAGAAAAAGAGGAGGGATACCCATGACATGGATCAAATACGATATTATGCTAAAGCTAGGTCATTGTCCAGAAGCAACGCGCTGTATAGCTCGAGTACAGTGTCAAATGAGCAAGAGTCGCTGCATCAGTGCCCGAATGTAGTGCAAAATAAGCAAGGGTTCCCTCGTTTTCGTGAACGGACGAGGGTAAGTAAGCTAGTTCACAAAAGAATGTTACGCTTTGGGACGTGGAATATAGGCACTCTCACAGGAAAATCTATAGAAGTGGTAGATACCACGATAAGGAGGAATATCAACATCATGTGCCTACAAGAAACAAAGTGGACGGGAGAGAAAGCGAAGGAATTAGATACTTCAGATTTTAAGTTTTGGTACATAGGACAGAGGAATAATAGAAATGGGATAGGGATTGTGTAAGCTCCAAAATCCCTTCTAAGAGAAATTAAAGTTTAAAATTTTCTCTTATGCAATCTAAATGTTTTAATGATAACAACCTTAAGTTAAGGGTCAAAGATTTTGGTTGATGAAGGCTAATGTGTGTGCTAAGTGAATACTCAAAAAGCTATGTATGGGAAGAACATCCATTCGGATAAGACTTGAGAAATTGCATCAAGTAACCGCAAAATCAAAGAACAATTCAATGCTTAGAAGAACTCAAAAAGGGTGTCTCAGAAGCAATAGGTAAAAAATGCACATTTGAAATGATGAACAAAATTCAAAATAAAAAAGGGCCTCTCAGAAGGCAATGCTGAATTTTGTGTCTCAGAAGGACTTCGTCTCAGAAGGCGCGCTTCACTCAGAAGGCATCATATGGAGTGATCAAGTCTCAAGACTCTAAACACATGGAACATTCTCATTCAGCTCAAAACAATCCCAAAAGAACATTGGAAGCCGTGCACTGTGCAAAG
The DNA here is from genome assembly GCA_013621005.1 of Aeschynomene evenia. Lineage (NCBI taxonomy): Eukaryota > Viridiplantae > Streptophyta > Magnoliopsida > Fabales > Fabaceae > Aeschynomene > Aeschynomene evenia. Next base: position 16,123,474 of record CM024268.1, read on the forward strand.
TCTGAAAAACTCCATGATTTGCAGTGACACTGCAGGGAGCCGTTCTGAAGGAAATCTGAGTCTGCACAAAGCTACATCAGCTTTCAAAAGTCTTCAAACTTCAACGGATACTTACTCTATAAATAGAAGAAGAATGCATGAGTTCAGTAACGAGAATCACATTGAATCAAAGTGCTGAAACTCTGATGAATTGAAAATCCGTTTTGAGAAAACTTTGAAAAACCTTCTCAGAAGGTTTTCTCAGACATGAGAAGAAAACTTGTAAAAATCTTCTAGTTTATTTCTGATTTATTCTTGCCTTAGGGTAAGTTATTTCTAGAAGTCTACCAAGAATTTAACTTAGCTGCGACTAAGATCTTGATTGCCCTCTACACCATTGCACTCTCAACTGCAGAAGATGAGTACATGTCGGCTGCAAATTCTTGCACTCAGATGTTGTGGATTAGGAACCAATTGTGAGACTATCATCTAAGGTATGAGAAAATCTCTATCCTCTGTGATAATACTAGTGCAATAAACTTAATGATAACGTGGTTTTTACCAATATTTTATGCCCTTAATTTGGATGATTGTATGCAATTCTTTGCTCTATTTTGGCCTTTTATTGTATTTAATACAACTTGGAATTAATCTGAGCTTAATAGAAATAAAGGCTAAAATAACAAGTTTTATGATGTTTTTACAATTCAAGGATGACCTTTGCACTTGATCTTGGATATTTTGTATTTTTAATGCAGGTCACAGGTATTATTGGAGCTGTAGACATCAGGAGCTGAGCAAGAAGCGGAGCAGTAGATTTTAGAACCAGCATCGAGCGCTCCAGCGCCCATAGCGTGCCCCAGCGCGCGAGACTCACTTAAACTCGTCACGTGCACAGCGCTGGCGCTCTAGCGAGCTATACGCGCCCCAGCGCCGCGCCGCAACTCTGTCACAGCAGAAACCCTATCTGCACGAGTTGGGGGCCCAAATTGATTAGGGTTTGGAGGCTGCTCATCTTATTTAAAGGGAGCTAATGGATCAGAAACACTACCTCTCAACACCTCCATTTTTACATCTTTTCTTTTCCTAGTTAGAGTTATTTTTGCCTCCCATTAGGATTTCCGTTTTTCCTAGTTTAGCTCTAGCTCCTTCATTTACATTTCAAACGTTATTCGTCCAGCCCTTTTGGGTTTTGTAAGTCACTCTTTTATCATTAATTCAGTTATTCGTTTTTCCGTCTTTCCAATTTGCATTTAATTTCTTACTTTGCTCTTTATTGTTAATTGCTTTCTTTATTCCAATTTAATTCTTGCCTTTTTAATTCTTGCCATGAGTAACTAAGTTCTTGGTGGTTTATGAGGGTGTGAACATCATTGGGGTAAATTAAGGCTTTGTTCTTAATCTTGCATAAGTTTTCATTATCAACCCTTGGCATATAATTTGAGATCTTAAATTGTGTGTTTAATCCTTTGTCTTGACTTACTCGATTGAGTTAGGCTAATTCATTGGCATATGTTTATGTGTTAGTTGATTAATTGATACATGACATATTAGGATTTGGTAATGAGTAATTAATTGGCTGATTAGTCTCTTTAATTAGATTAATGTGATTGGCTTTAATAATTGTTGAAAGTGGAACTAAAGGTGAGATCTCACTAATTAATCTCATTCTAGGCAATTAATCATTAGAATCACAACAAAGGAGTTAGATCTAACTCCGGCGTAATTAATCAACTCATGCATTCTTTTGTAGCCAATGATAACACCCTAATGAATGTTCCACCCCATAAACCGCTGTTTTTATTATTTTCATTTTATTCCAACGTAATTCTCTTGCACACAAAAACCCTCAATTGTGACAAACCGTCATACAACTAGTCTTGTGCATTACTCTCTTAGCCATTCCTTGTGAGAGACGACCCTGGTTTCCATTAAAGTATATTAGGGGAACTTGGTTTTAAAAAATAATTAAATTTATGGTTGACACGACAACAACCATCAAATTTTGGCGCCGTTGCCGAGGAATGGCGATGAAAGTAATCACTAGTTGTTTGATTTGTAAATAATGTACATAACTGTTTCCTGTTATTTTCTTTGTTTCTTTCAAAAATAAAAACAACAAAAAGATTTTCTTTTTATTTTACACTTTATTTTCGTTTTTTATTTATTTTTACTCTTCCCAGACTAGCTGTTCCACGAACAGCTAAGTCTGCTGCTGATACTCGCGCTCCAGCGCGTATACAGCGCCCCAGCGCGCGACTGCGACTGCAAAGTTGCAGCCGCGCATGACTCGATCCCAATCGGATCCCCAGTTTGCTGTTTTTGATCCTGAAATCGAACACACTTTGAGAAAAATAAGGCAAGCTAGGAGAGGGTTTACTGAGTCTCAAGGGCAACCGGAAGATCCACCGTTTGAAACGCTACTTTTCTCTGGTCCTGAACTTTCTGATTTGTCTGTTAGTGTTTCAGGTCCAAGTTCGATTATGGCAGACTATCAGCCCACCCTGAAGGAACTTGCAGCTCCTGACCTCAGCCAACAACCTTTGGGGATTACCTACCCAAGGTTGGACACTGAGTTCGAGCTCAAGGGAGCTATTCTCCACTTGCTCCCTAAATTCCACGGTTTGGCCGGAGAGGATCCACACCAACACCTCAAGGAATTCCATGTGGTGTGTGAAACTCTCAAGCCAAGAGGAGTCAACGAGGAACATGTGAAGCTTCAGGCTTTTCCGTTCTCTCTGGACGGTCAGGCAAAGCAATGGTTCCTGAACCTGCCAAATGGAGTTGTCAACACCTGGATTGGCATGAAGAAGATCTTTTTGGAGAAATTCTTCCCAGCCTCAAGGGCAGCTGCCATAAGGAAGGACATTAGTGGCATCCGCCAACTACAAGGTGAGTCTCTCCATGAATACTGGGAGAGATTCAAGAAATTGGTGGCAAGTTGTCCAACCCATCAGATCTCCGAACAACTGTTGATCTACTACTATTATGAGGGTCTGACGGGTATGGACCGGTGCATGATTGACGCTGCCAGTGGTGGGGCCCTGATGGACAAAACTCCGGCAGAAGCAAGGCTCCTATTCGAGAACATGGCTGTGAATTCACAGCAATTAGGCACAAGGGCAACCGCTGTGACCAAAGGGGTGAATGAGGTAGCTCAACAGGAGAGTGGTGGCCTACACCAAAAGCTGGATGAAATTGCTACCTTCATGAAGCAGTGGGCCATCAATCAAGCCAAACCGGGAACCTCAAGCCAAGCAATGGTGTGTGGGATATGCTCTTTGGAGACCCATCCAACTGACCAATGCCCACATCTCCAAGAAGAGGCAACAGTGGTGGCAGCTGCAAATACCTTCCCGGGAAAGCCTCAATTTCAGCCACAGAATCAACCCACTGGGAACACCTACAACCCAAGTTGGAGGAATCACCCGAACCTGAGGTGGAATAATTAATCCACAGCCACAACAGGTGCAGCAACCTCAGCAGGTTCGGTACCAACCTTCTCATCAAAGGCAACCCCAGGCTCCATATCAGGCTCCAATGGCCTTGCCTCCACCACCGCAACAATTGGCTCTGCCTGCACCTCCGAATACTAACGAGCCAACAATCGGTGATGTGATGAAGCTACTCATGGAGCAACAAAGGATGATGCTGAACTTGCAGAATGTGGTCAATCAAATGAAGGGAAATCCGGCCACACAAGCCTGTGAACAAGCTGGCAACTCGCAGATCCCATCTCAAACAGTTCCCAATCCCAAAGGGAATGTGAGTGCCATCCACATCATGACCGGAGCAGCTGGTGCTGACAGTTCTGGACCAAAGTAGCCTCAAAACGGTCGACGTCCAACTTAGGGATGTTATAGCAAACTGCTTCGTGGGAGACAACCCACCGGTTTTCCTTATTTTTCAGTATTTTTAAATTCCGTATTTTATTTTCCGTATTTCAATTTCAGTATTTCAATTCCGTATTTTATTTTCCTTTTTTTATTTTTATTAGCATCTTTAAATTTTTGCATGCATTTAAATTAATTAGGATAGTTCATGCATTTTAGGAAGTATAGCAGTAAAATACTGATTCTGCATCAGGAGGCCGCGCCCGGGCGCCATATACGCGCCCCAGCGCGCGCGTCTCGCTTAAATGAAACGCTGCGTTTGGGCTTCGCGCTCCAGCGCGCTCTAGCGCGCGTGGGTTTCTTCAAAAACCCTAAATCCCCAAATTGCAGACCATTCGGTCTCTTTCTCCCCATAGCAGCTCCAGCGGCGCCGAAAACTCCTCTCCCTCTTCCATCACTCTTCTCACTTTTTATCTTAAAAATCCTCCATACATTTGCTCATCTTGTCATCACATTGCATCCTATCAAGGTACATTGGTTTAGAACTCAATCTTTTAGTTGTTCTTGATAGAGAATCGGTTTTTAATTGATTAGGGATGATAAATGCAATTTTTGGTTGTTTAGTGTGGGTTTAATCGGTTAATATTGCATGTTACATGATTTAATCGGTTAGGATGGTGAGAAAATTGGATTTGGATGGTGTTTTCGCTGTTTTACGCTGTTCTACACTGTTGCCGAAACCCTCGTGCGCTCTGGCGCGCTATACGCGCTCGAGCGCGAGGTGCTTTCGTTCCATTGAAGATCGTGCGCTCGAGCGCGCTCTCCGCGCTCCAGCGCCGGTCTGCTGCAGAATTCGGACCGAATCTGTGATTAATTGTTTGCTGGAATTGGGCATGTTTAACTGCTATATTTTGTTTCGCATTTGCATTTGTTTATGACATGACTAGACTTGACATTAGCCAAAATTTGGACTGTATACTAGAACTTAATTGTCTTGATCTTTATCTTTCAGGCATGGCACCACGAACCCGAGGCGGTAAGGGGAAGAGAGTACGCACCACCGAGGAGGATGATCACTCCAATGATCAGCCTCACGATCCAGCACGGTTCCTCGACGTCACTGCCGAGATGGCTTTCCAGGCCACGATTCAAAAGAGGAAACCTCTCTTTGAATTAGGGTATCAGTTCCATGACGAGGGCCAAGGACGGCTCGATATGGTCGTGGCGGAGATTGAGCGGCGGGGGTGGGCCCACTACCTTCTCAGTGCCCCCATCAGGGCAAACATCACGTGGGTGCGGGAGTTCTATGCCAACTTCCACGACCGCACCGCCACTGAGTTGTTCCTCCGGGGCAAGTTCATTCCGGTAGACGTGGCGAGCATAGCCACGCACATTCAGATTGCCCCGGAGCCCGATTATGCATTCGGAGAGCCAGACGCCATCCAGACCATGGCTGATACGGGTTTGGATGCGATCAAGAATTGCCTCTGCTTACCGGGTTGCAGCTGGACGCTGGGAGCCAATATGCTCCCCCGCACGCTGAAGAATTACACGCTCAACCTGGAGGCCAGAGCGTGGTCCCGCATCTACTACAGCCACATCTACCCAGTCTCCCACATCTCCGAACTCACCACAGAGCAGGCTCTCCACCTCTACTGCATTATGGAGGGCCACTGGGTAGACTTGCCCACTCGTCTGCAGCGCACCATGCATCAGGCTCACCACATTGAGGCCTACAGGTGCCTTCCCTTTCCCTCTCTGATCACCTCCTTGGCTATCCAGTGTGGTGTGCCAGAGTACGCCGACGACGAGTGGCAAAGGCCACATTCCACCATCACCGCCGCCGGTCTTGCTACCAAGGATGCAGCAGCTCAGAACAAGACCCAGCCAGCAGGGAATCCCCTAGATTCCATTTCTGCATAGTTGACCCAGATGGAGGTCAACATGAGGGAGTACTTCGATCAGAAGTTTGCTGCTGTTGAGAGCTATCATGATCAGCGGTACCTGGCCATGCAGACTCACTATGACCATAGGATCGCTGAGATGCAGAGCGGTTTTTGATCCTACATCGACCAGCGCTTCTCCGCCGGTTATGGAGCTCCGGGACATTCCCAGGCTCCTATTGATGTCGATGAGGACGAGGACGATGATGATGATGAGGATGATGAGGCTGAGGAGGAGGACGGTGATGAGGATGATGACGGTTCAGAGGACGATTGAGTCCTCCGTAGGTCCTTTCTATACTCTTCTCTCTGTTCTTTAATTTGTTGACACTGGGGGCAGTGTCTCATTCAAGTGTGGGGAGGGTGTAGATAAAATTGGCTTTTGTAAATAATGGCATGCCTAACTCTCTTTTTCTTTTTCTTTATTTTATTTTATTTTTATGTGTTTTTAGGTAGATGATTGGGTAGTTTTCTTTATAGCACCTTTTGGTCTGAAATTGCTTTGCCCTTTGATTTTAACTCAGAAATGTTGGCATGATAATCTAATATGAGTTTGAATTGTTTGTGTTATCTCTGTTTGGTTGGTTGGATTACCTGTGAGATTTGAGACTTAAATGTGATTACATACATCAACTGATCACTTTCCTTCTGTGAGCACACACACACTTGTATTTGTTATTCCCGAATTTGCTTGATTCTTGTTTTGCATTTTATACATGTTGCATGTGATTGAGGCATAATTTTGTTTTTTTTTACATTTAAAAGCCACTTAGCCAAATAGTCAACCCATACACAATTCCCATTGTTTGTAGCCAATTTGAGCCTTTATCCCTTTTTGTTACTAAGCTCATTACAAGCCAAAGACAGAAAAACAATGAAAAATCCCTTCTGAGAAACTAGGAGGACATGGTTTGATTATTGGGCAAAGGTCTTAAGTGTGGGGAAATTGGGTTAAATTGAGCACTAGTATAGATTGCAAAATATTGGGATATAAATGTAAGGGTAGCTTTTGCACATAAGTGGTTCTTTGTTATTTTCTTTTCCACCTCATTTTAATTACCAAAAGAATTGAGATGAGGTAATAAAAAAAATCGAAAAATACAGAAAAATCAAGAAAAAAAATGTGAATTCTGCAAATAAAGGTTGTTGGGTTCCTGGGAATTAATGTGAAAATATTTAGGAACCTTATTGTAAGAATTTATGGGATATTGATCTTGGGTATTTCTATTCTCTCCATCTCTTCTCTCTCCATCTTTTCTGTAGTGATAGAAGTCATCTACGATCGATCAAACCATGAAGTCTTAGTTTTTTGGAATTAAGTCCACTTCCCATATATGCCACACCTGTCCCAAGCCCCGTTACAACCTGAAAAGACCTCTTGATGCACCATGTTTGTAAAATTGCAATGTTAGGAGTATAGCAAATTTATGGAATGTGAATACTTGTGTGAATTATTCAATTGAGTGCTTAGCCAAAACACTGAGTGATTGAGAGAGAAACACACTGGTGAGGGCCAATCAACCAACTTTGCATAACATGTTAAGGGTATTGTATAAATCTGACCAAGGTGTGCTGTTTTGAATAACTGTCCATCATCTGTAGATTTTATTTTTTCTTTTAGGACTTAGGTGTTAGATGTGTTAGCTAATGCTTTGCTTTGAGAGATGCTTGGAATCATTACTTTTGCATGAGGACATGCAATTGTTCAAGTGTGGGGATATTTGATAACGTGGTTTTTACCAATATTTTATGCCCTTAATTTGGATGATTGTATGCAATTCTTTGTTCTATTTTGGCCTTTTATTGTATTTAATACAACTTGGAATTAATCTGAGCTTAATAGAAATAAAGGCTAAAAATAACAAGTTTTATGATGTTTTTACAATTCAAGGATGACCTTTGCACTTGATCTTGGATATTTTGTATTTTTAGTGCAGGTCACAGGTATTATTGGAGCTGTAGACATCAGGAGCTGAGCAAGAAGCGGAGCAGTAGATTTCAGAACCAGCATCGAGCGCTCCAGCGCCCATAGCGCGCCCCAGCGCGCGAGGCTCACTTAAACTCGTCACGTGCACAGCGCTGGCGCTCTAGCGAGCTATACGCGCCCCAGTGCCGCGCCGCAACTCTGTCACAGCAGAAACCCCATCTGCACGAGTTGGGGGCCCAAATTGATTAGGGTTTGGAGGCTGCTCATCTTATTTAAAGGGAGCTAATGCATCAGAAACACTACCTCTCAACACCTCCACTTTTACATCTTTTCTTTTCCTAGTTAGAGTTATTTTTGCTTCCCATTAGGATTTCCGTTTTTCCTAGTTTAGCTCTAGCTCCTTCATTTACATTTCAAACGTTATTCGTCCAGCCCTTTTGGGTTTTGTAAGTCACTCTTTTATCATTAATTCAGTTATTCGTTTTTCCGTCTTTCCAATTTGCATTTAATTTCTTACTTTGCTCTTTATTGTTAATTGCTTTCTTTATTCCAATTTAATTCTTGCCTTTTTAATTCTTGCCATAAGTAACTAAGTTCTTGGTGGTTTATGAGGGTGTGAACATCATTGGGGTAAATTGAGGTTTTGTTCTTAATCTTGCATAAGTTTTCATTATCAACCCTTGGCATATAATTTGAGATCTTAAATTGTGTGTTTAATTCTTTGTCTTGACTTACTCGATTGAGTTAGGCTAATTCATTGGCATATGTTTATGTGTTAGTTGATTAATTGATACATGACATATTAGGATTTGGTAATGAGTAATTGATTGGCTGATTAGTCTCTTTAATTAGATTAATGTGATTGGCTTTAATAATTGTTGAAAGTGGAACTAAAGGTGAGATCTCACTAATTAATCCTATTCTAGGCAATTAATCATTAGAATCACAACAAAGGAGTTAGATCTAACTCCGGCATAATTAATCAACTCATGCATTCTTTTGTAGCCAATGATAACACCCTAATGAATGTTCCACTCCCATAAACCGATGTTTTTATTATTTTCATTTTATTCCAACGTAATTCTCTTGCACACAAAAACCCCAAATTGTGACAAACCGTCATACAACTAGTCTTGTGCATTACTCTCTTAGCCATTCCTCTTGAGAGACGACCCTGGTTTCCACCAAACTATATTAGGGGAACTTGGTTTTAAAAAATAATTAAATTTATGGTTGACACGACAACAGCCATCACTTAGCTAAGAATCATTTCATTCGAGATCATGTGCAAAAGGGTGATGTTGAATTTAAATTTGTAAATACTGAGGATCAAATCTCAGATATATTAACAAAGCCCTTAGCTGAGGATCGATTCAATGCTTTGAAAAGGCTTCTGAATCTAAGAAGTTTCTAAGTGTTTGCATGTTTTAACTGTTTAAAATCACTTACTTAGAAACTCCCCTTAATCCTAGTCTAGGATCTGAGACAATGTACTGGAAGCTTCTGAGAGAAATATATGAGAAGCGAGCAAAATCATCTCTGAGAAAGTAATTTTTTTTTTTCAGAAGAACTTCCTTCTCAGAAGGAACCCTTTTGAAAATTTTTACTGAAAAGACACCATTCTTCAAAAAGTGGTCTTTTACTCAGAAGGAGGTTCATTAAATTTACCGTAATGGTAACTTTAATTTACAAACGACTAGTTGCTTAGAACAATTATAAATACGCAAATGCTTGAAATTTTCAAGCACTTTGCTTTCTCAACTTGCCCAACCTCTGCCAAATTCTAAGCTCACTCTCTCTTGCACTTTTTGTCTCTCTCTCTCTTACTCGTTGTTTTCTCTCTCTTGCCTTCATCATCATCGAAACTCTTCTATCTCTTCTTCTCAAACATCAATACCTAAAATGGCCAACCTTCAGGGAGTTAAAAGGGATTCCATCAAGGAAGTAGTTGAGAATATTGTCTATGAGGATGACAAACTTCAAGAGAAGTTTGAGAACGACTTCCTCCCAAGGAACATTGATCTTGAACGATCTCTCCCCGTTTCTCCATCTATAACCAAGTAGATGGTCTACAACACTACTTTCATGGCCAAGCCAGCTGGATAAGGTTGATGTTTGGAAGATGTCTGCTATCCCAACCTTGTTCGAGCATTCTACTCGCAAGTGCACCTCGATACTAACAAAGGTGTAGGGAGCATAGTTGCTGGACCTACCATCCGCTTCACCATGATGTGGCTAAAAGCGTCGTTATTTCTTTTAACTACAACCAATTTAGAATTGAAGAACAAGAGGAGTTTTCCCAAGAAAAAGGGATTGAATTGATTGGCTATAGTAGTATAGCTAGTCAACCCAAGTCGTCTCTCAAGGAGGCTTATATCATTGATCTAGTGTGTATAGTATATGTAGATTTGGGATTGTGCAAGAAGTGAATGCTATGCAAATAAAGGAAAATAACAATGCAAAAGAGTCTTGGTGTTGGGACATGCATCAAACCATATTTTCCCCATCCTAAACCCACCTAGGCATTTTATCAAACACCTTGCAAGCAACTTACACATGAATAGGAATTATTCAACCAAAATGAATTGGATCCAAACCAAAATAGTAAAACTATCCTAAACATATGCAAACCTAATTCTCAATCAAGAATTATTCCTACTCTCCTAGCAAATGGGCATCAAATGATAATCCTCACTCAACACCCAAAAACACTCAAATGCACAATAATCTCTCAATCAAGAAATCAAATATGCATTCAAGATATACAATTAAAATCAACAAGCATGGAGCCACACAAACAAACTTCAATTGCATTTGGAACCAAGAGATTAGGAAGCAAGAGCAAAATCATGCAATGGGTTTCAAGGGAAAATGTAATTCTAGCATTACCCAACACCAAGAACAAAGAAACTACTCAACCATAATTAAAGCAAGTAAGAAACAAGAAATTAAAACAATAGCAAAGATGGAAATGAAATTAGAAATTAAATTGAACTTGGAGAATTGTATGTAATATGTAGAGAGAAAATGTAAAGAAAATGTAAAGAGAGATTCTAGAGAGAAGGGAGAGCTTCTCTCTCTAGAATAACCTAACCTAAAACTAAAACTAAAGAAAAAATGAAAAGGTCCTCAGCCCAATTACAAAAGAGGTCTTAAGTATAAAATGAACTAGGGACTAAATTGCAAATTCTGCATAATTTACTGCTGCTGTCACGACCCGGTCGCTAGCGACCAAGCAAGCATAATGCTGGTCGCTAGCGACCAGTTACAGAAAACCAAAAGATGCAACTTTTTCTCCGGCTCGTCGTTTCGTCTGCTCGTTCGCTTCGATGCTCCCGATGCTTCCAAGACTCGAAGTAGCTCCAACCTAGGTTCCTGAAATCCAAAGACACTACCCAAGAGTGCATCAAAAGATAACAAGACCAAAGTGTCACTAACAAGCCTCAAAAAGACATAAAATTGCCATACTAACCAAGAAAGCGAAATTATGCACAAACAATGTAAAGAACCATTATTAAAGCAATAAAGAATGCAAGATGCACATGTAAAGGTAAAGAATGCACAGAATTTCGCATCCTATCACACCACTTCTGACATAGCCCGCATCTTTGGAACTGAAGATGCTAGAGAGATCATTGCTGATGACAAAGAATGGTACAAGGAAGAGGATGAATCTGAAGATCAGATTGTCAAAGCCCTTACTGGAAGGACTGACCTTCCTCTGAGCGGAGTCAAGGTCCCTCATCTGACTATGGGGGCAAGAATGGTGTTTTCTGTGATCCAGAACACCTTGCTGTCGAGGATTAGAGACATGGGGAACATGATGACCATGGACGTGACGCTGTTGTACTACCTTTTGAAGAAGAAGAAAGTAAATTTTGGGCGTATGATGATAAATTACATCATACATCAAGCCAACCCAAAAAGGAAGCAACCCAGTCTTCCCTATGGGAGTTTCCTCACCAGAATCTTCATCAAAGATCTGAAGTTTCCACTTGACAAGTTCGAGTACATCTTCAACAATAACATGTTCACTGTCGTCACCTTCAACTCCATCAAGAGACAGAGGATCTCTTTGAAGGAGAAAGAGAAGGCAAGCTAAAATGCTTTTGAAGATGAAGCTCTAGAAGAAGCTTCAAGAGAGAAGGAGGCTGCTAAGGTTATCAAACCTTCTAAGTCTGCGAAGACTTCTAAGAAGGTGCGGATAGCATCTGAGGGGGTCTCTCAGCCCTCTAAGGCTGAGAAGGGAAAGAAGAAGGTTGGTTCTTATGAAAGCAAGAAGAAGCAAAGGATTCAGCACACTCCTCTGTGGATCACCAGGAGTATGGTTTCTGAGGAGGCTCAGAAGTCTCCGCCTCAGAAGACCACTGAAGCTGCTCCTTCTGAGTCAGATGACTCATAAGAAACTGTTTCTCATCAAATCTCACCATTGATGAGAAAAAGGAAGGAGCCTCAACCCTCAATAAAGGAAGCTCCACTTGCTTCATCCATCCCTGAGGTGCCAGCCGCCTCCAAGAAAAGGAGAAGATTGGTAAAACATCTCCCTTCTAAACACTCTTCTCCTCCACCTTACTCTCCACCTCCTGTACCAGAAGAAGACCCCTTTCATGATGCTAACCCTCAAGGGGAGCAACAACATTAAGAGGAGGAAGCTCAGAAGACTCTCAGCCATGATAAGGCTGTTGAGAAAGCTCCTCTGGTTGAAGAACCGGAGCCTTTTCATCACTCATCTCCGTCCGGGGGAGCGTCATCATTTAGAAATTTACGGTGTTTACATTCTACTCTAATTTTAGTATCATTTTCCTAATCTTTTAACCATATACCTTTTTTACGACGATGGCTGCAATGGTTGCTCGATGTGAGCCACTCTAGGGTATCACTCTTGTTCGAGATTACTGGAGGTTAAAGGTTCGTGTTGTGCGACTTTAGTGCTGGAGGTTAAAGGTACGTGTTGTGACCATATTTTATCTAAAAATGTATTCTTTTTTCATATTTAAATACAACTATTTATATGTTGTGTGATTAAATCGTTCCAAATTTGTGTTAGAATGTTCATTGGATGTGATCAATCATCTTAAATTGTAGGAAATGTTGTTCTACAAAATGTGATGTTCGGAACTAGATTGTTATTTGAGCGTGATATGCCTGATGTTGTTAGCTTCAGATCCACGTGTCATTTTCTGTCTATTTAAATATGTTTTTATTTTTTTTTATAGAATTGTTCTCTGCCCCCCTCATTCTTTCTATCATATTATTATATAGATTCACATATATTTTTATTTTTTAATTTTCACATAAGCTTTTGGTTTATTTATATATAGTTATCATCTGTCTATTGCTAAGCACGCATTTCCAATTAATTTTTATATAGTTATCAACCATCTATTGCTAAGAAACATTGACCAGTCGAATGAATTTAGTCCCATCAGATTTTAGAATCCCTCTCAGATTCCAAAGAAGGCAATTTCCGGTCACTCTCAGTTTTGTTGTGACAATCAATAAGAGTCAAGGTCAATCTCTATCTAACATGAGATTATTCTTTCCAAAACTAGTTTTTACACATGAACAACTTTATGTTGCCGTTTCAAGAGTCAAGACTAAGCTGGTTTGAAGATTTTGATTTTAGATGAAAATTGAAATTTTTGTACATCTACCAAGAATGTAGTTTATGAAGATGTGTTTCAAAAAATTTACAATTAAGGTTAGACATGTTTTATTTGTTTCAAATCACATTCGTGTTGAAAATATTGGGCAAAAATATCATTTTGGTCCTGTAACTTTTACTCAATTTTGATTTTGGTCTGGTATCTTTTATTTTTTTTTATTTTGACCCTGTATCTTGCAAACGTCAACTATTTTGGTCCTCTGTCTAAACTCCATTAGTGAGGTGCTGATGTGGCACTAACGATGCTGACGTGGATTCCACTTGGCGCTGACATGGATGTCACGTGGTGCTGGCATGGACGCCACGTGGCGCTGACATGGAAACAAGACCAAATTCACCTTCCTAGAAAAAGAAACATGACCAAATTCAAAAACGGATAAAAGTTACAAGACCAAATTCAACTAACTAAAAAAGAAACATGACCAAAATTAGTTTACTAAAAAATGTAATAGGACCTACATGAAATTGAATGTAACAAATAATTTGTCTAATCTAGACAATATATAATGTTATTCAAATGTGCTTTTAATTTGTTTGAAACACCTAACTTGCTTAATTGCTATAACAATATTAAGATACAGCATGACTAATAAGTTTAACAAAGGTAATCTAAGATTCGACCTCATCGGAAAATTAACTAGTGTGCACATAAACACCAACTAATTATATTAAAAAAGTTATTAATAAATTCATATATAACAACAAGTGTGCAAGCTAAAACCATATTGGAAGTACTTGCATTTGACTTTTTTTTATCTCGTATTGGGGTACTCGTATTATTTGCACACTATTTAGCTTTATTTTGCACTCTTGTTGCTATCATGTATGAACTTATTAGTAACTTTTTGGATGTATTTAGTTGATATTTATACTTCATGTGCACAATATTCAATTTTTTATTTTTGATTTTTCGATGTAGTCAAATCTTACATAACATTTGGTGAACTTATTAGTCATATTATGAATAGATATTGTTATAGAAATTAAGTAAGTTATGTGTTTCAAGCAATTTAAAAACACATTTGAGTGACATTATATATTATCTAGATTAGACAAGTTATTTGTTACATCCAATTTTACACAAGTCCTATTTCATTTTTTTATTAAGCTCATTTTGGTCCCTTTTCTTTTTTAGTTATTTGAATTTGGTCCTGTAACTTTTATCCAATTTTGAATTTGGTCCTATTTCTTTTTCTAGTAAGGTGAATTTGGTTTTGTTTCCATGTCAGCGCCACGTGGCGTCCATGTCAACGCCACGTGGCATCCATGTCAGCACCGTTAGTGCCACATCAGCACCTCACTAACGGAGTTTAGACGGAGGACCAAAATGGTTGACATTTGCAAAGATACAGGACCAAAATCAAAAAAATAAAAGATACCGGACCAAAACCAAAATCGAGTAAAAGTTACAGAACCAAAATAATATTTTTGCCAAAATATTTATACTTGACATATGATTATCTTTATTGCCCAATCATTCTATCTTTTTTATCATTTATCACACATGTGTCTGACCGTTGATATTTGTAGTTTAATTTATTCAACTTTTATGAAATTTTATTTTAATTATTTTTTATATAATTCATGTCATCTAAAGTTTAACTTAAAAACTGAATTATTAGTATCATTTCCTTTTATCCTTTGCATCACACGGGTCAAAATACATGGATATAAATATAGATTTTCCCTGCTCAACATTGCACGAAATTAATCTTTTTTTTTTTTGGTTACATGCACGAAGTCAATCTATAGATCAATAGGGATGTGTTGTTTATCTTTTTTTTGTTATAGTTAAGTAGGGTTGTATTGGTTTACCAATACAAATTTGTTTTTCAGTCTTGGAAATATATATCATCCCAACCCAAATGCAACAAGCCCAAATGCCCAATACTCATTACCAACAAGCTCAAAGGTTGAAAAAAACAAAAAACCATAAACACCTATCAGAATAGCCCATACACACTTGGCATTTGGCAACCAATTTTCCTTTCTCTTCTCATTTGTACCGACCTCCTTCTATTATCATTAGGGTTCCACCGTTTTCAGCTTCACTCCCTCCGCCTCAAACCCTCTCTTTCTCTTTCTCTCGCGAATCAACTCGCGTATAAGGCTCTGCTCTCTCTGCCTTGCGAAGAAGACTCTTTCAGTCGCGACTCGGTTGCTAAGAAGAAACGGTGCGTTCGTTATTTGGATTTTTTTTATTCATTCCCTTGTAAATATTTTCTTTTTCATTTTTTGATTCTCTGTTCGGATACTCGCGTGATAGTTAGCCCTTTCTTTTTTCTTTGTTTCTTCTCTGCTCTGCTTTTAGCTCCTTATTCCGTATTTCGACATGTAAATATCTGCCATGATTCCAATTTTTTTTTTTTTGCTATGAGCTTCTAGTTAATTGTGTTTGCTCGCATACATGATATTACGAATGGAATGGGGGGGGGGTATAATTGTGCTTTATTCTCTTATAATTTTGTACTTTTTGGGTGTTGATTGTTGTGTTCCTCACGTTGAATATTATGTTTATTTTTTCACAGAACTCTGATATAAAATTGTATGCATAATTTCTATTATTTTGACATGCGTCGCATAGATGGAAAAGGTTTTCTAGGAGAAGTTCTATTCGTATATGTCTTCTGGTAATTTGTGTTATTTGTGTATTTTTTTTCCACCTTTTTCCAACTTAAGTTTTAAGTGCTCAATATTTGAATTCTTGAATGATTATTGTGCTTACTTCAAGCTATTTCCTGATCCCCCTTTTCTTTTCAAAGAAAAAATATTTTGTTTACAATATAATGTTTACCTATTGTATGCTCAGTAACCTTTCCTTTTTTCATTTGGAGCAGGGGATTACTATCTTGTTTCCTTCACTATGTTAGGTCCATCAGGCATGGCAGAGGAATCTGGTATGTTCCGGGTTCATCATACGATTGGCAGTGTTTTGTGTTGCAAATGTGGAATTCCAATGCAACCAAATGCAGCCAATATGTGTGTGAAGTGTTTAAGCTCAGAAAACAATATAACTGAAGGTCTACTGAAGCGTCTTGAGCTCAAGCATTGCCCTGAATGTGATAGCTACTTGCAGCCACCAAGGAATTGGATCAAACTTCAACTTGAGTCAAAGGAGCTCCTAACATTTTGCTTGAAGAAGTTGCAGAAGAATTTAAACTCAAATAAAACAAGGATGGTACATGCCGAGTTTATTTGGACTGAGCCCCACTCCAAGAGGATAAAAGTCAAGGTCAAAGTTCAGAAGGAGGTTATGAATGGAGTAGTCCTTGAGCAGTCTTATCCTGTCGAGTTTGTTGTCCGGGACCAAATGTGTGAATCTTGCTCGAGGGTCCAGGCAAACCCTGACCAGTGGGTTGCTGCTGTGCAACTCCGGCAACATGTTTCTCATAGGCGTACTTTCTTCTATTTGGAGCAGTTGATTCTCAAGCACGATGCAGCTGCTAGCGCTATAAGAATCAAAGAGATGGATCAAGGAATTGACTTCTTTTTCTCTAACAGAAGTCATGGTGTCAAATTTGTGGAATTTTTGGGGAAAGTTTCTCCAGTTAGAAGCCGTAATGACAAGCAACTTGTATCTCATGATCCCAAGAGCAATAACTACAACTATAAATATACATTCTCTGTTGAAATCTCCCCAATTTGCCGTGAGGATTTGATATGTCTTCCTCCTAAGGTTGCTGTTAGTTTGGGAAATCTTGGTCCCCTTGTGATTTGTACTAAGGTTACCAACAGCATTGCTTTGCTTGATCCGTTTACCCTGAGGCATTGTTTCTTAGATGCTGATCAGTACTGGAGGTCATCTTTCAAGTCTATACTTACTAGCCGACAGCTAGTGGAGTATGTTGTGCTAGATGTGGACTTTGTTTCATCTGAAGTTACTGTTGGTGGTACAAAATATGCTTTAGCTGATGCTCAAGTGGCTCGTGTGTCAGATTTTGGAAAGAATGACACGATATTTTCCATCAGGACTCATCTGGGACATCTTTTAAACCCTGGTGATTATGCTTTTGGTTATGATCTGTATGGGGCTAACACTAACGACATTGAATTGGACAAGTACAAAGGACTTGTCCTTCCTGAGGTTATTCTAATTAAGAAGAGTTACGAAGAGAAGCGTCAGAGGAAACGTATGAAGCCTCGATCATGGAAGCTTAAATCGCTTCCCATTGAAGTTGATGATAGGAGTAGAGTTGACCAAGACAAGAAGAACTCAGAATATGAACAGTTCAAAAACGATATTGAAGAAAACCCTGAGCTGAGGTTCAACATATCATTGTACGAAAACAGAGATTACGAGCCATCAGAGATGGGGGATCTACCTTCTGTTCCATTGGAGGAGTTGCTGGCTGATCTTGAACTAAGAGAAGATGAGGATGAGGACAAAGATGGGGATGAGGATATGCAGGAGTGAAAACAGTTTTTTTCTTTTTATGCGGTTATGTTGATGTTTTGTTTTCATTTACTTCTGTTTGAATGCAATTTATGTTCATGTTTTATTTTTGAAAGCAATAGAAGATTATCATTTTGCAGGAGATATTATCATATATAAATTATAAATATATATTTTTGTTTTAGCATTCTTTTCCCAATATTCCAGTTTAAGTATTAATTTTCATGTGTTAGTTTTTTTTTCACTATTCTCCATCATTTGATCATTGAGGGTTGCTTTGCCATTGGTTCTTTCATAAGCTGCTGAAAATAGTCTCTGAATTCTGTTATCCTTCCTTTGGTTTTTAAATGTGAAAATAAATTAGGATTTTGATTTGCACCTCTCAAAAGAGTTAGGATTTTGAATAATAATTGCTGCTGCTGGTTTGAGTTATTTTCAGCTAGGTTATTTTGGGGGTAGTCAAGGAGCTTGAATTGGTGATGTGTATTGGACACAGTTTCTTTAAAAAAAAGGATTAGTATTGGTGAAATTTTGCTTGTTTGGATATCAATAATGCTAGTCATACAACATAAATATGTTCAACAAGTAATAAGTATCCAACGTGTGCTATACAAATATACAACTACAATTGGAAATCAACGCCCGACTTCGAAAGGTATGCTTAGGACAAAGGATATCTAATACAATGGTCAAAATACAGAAAATTCCCTACAAAATACATACCCACTACTCAATGAGTTGAGAAAGAAACAATCTTGGTTTTCGAGGGCTTTTAGGTGGGAATCTGAAAACATTGTACACTTCTGACGGTATTTGGGCAGAAATTTGAATTTTCGGCGGGTTAGGGAACCCTAACCCTCAACCCAAACCACCCGCAACGACACTCTTACTCTGCCTCAAAGCCGTATGAAATATACATATATTTTGGACGAAGTTCCGGTGATTTAGGGTAATCACTCCAAACGACACTCTTACTCCGCCTCAAAACTATCACAAATATAATCATATTTCAGACGACTTTTCAACGGTTTAGGGAGCCCTAACCCTCAACCTTAACCACCCCAGACGACACTCTTACTCCACTTCAAAACCGTCTAAAATGTACATATATTTCAGACGGCATTTCGACAGTTTAGGGAACCCTAACCACCCCAAATGACACTCTTACATCGCCTCAAAGTCGTCTGAAATTATACTCAATTACTCATATTTCGGACGGCTTTTCGGCGGTTTAGGGAACCCTAACCCTCAACCCTAACCACCCTAAACTGCGCTCTTACTCTGCCTCAAAGTCGTATGAAATATACATATATTTCAGATGGCTTTTTGACAGTTTTAGGTATTTTTCGTACCGCCCGTCCAAAAGTCGTCTGATATATTTAGCAGGAGAATTGACGTCTAATCCCGCACACTATTTTCGACGAGTTTTAGGCGGTTTGTCCGAAAAAATGACGACAGGAAAAAAGCCCGTAAAAAATGCCCGTAAAAAAACGTCACATTTCTAGTAGTGTTGAATGAGGTAGAGAGATTTTATGACAACTATTTTAGGGTTTGAATGAGGTAGAAAGAAGAAATGAAGGTTAGGTATGAAGAACAATATAATGAAGAAGATGATGACGATGGGTGTTTAATATAAGAGTTTAATTTTAATACACTGTTAGTGTAAAATAATTTTACATAAATATTCAATTACAGATTGATACATCAATAAAAGTCTTTAACTCAACCATTCACTAATAAAAAAAGTCTCACAAATTAATAAATATGGTTGGCTAACCGTGTAAAATTTTTCACAATATCAATTCATCATAATTAAACTTTTAATATAAAGTGACAAAGTTTTGTAGTCACTATTCATGTAAGTGACACAAATTTCATTTAATGGATTTTGTAAAGGTAAGGGAATAACGTTTGTCCGATTTTTTAATTTGTTAGGGACTATTTTGTACTATCTTGTCGTGAAAATTGTCGGGATCAACTTGTGGATTTACAATAATACTATATGCACAATGAAAAACCAGCCAATGTAGATAATGAGTCCATTTTTGCTTTGATTTGGACCCAAATAATCATTAAAATTGTAATGAACCGAGTAATTGTGGCCCATAATCTCATTTATTGGCTGGTTGGGCTGGTTTTTCATTGTGCATTTAGCATCGGGGATTAAGTGGATTAAAAATAAAGACCAAATAGACGACGTCGTTTAGGACATATCACTGACTCGCTTATCATCTCCATTATTCAATAACCCCCGCGCGTAGACTGAAGCCATATCAGTCTGACACCATTTCTCAGCTGCTGACCAAGAAGACGCATACAAAGATGGCCTCCTCTCCAAAACATGATAACCCGAGTGAGCTTTCTCCAAAACCATCATATTTTTTTTTCCTAAATTGTCCTCATTATTAATATTGTTATGGTTCTTACTTGAAATTTAAAAAAAAAAATTGTCTTTGGGCTTATTATAATAATTCTTCAGTTCAGTTTCTTAATTCTCTAGCTAAGCACAATTCAGAGAATGCGTACCAGTTCAGGGACTTCGTTTAATTTTTTCTTTTCTTCTCTTTTTTTTGAAATTCATCCTTGTTTTTATTTAAGTTTTTTCTTCACAAATTCCCTAAATTATCAAAACCTTTTGCGTGGTACTTGTGGGTTTATCAGGAACTGTGAAGAGAGTTGCTGTTGTTGGTGCTGGAGTAAGGTATAGTTACTTAGTTCTTGATATCTTCAATTTGGCTCTTAATTGTTTTTTTTTTTTGGGTATATTTGTTTTTACTAGTTTAGGATTTCTCTCGATGCAATGGAAATGTTGCTACCTTGTATCCTGAAAGTCACGGGTTAAAATCCTAAAAATAACCTCTTTGCAAAATTGGGAAAGATGGCATATGTCTACCCTTTCCATACCACTAGGTGGAAGCCTTGTGGATTGGGCCGTCTCTTTTTATATTTTAACTAGTTATTGGCACATTGCTAATTCTTCAACTTGTGGACAACTCAAGAAGTATATATATTATTCGTTGTTGATTTTACTATGGTGACATTTTGGACAGGTAAGGTTGGGTTGGCTGGATTTAGAATTGATATCATTTGTAGCATGAAAAAACCTTTGTCCTTCATGTGCTGGCAAGATTTAACTGTGTCACTGACCTGACATTGGTTCTGATGAACTAAACCATGAGTTAGGGAATTCATAGTGTTGGGCCGCACATTGTGTGTTCCTGTGGAAATGAAATTTTAAAAGAATGGTAGAATGTCATTTCTATTTGTTCTCTGTTAATTTTTGGCTGAAATAAGATGATTGGTTGTATGTTTTGCTGTATTTCATGAAGGGAATTGGGTCTCTGCATCCTTAGGCGTGATAAACATCTCAGATTTTGATGTATCTGAGAATCTAAATATTAATGACATTAACTCTTGCTAACTTTTTATTGTGCTGTCTAGTGGGCTTGCTGCAGCTTACAAATTGAAATCACACGGTTTTGATGTCACTGTATTTGAAGCTGAAGGAAGAGCTGGAGGGAGGTTAAAAAGTGTTTCACGGGATGGTTTAGTTTGGGATGAGGGAGCTAATACAATGGTAAATTCACTATTAGCAAGTTAAATTAGACCCTTTAATGTTACTGTATGTGTAAGTGAATGTTGACTAACAAATCAGTTCTGAGTGTGGATTGTGAAAAATATATTGAGTATTGATCAAATCACCTTGTGACATGTTTTCTATCAAATTCCAAGTTATTCGAACTTTATTTTGAAGTGAACCTTCTTTTTGCAAGGACGGTATGTAATGTAACAAGTTTAATTTGTTGTATACATGCTTCAGAAGTTCTGACTATTCACAGTAAGTTTTATTCACTTTGTACAGACTGAAAGTGAAATGGAGGTTAGAGGTTTGATTGATGCTCTTGGACTTCAAGAAAAGCAACAATTTGTAAGGATTTTTTAGCCTCCAGGGCCATGTTTTCCTGATAATCTTAAGTCATTTTCTTTCATTTATCTTCCACTGCTGAACTCTTTCTAAACATGAGCTTCTAGCGCCTCAGTTCTTTTAATTATAATTAGGATTTATTGTTGAAATTTGAAATTTTAGAATATTGTTGATTGTTCTGTTTGGAGATTGAATATTTATTTTGGTTAAAAATGAGATTCTGTTTGCTGTTACAGCCAAAGTCACAACATAAGCGCTATATTGTGAAAGATGGTACACCACTTCTGGTACGTCTTGCATATAACTTTTGTTTTTCTTAATTTTTTTATTTCTTTTTCTACTTTTATTATTTGGAAATGTGAAACATGTTTTCTTATTTTGAAGCTATCTTTGTCTCACAATAAATATGAAATGTGCTAACAATTTTACATCAGGTACCCACAAATCCTGCTGCACTACTGATGACCAAACTCCTTTCTGCTCGATCAAAGGTTTTTCTCATGCCATACCTATGAGCTTTCAGAATTTTCTCTTTCATCATCTTGCCACATTTTGTATTTGAGTGATGTTTCTTACATTGCACATAATTACACCCACACTCCGCGGCAAGCCATTGGGTAATATTTTGAGCCCCACTATGAACTTATCATCATTATTATTGACTTATTAGTTATGCTATGACATTTAGTGGTGAATATGTCGCAAGTTTTAAGGTTGTTTTCTGATCTTTGAAAACCTATTATATGTTTTAGAAATTATTTATATTGTTCCTCTGCTGTTTTCGACGTAGTGGCCACCTGCTTTCTGCTTTATTGTTAGTAGGGCTGCTCTCCGGCCTCTGCCACTGCCTAGGATTGACAACTATGAAATCTGTTCAAAACATTTTCAGTTCATCTCCACTACCTTCAATAGGTTTTCTCACGTCTCACTATCATAGGCTATTTTCTACATTAGTGAAGACTATGTGTAGGTCTTTGTGTTTCCTTCTATTATATTAATTCTGTGGAACTGCACAATAGGTATATAGCCTGCATGATTGACCTCCCTAGCATAAAACAAATTGTTTTCCTAATATGCGGGTGTCCTGTGTTTGTCTTCTTTGAAATTTTAATTACTTCCTACAATTTCACATTATGGCTCATGAGCTTGATTCCTTTGTAGTTTGCACAATTTTGTATTTCCTTTTTATTCTTGTCAATGTTTTGCACATGGAAAAGTTCATGCCCACTAATAAAGAGTCTACTATGAATACTAAACATTGTCATCTATAGTGAGGTTCACTCAAGGAAGTTTATAGCAAACCACAAAATATGAAATAGTTCTGAACATAACATGGATGAGGTAGTGATCTATACAGTAGACAAATGAGAACTTTTTCTTTTCATCTTTTTGTTTGTTCTCTTTCAATCTTTTTATTTCTGTTAGTGGTATTGATTACCTGGTCTAAATATAGCTAGTAAAAGCTTAGTCATTTATCGAGCTTATAAAAGATCCCCTTGCACACTGACTTTCTAAATTTGCAGATCCAGGTAATTTTTGAACCATTTTTGTGGAAAAAAAGTGACCCCTCAACTGTGTGTGATGAAAATTCTGCAGAGAGGTGCAATAAATCTCGAAATTTGGCATAAATTTCTTAAGAGTTTTGTTCTTTATCTACAGTAAATTGTACCATATAAAACAAATGATGTCTTTAGCATTCTTTCCGTTTTCTTTCTTGCAGTGCTGGTAGTTTCTTTGAACGTCATTTTGGGAAAGAGGTATACATCATCACATTGCATTACCTTCACTCTTTTGTCACCTTTCTCCCCATGACTCAAATGTTACATGCATACACTACTTCCACCCTGGAGCACAGAATTTATTATTTAAATGATGCGTTTCATGCCTTCTTCTAACAAAATTATTTGAAGGTTGTGGACTATCTTATTGATCCTTTTGTTGGAGGTACAAGTGGAACAGATCCTGAATGCCTTTCTGTGAGTTAATTCTCAGAATTTGAAATATTTCTACAATAGTTCATATTCTATGCTTTTAAATATTCATATTATATATATAGGGAATGTATCTAATGAGAAAAGTAATTTTATGAGTGAGAGGAGCAAATTTGGGTTGTATAACCATACATTAATGGTTAGGATTAAAAATTAATAAAATGTCACATTATCACTTAAAAAAAGCATATGATTGTATGTTTAATCTGGACCATTGATTTAAGATTCAACAATATATTTGTTCACCTCTGTAAGGAACCCCTGTCACAAACCCAGTAAAACAGTACAGAACAGTAGAAAGATGAGGAAGATATGTAGAGAAGAGTAGAAGAGAGTAGATAGCAGAAATTGGGAATATCAGTGTGATATTTCCCTCAGTATATTTTTCCTGTAATTGAGTATACGAAGAAGATAACCAGATAACAGAAAATCAGTATGAAATCACCCCTCTAACAAAATTTCCCTCCTGGCATTTGAGAGGCCAGTCTCTCCCCTTTTCACTCCACTCACTAGACTACCCACACATTCTCTCACTTCTCCTATTTATACTCTAAAAATTCCGTAACTAACTTCCTGAATTGGCTCTTTTTTTGTTATTTTTCATAATTCTTTCTCTGGTATGTAATGTTAAAAGGGATAAGTTTCCCATCCTGCCCCTGTCCTACATCATTACTTGGGTTCCTAACAATACTCCCCCCTCCAAGCGCCACCTTGTCCTCAAGGTGGAAGAAAGGAAACACTGCCTTGATGAGCTCAACTGGTTCCCACGAATTTTCAAAGTCTGGTAGCTGCTGCCATTTAATCAGGACTTCAGGCTCCCCTTTATCATTGTTTCTGCTGTCAATAACTGCTTCGGGCTGCACCAATAATTCTGCTTCTTCAGTCAGGTCCGCAGGCAAGGGCTGTGGAGAGATGGATGGACCAACACTTTTCTTAAGTAGCGAAACATGGAAGACCGGATGGATCCTTGCTGTCTCAGGTAATTTCAACTTATAGGCAACCGCTCCAACTCTGGCCAGAACTTCAAATGGCCCATAAAACCGAGCTGCTAACTTCTGATTTGGTCTCGATGCCAGAGACCTCATTCTATAGGGGTGTATCTTCAAATAAACAAACTCCCCTACCTCGAAAACAACATCCCTTTGCTTCTTATCCGCCGTCTGAGACATAATATTCTGAGCTCTATTTAATTGGAAGTGCAACTCGTCCAGAACCTGATTCCTTTCTGCCATCAGTAGACGGACGTCTTCCACTGCTGATTCTAAACCCCCACGCAGCAGGGGGGGTGGGTCTCGCCCATAGAGGGCTTTGAATGGAGTCATACGTATGGAGCCATGATAATGCGTGTTGTACCAGAATTCTGCCCAAGGTAACTACTGCAGCCACTGTCTCGGTTTGGAGCCTGTCAAGCACTGCAGGTAAGTTTCCAAACATTTGTTTACAGCCTCCGTTTGTCCGTCGGTTTGTGGGTGATACGCGGTTGACATTTTCAAGGTAGTACCAGACTGTTTGAACAACTCGGTCCAAAAGGAACTAACGAACACCTTGTCCCGGTCAGAAACTATGGATGTTGGGAAACCATGGAGACGGACCACCTCTTTAACGAAAACGGCAGCTACATCTTTAGCAGTGAAGGGATGGGACAGAGGGAAGAAATGAGCGTACTTGGTGAGGCGGTCAACTACTACCAAGATAGTATCATAACCCTTCACTTTCGGTAGTCCTCCGATGAAATTATATCGGACCAAACATTGGTGGGTATAGGGAGGGGTTGCAACAGACCAGCCGGTTTGAGTGTAGAGGACTTGTTTTGCTGGTAGATATCACATGACTTAATGAAATCCATAATCTGAGATTTCATTCCCTCCCAATATAAAAGAGCAGCGATCCTTTTATAAGTCCGGAAAAAACCGGAGTGCCCTCCCAACTTGGAACTGTGAAACTCAGACAAGATCTTAGGTATCCACTTAGAAGTTTTGGCAACTACTAACCTTCCTTTATACATTAAGCGGCCATTATGCAGTTTAGTCAGCTGTGCTTTCTTCCCCCACCAAAAGCTGCTGCATAATATGTTTCAGTTTGGGGTCTTCTAAGATCTCTGTTTCGATCCCTTCCCATTCAGCTGCTACAGAGAAGGAAATAGAAGAAAAGTGGAATTTCCTGGACAGAGCGTCCGCCACCCTGTTTTCGGACCCGGCCTTATATTTGATATCAAAACTATAGCCCATTAGTTTCGACATCCATTTTTGTTGACCTTCATCATCAACCCTCTGTTCCAGCAAGTATTTCAGCGATTTCTGATCTGTAAATACCGTGAAACGCTGCCCCAATAAGTAATGCCGCCACTTCTGAATAGCGAAAACGATGGCCATAAGTTCCCGCTCATACACAGACTTGCCTTGAGCCAAAGGAGATAGCTTCTGACTCATGAAAGCTATCGGACGACCTTCTTGAAGAAGCACAACACCCATTCCTTTTCCAGAGGCATCAGTCTCAATCTGGAAAGGTTTAGTGAAACAGGGGGAAGCCAGGACTGGAACTGAAACCATAGCCAATTTCAGTTGCTGGAAGGCGGAGTCCGCTTCTGCTGACCACTGAAAAGAATCCTTTTTAAGTAGTTGGGTGAGGGGCCATGCAATTTCGCTGTAGCCCTTTATGAATCGACGATAGTAACCAGTAAGCCCCAAGAAGCCTCTCAAGGCCTTAAGATCCCTAGGAACGGGCCAATCAACCATGTCTTGTATCTTTGTTGGATCTGCTGCTACACCCTCTGCAGATATAATGTGTCCCAAATACTCCACGCTAGTACATTCAAAATAGCACTTTTTTCTATTAACCAGTAAGTGATTTTGACGGAGGAGTTCCAGAACCTGAGATAAGTGCTGTCGATGACTATCAATATCCCCACTGAAAATTAAGATATCATCAAAGAAGACGAGGGCGAATTTTCTCAGGTACGGCTTAAGCACGGCATTCATCAGTGACTGAAAAGTGGATGGAGCATTGGTGAGCCCGAATGGCATCACCAGAAATTCATAGTGCCCCTCGTGTGTTCGGAAAGCCGTCTTGTGGATGTCAGCAGCTTGCATCCGTATCTGGTGGTAACCCGATTTCAAATCCAGCTTGGAAAATACAGCAGCACCGGCCAACTCATCCAGAAGTTCTTCAATAACCGGAATGGGGAACTTGTCAGGAATCGTGATCTTATTTAAAGCTCTGTAGTCCACACAAAATCTCAAACTCCCATCCTTTTTACGGACCAAAATCACAGGGCTCGAAAACGGGCTCGTGCTCGGGCGTATGATCCCCATGTGTAACATTTCATCCACAATCTTCTCGATCTCCGCTTTCTGATAATGAGGGTAACGATACGGCCTGACATTAGGAATATCTGAATTCTCTCGCAGGGGAATAGCGTGGTCTTGTGTTCGCGGGGGTGGTAAACCATTTGGCTCCTGGAAAACATCCTCAAATTGACTTAATAATGACACGGTCGCCGGAGAGATGGGGGAGCTAGGAGCCAGAGATACAGAACACAGTAGAGGAGTCACCAAGAAACCGTCCTCCTGATTTTTTAAGGCCTTTAAAGTCATCTTACCCGATTCCTCGCACCTACAGAGGTTGGGATCCCCTTGCAGGGTCACTTGAGACCCCTCCGACTTCCAACTCAGATGAAATTAGCTTCGACACTCGGGTCGACCAACACAATCACCTCCGCGCCGTTGATGGTGCCACGAAATTTCAAAGTGCGGTGCGAAGTAAACCCCCAATAACTCATGGAAGAAAGATGAAGGGTAGAGGCATCAGCCTCGAAGTCGTCCTCTTCCGGCGAGACATCTTCCACGAAACCTTCTGGAATGCTCTCATCTTCACCCATGATTATCATGCGTTGGTGTCTGTACTTGCATGAATGGGATGGGTTCCATTTATCACCACACCTATAGCAAAGGCCTTTGTGTTGTCTTTCGGCCCACACTTCATTCGAAACCCACCTCGAGGGATTTTTGGATCCAGTGGATCCAGACGCAAAATTGGGCCCCGATCCGTGTTGTTTAGGTTGCGCGTCCACATTAGGCCTATTTACTCCCGAGTTGGGTTGTTGTGGAGTGGGTTTGGGCATCTCATTTGACACTGAGGAATTGGGCCTGGCCCATGAAGTGGATCTGTGTGAGCCCCAATTAGCGCGTGGTTCGACGCGTCGTCCCCAATGGTCATCTTCCCAAGCTCTGTTTCTAGCTTCAAGCTCCATTGCCTGGTCCATGAGGTCCTGCAGTGATTCGAACTTCTTCACTGGCAGCTCCGCCCTAATCTTCGGATGCAATCCTTCATGAAACATACACATCAAGGTCATTGGCCCTAAATCGCGAAAAGAGCGCGACGCAATCTCGAACTCCCGCCGATACTCCATGACCGATCCCACCTGCTTCAGTTGCAACAGAGGTGAGAGAGGGTTTAACTCTGATCCAAGCGCGAATCGCTTCACGACGTCGTCCTTAAGACAACGCCAAGTCTGAAATGCCGTCTGCGTTTCCCACCACTCAAACCAAGTGAGCGCATCACCGTGGAGCCCAAGCACGGCATGGTGGAGTCTATCTTCCACCGCGACGCCCGTCGCCTTGAAATATCGATCCATGCGCACTAGCCATCCGTGCACATCAGAACCATCAAACGGCGGAACCTCCAACCGCCTACCCCCGTCCCACGCCGCTTGAGGTGGTCCCGGACGACGACCACCGTTCCGTGGCTCGTCGACGACGGACACATTGTCCGTGTTCTCTGGATTCACAGTCGGAATCGGATTCGGAGGCGGAATCCTCACTGTGAGGTCCGCAAGTTGCTTCATCACTGCCTCGAGCATTCATTCTAAGCCATCAACACGAGTCTCCATGGAAGTAGCCGAGCGGGTGGTGACCATTCACAGGGAGAAGCCCAAGATCGATAGACTGATACCAATTTGTAAGGAACCCCTGTCACAAACCCAGTAAAACAGTACAGAACAGTAGAAAGATAAGGAAGATATGTAGAGAATAGTAGAAGAGAGTAGATAGCAGAAATTGGGAATATCAGTGTGATATTTCCCTCAGTATATTTTTCCTGTAATTGAGTATACGAAGAAGATAACCAGATAACAGAAAATCAGTATGAAATCACCCCTCTAACAAAATTTCCCTCCTGGCATTTGAGAGGCCAGTCTTTCCCCTTTTCACTCCACTCACTAGACTACCCACACATTCTCTCACTTCTCCTATTTATACTCTAAAAATTCCGTAACTAACTTCCTGAATTGGCTCTCTTTTTGTTATTTTTCATAATTCCTTCTCTGGTATGTAATGTTAAAAGGAATGTTTCCCATCCTGCCCCTGTCCTATGTCATTACTTGGGTTCCTAACAACCTCACTCATATAAAATCAAAATATGGGTGGGGATCAATTTACTCTAAGATTAAGTTTTGATATACTTGTGCTGGCAAATAACTTTATATGTACAATGAATTTAATGAATCCAACCACTAAATTGTAAGTTCCCATCAAATAGATCAAGTGTATAAATTTCATAAATTTTGGAGACAAGTTGATATTTCATCTTCTCATTTTATTTTAACATACAATATAGTATTGGAAAAATACTTAAATGCTGAGTATTAGATTATATATTTACCAATATCTGATTTTTCTTAAATTTTGCATGCTTGATCATTGGGTTAATATCATATAATTTAACATTTGGATCAATTGAATTTTGTGTTTATAAAAAGTTATTGGATGGAGTAAGTGTAGAAAATTTACTCTTGGAGTGAGTTGATTTGATCCCTAGGGTAGCATTTGTTTCAAAGTTTGGACAATACAGTACAGAAATACAGGTTTATAACAATACAATAAAATTTCTGTATCTGTATTTTGTGTATCTACCTTGAATATGGACAAAAAATACACTAAAAACCTATTCGAATATAGTCTGTATTGTCCATATCTATGCTAAACAAATATGTGACAAGTGGGTCTATATTGTATTTTGTATCTTGTATAATCCAAACAAACACGGCCTGCGACATATATAATTATATATACATATAATTTGGCTGTATTCAGATTAGATAAAGGCCTAAGTATGACATATTAACCCATGTTGTAAATTGACCAAGTAAATCAATGAGGGAAAGGCTTTCAAAGCTTGACTGATTTTTTGCTAGTTAACTTTGGTCATAGAAAATTGCATCTTATAATCATTGCAGCTTTTCTATCTTGTTGTTTTGAAGCTTCATATTTTAGGACATAATAAAATTGAAAAAATAAATTCAGATATCTTGATCAGTTATTTTCCAAACTCCAAAAGAAGTTGTACAATTTGATACATTGTGCTGCCCTGCTGGGATTAGAATGCTTCTTGGTTCAGCAACAGAGTTATGTTCTACAAAATGTTTTTGGAGTAAATAATAGAAAAGTATCCCTATTCAAGAATGATTGAGGAACTGAAAATAATATTGCATGAAACTATGAAAGTTTCCCATAAGGATCAAAGGATCAAATCCTTTTATTGGGTGAGATGACAAGCAAATAGAGTTAAGGAGGCCCAATAGGGATTCCAATTCAGATAAGTCCCTGCCTGTCAAATTACAAAATGAGTGGAAGTTTAAAGGGAGAGAGAGAGAATCTTGAGCACCATAAACATTGTGGCTTGGAGGATAATGTAAAGATGAAGATGATATAGGCATGGAAAGGCACAACTAAAAGGAACATCTCCTACCCATAGGCTCCCTGATAATTTAATGTGAGGTCTGTGAAATGTTATGTCCGTGCTTCTTAGGAGATAACTATTCAAGAACTAAAATGAGAGTCCCTGAAGGAAATCTTGGCATGTAATATTTTAGCATTGTTTCTGTAGCTATTGTTTTATTAATGACTGTGGAGTAGGAATGTGTTGCTGCCACGTGATTCATATGACATTGGAAATGTTAGGTTCTCAAGAAAAATCTAGTCATTATTTACTGTGGCCACAGCTGTTAAACTGAGTTAACTCATAAATTCATATGAAATCAGGAGTTTAGATCCCTAAATCCGGTTAGTTCACTCAAACTAAGATCTCAGTGAATTTGGGTTAACTCAGGAAGTTACTAGTTTAGTTAAAATTTAGCCTCACAATCTCAAACACCTAAACTTGATATTTCATAAGTAGTATTAGCACCCTTATAGGGTTTTCAAAATACAATATTTTTATTTTCTCTCCTGATTCAAGCAAAGAATTTTAAGGTTTAGACTTTGACCAGATGAGCAATTGGGCAATCAACACTTTTAGTTGCTGTATCTTTTGTCTCTAATTACCTTACTATTTATATTTTAAACAGATATGTCATTCTTTCCCAGAGCTTTGGGATTTGGAGAAAAGGTACTGCTTGAAACCTTTTTGTAACTCTTGAATTAAATGAGTTGATGAGTTTGATTTTTTCAAACTTAATTTTTATGTAATTCATATATATGGAGCCCTTCTCACTTGTTTACTATAGTTTAATTTATTGATTTCGTATATTTTTATAAAGAATAAAATAAGTACTAGTTATGATGATCCACTATACATGATAAAATGTGTCCTGCTTGGATTTTGTCTTTGGGACAGAAATATCTGAATCATTTTTGACATATATATTCCAATGCTGTGGCCTGTTGCCAGGGCCGACCTAGGCCCTAATCTTAGGAGGGGCCAAATTAAAAGGTGTGTTTAACTTATGATAAAAATAGAGAAAAAAGATTTTTTAAGAAGAATCTTGCAAGTAAAGTTTATGCATAAAAAAATTTCTCAATTTTATTATTTAACTAAACAAACCCTTTAAAATAATACACATGTACAAATTTTTTTTTTCTAAGTTTTACTTAACTTAAAAGTTGAAAAAGAAAGTCGTATATTTCAAGTAGATATTTAGTAAATATAGGATCAAATAAATTGGTTTTCTAAGAAAAAAGTTATAATATGTGTTTCTTACAATTAAAATATAGATAAGTTAACTAATTTTTAATATTTTGATTAAGTTATTTATTCTATTTGTGTTTCTATGTATAATCAAATTTTAATTATGAGAATGTATTCTCTATTAACATATTTCAATCGAAACTCAAGAAACACATAAATGTACAAAATTATCAATTACAATATTAGAATATCTCACCACGCAAAAATGAATGATACAATTAAGCTTTTAAGATATTAATTTTATATGATTTATTATGAAAATATTAATATATCATCCTAATGCTGCCTGTTGCTCTTTTCCTCTGTAGTTCTTTTTGGATAGATATATATAGTTTTTTACATCTTGTAACATTAAACTATCGCACTTGGGCTTTTTCCACTTAAAGATATAGTTGTGACTTTGCAATTGGCTATAGTTTTTAGCATAGTGGTAACCACTATAAATGTTAAATATCTTTTTTTATTTATAGTAATTTGGTTCATGTGCTGTATGCACTGTATGTTTCAGGTTTGGCTCCATTATTGCTGGAGCTTTGAAATCAAAGTTATTTTCCAAACGGGAAAAAACTAGTGAAAGTAAGGGTGCATTAAGAAAAGACAAGCACAGGCGTGGTTCATTTTCTTTCTTTGGTGGGATGCAGGTATTGAATCATGGTGCAAATATTTCATCTGAGATAAACCCTGTGCCGTGTCTAATTAGAGGCACAATATCATATTCATTTTCTCAGTATGTCTCTTTCATCTCATTTATATAATTGTATCCAGTGCAGACACTAACTGATACATTGTGCAAAGAGCTTGGCAAAGATGACCTTAAATTAAATGCAAAGGTTTTGACATTAGCTTACAATCATGATGGAAGTTCCTCTTCCCAAAATTGGTCTATTACTTGTGCTTCCAACCAAAACATAGAAGCTGTTGATGCTGTAATTATGACGGTCAGTGTGGTTGTTCCTTGTTAATCCTGATTGCTCTTTCCTTGAATCTTAATGACAACTAGAGGATAAGACTTAGCTTATCTATTTGTATGAAATAGGAGGGAAGTAAAGTTTGAACTCAGATCTTAATAAAGTACAAGAAAAAGTGGGACAAACAAAACAGAAGGAAGTTTCATATTTCATATTTTTAGTGTAAAAGAGCATACTGTCGCCGGTTATTTAGCAATGGCCATGATAAAGTTGGACCAAGTAGATGAAATATATCCTCATAGGTCCTTAGGCCAGGTGCATATGAGAAGAGTTGGGAATGGGACAGTTGGGTCACAGTCTAGTGGGTTGCAATGGCCAGCTGGTGACAAACTAGTAATAGGTTATCAAGAAATGAGAGGAAATGGCCAAGCGAGATCATTCTCCTGTCTCTGATTGTGTCACAAGCCAACACTCATTCCATAATTCTATTAATAATTCTATTAGGTAGGCATTAGGAATTGAGTGGAACCTTAGGAGAGTAGGCAGGCTCTCGAAGAGATACTGATAAGCACAAAATAGAGAGATAGATAGAATAGAAGAGAAAGGAAGGGGTAGAGGAGTATTATTCAATCAGAGAACCAAATACACAAGGGAGGATTTTTGAGCACTGAGTAGCTCATACACTCCAAGAGAAAACCAAATCCAGCCTAACCTCCTAGATCCTCACTCACAATAAAAATACTCTCTCCCATAACAGGATTCCCCACGCCGCACCTGGTCCCACATGACCACAGTGCTAGTTGGTTGTAACTCTTGCCACCGTGGTTGTAGGAGTAATTCCCAATTTGTCCTTCTTCAATCTTCTCTGATAAACCTTAAGAGTTGGGCTGGGCTGTTGCTCTTTCACCATGGGCTGTTGCTGACTCCCATCAAGGTCAATGGGCTGCTGATCTCTATCAGATACCAATTAGGAGGGTTTATGGCCTCTTAATGTGCTACTATTAATGTTAGGAACCCTAATTCTAATTTGGGGTTAACTTCTTTGTTATTCCTCAATACTATTTATCAATAAACACTTCAATTTATTTATTCCTCTTGAAGTACTACTGGTACCGTTACAGATTGTTACCATTTTCCTTTATTTTTTCCAGTTTCCTTTGACTGCTCTATAGTCTGTTATGTTGTAACTGGATCTTGCCTTTACAATTCATGTTATCTAATATAATTATACTGCTTTCTATCATATTCCTTTCTTTTTTGATACTTTAAAACAAATTATTGATTGGGAACCTTCAAGTTCTTGGACATTATTATCGGATTCTGCTATATATTAGATATTGCATCTTTCTCCTTAGCCTTCTTGTTATTGTAGACCAATGTTAACGTGGCATGAAATTTCACATTCTTAAATGTAATTACAATTGATATTCATGGGAACTACGACCGAATTATGGTACATGATATATCTCTGGAATAATCTTTATTGTTGGAGAAAACTTGCCTTAAATTTATTCCAGCACTCCACGTAAGCTTTCAATAACTTTTTGCCACTGACTTTCAAAACTCACTATTTAGAAAAGAAAAATAACTGAAGTTGGAATGTTCTGTCACATTGCTGTTTTATTTTGAACCTTTTGTCCTCTTAGTTGTTGAAGTTTTATTTCCAACCTACACCTTTTTCCTTAGAACTGATCACACATTATGAATTGTTACTTTTAATAACATCAACAATTTCTGATGAGGATTTTGTACTTCTGTTATATGTAGGCTCCTCTATCTAATGTCAAAGACATGAAGATCACAAAATGGGGTTCCCCTTTCCCTCTTAATTTTCTTCCCGAGGTACACTATTTTCAAGTTGACTTGAACTTCCACTGATGCACTTCAAATTTTACTTTTTACGATACATAAGGTGACATCTTATGCTCTTTCTTGTACCATTACTACCTGGTCAAGATTATCAAACATCGCTACGACCTTGTAAAAATCAGTTCATCTGTGAAACTGAAAGGTTACCAATTTACCATGCTTAAATTTGAGTTTAAGCAACATCTATACTTTAGAAGATATCTCCAATAGACCAATAATTGCATTATACCTTCCATTAGTTCTAGTTTTACAACACAGCTTCTCACAATCCTCATTGCAGGTGACCTATGTGCCACTCTCGGTCATACTTACCACCTTTAGAAAGGAGAATGTAAAGAGACCCCTTGAGGGATTTGGAGTTCTTGTCCCTTCAAAAGAGCAACAAAACGGTTTAAAAACCCTTGGTACTGCTTCCATGAGTTCAATCAACTAAAATGGCTTAAACTATTTTTTTTATATAGGTGCTTAATCATTTTCCGCAACAGGCACACTATTTTCCTCGACGATGTTTCCAGATCGTGCTCCCAGCGATTTATATCTCTATACCACCTTTGTTGGGGGAACAAGAAACACACAACTTGCAAAAGCTTCAACGTAATTTTACTGGATAGTTATAATCTTATATTTTAGAAAACTATATATGTTCATTCTTCTGTTAACTTGCTTGCTTTTTTCTCTTCTTTTCTTTATCTCCTTTTTGTTACTAATTCTTGTTCATTGTAGTGATGAGCTTACGAAAATCGTAACTTCTGATCTGGGAAAGTTGTTGGGAGCAGAGGGGCAGCCCACATTTGTCAAGTATATCATCTTATCAATTTCTTCTTTGACTCTCTACTTTTAGTTTTCTAATAAAATATACTTTATGGTAGTCATTTCTATTGGAGCAAAGGCTTTCCCTTGTATGGGCATAACTATGGATCAGTTCTTGAAGCAATTGATAAGATGGAAAAAGATCTTCCTGGATTTTTCTATGCAGGTAACTTATGATTAAGATTTGATTATAAATTAGCTTCAACTGGATGGCAAATTATGTTAGGGAAAATTGCACCTTGCCCCACGAAAGGAAGGTCATGTGCACTTCTTTTTTTGGTCTCTGGTGAAACTGGGGTATCTACTACCAGAAGCAGTGACTAATCCCCGCCCACCGACAAAGTTCCTTTTCGGGGTTAGAGTGGTGGTCATGGGATGCTTTCCATGCCCAAGGGTGGGATTCGAACCCCTGACCACTTGGTCAAGGGACCTAGTGAGCTTATCACTAGACCACACCCACATGGTTAGGTCATGTACACTTCACAACAATAACTAAGTCTTATCCCACTGAGTGGAGTCGATTATATGGACCATGCAATGCCATAGAGTTCTATCAAATCCTCGCATTAATATTAATTTACGTAAATATCATTCTAAATGTACATATTCATATTCCAAAATATTTAAGCTCTCATATTTTTAGCTATTTTCTGATTGACTTAGATAATGTATTTTATTTTTGGCTTAGTTAACGTTGAATAATGTTATAATGGTTAATGAATTATCGTTTTATTCAAATTTTATTCTCATGTTGTGTACTAAATTTTAGATTTTTTTTCCATATTTCTTGATTTTTTTTAGCATAAATCCATGGATATTCGCGGAGATTTGAATCCCCATGGGGAATGGGGATGGGGGACCCGTGATGGGCATGGGGACGGGGATGCGGGGCAAAATTCTAAATGGGACAGGGATAGACTGAATGAATACCTCTTTTATCTAATCATGATAGGGATAAGGTTATACTGAATTTCATGGCATATGCAAATGCAAGAATCTAAATTCTAAACTTGTATGCTTCAAATGATGAACTTGGCAGGTAACCACAAAGGTGGACTCTCAGTTGGCAGAACAATTGCTTCTGGTTGTAAAGCAGCTGATCTTGTAATTTCATACCTCAACTCTGCTTCAGATAATGTAGGGTCCAATAAATGTTTGCCATAGTGTGTAGATACATGAATTGCATGCTTCCTGGTGACCAGATTTGTTATTTTCATTAGCTCTTTATTCTAGCATCTATAAACTTGTAATAATCGATATCTTTGTTCCCTGAATCACTGCAAGAGTTCCCACTTTTAGAGTTGGGAGGAAGTTGAAAAGAAGTTCATTACAAATTTACAATCAAAACGAATCGTTCTTTTGAAATACAACCTGAGACCATCTTAATGAGTATCTCATTTCTTAAGGGCCCTCCAATTTGAGTAAAGCCTTATAAATTCTTAATGAGTAATTTTCTTAAAAAATTTATTTTTATATTTGGAAGTAGAATACTATAAATTTTTATTTTAGTTTATAGCGTTAAAGTTGAGCAAATTTTTTTTTTTGAAGAAATTAAATAATTTTTCAAGAAACATTTAAAATAACTTTTTGAGATGGCAAAAGTTATATAAAAAATTAATCTAAATATATACACAATGACTTTTAACTTATGAAAAGTTTAAAAAAATATATATGTAATACTATTCAAACTCATTCTTAATTAGTAAGTTATAAAAATTGGGATTTATCTAGTGTGTTTAGTTTAAGGGTGAAATTTTACTCTCATATTTACTCCATCATCAATTAAGACTTTTGTCTAATAAAATTATAGAAGAGATCAATTTTAGTGTCATGGAATATGTTTTGCGGTGGGATATGTTTTGCAATTATTGGACAAGGAAAAATTGAGTTTGACCTCTAAATTGAGATTAGTTCCAAATTTGTGATTCACACCTATATACAGGTATACATGTGTGCGATTGAATTTTTTTTTTTTTTTGTCCATGGTGTCCAAAGTTTTGTCACGACTAATCTGTCGCTCCGGATCGCGTACCTAGGAAAGACAGGTGAGACTCCCAACAAGAATTTTTTTCATTCCCAAGACCTTGCTTAAGAGACAACAAACCGCTTACCACTTGTGTCAACCCTTGATTGTATGATTGAATATTTTTACTTTGTTGGTTTCACTTATTAGGACCAAATTTGGGTTTATTGAAGGTGTTCTGATCCTCCAGAAAATTATAGACATTGTTTATCCTAATTGTAGCTGCGTATTGTTATCACGATTAGGTATGTTTCGATTTGCAAGGAGAAGTAGAGTTGAGTGGAGTTAAACGGAATGGTGAAATATTTTACTCCATTATCAATGGAATAGATTAGATTTTAAATTTTTTTTGTTTCTATAATAACCTTGAATTAAAGTATAGTAATATTAGTAATTACGGAAAACAAGTAATCTTATTAAAAAATAAAATAGTTTATTCGATCTGATTCTTTCCAATTTTGAGAAGTTAGAATTTTTATCTTTTTAAAAGAGATATTTTCCAAAGAAATTCCTATCAAATTTTTACAATGATATATGTTATCCTTCATGTTCTACTATATTGTTTCACCTATATATTATGGACATGATGACCCTCATACCACCAAAATGTTTTGATTTGTTATCTCTTAGATAGATCATATGTCAAAAATCCAAGTTGTCCAAAATAAATAATCCTTTTTAAGCATAAAATGCATTGAACAAAACCAATAAGTATCTCACCTCAACAATGCATAGATGGATTACTCCTAAACAACTACCTAACCAATTTATATAAAGAATCACTAAAATGCTTTAAGCTATAGACTTCATTCCCTAGAAGCTAGCAATTAGCCCTCGAAAAACTATAGATTCCCCATTTCTTTGGCTGGTTGCATTTGGTTTCCTAAAAGGTACGTGTACTCTTTTTTTTTTTTTTAACATGCGTATATATATTTATGAACACTTTTTTTCAATTGTATTGTCTTTATTTTGCAGCATTGTTTTCAATAAATATTATTATATAGCATATTAGTAATTATTATGTCCATTTTCTATTATATAGTATGAGTTAGTTCCTAGAAGTGGTAGTAGACAAATTGAAAATGATAATGTGATTAATGAGAGTGAAGTTGGAGCAAACTCCCAAGTAGGTCCTGATGATTTTTGCCGTGGATAAGTTAGTCTTGATATTGAGAAATTGACAAGCGAGTTCCTGACAATTTTAATTTTCAGATAGTCGTTAGTCTCTAAACGGCTTCCGTTATTTCCAGGGACCAAAATGACTTATTTGTTAATTGTAAGGACTAATACAAGAAATTTAATAAGAATGAATCATATAAATTATGATATGAACATTTACTCATATTCATTCTAATTATGCATTACTTTAAAGCTATATATAAGTATAACTATCTCTGTAAATATTAATTCTCTATTTGGATGTAATATCATAGCATGTAAGAAAGTGGAAGATGAGTGTTATGATTATCATGCAATTATTGAAAATGATTATGAGAAGGAGATTAGAATTAGGAATGTTAGATACATGATTTATGACTAAGTTGTTGGAAGCTAAGATATTGATATTAATCATAGCTTGAAACATCAATATGATTATGATTAATATATGTAAAGTGTGACTAACAAAATTAGTGCCAATGTGACAGTTATAATTGTATATGGTTTGGACCATTTTTCTTCACTCACCACTGGTATTGTTAACCTCCTTAGCATTGAAAGAGGCAAATCTAGAATCTGTAGA
The DNA here is from genome assembly GCA_013621005.1 of Aeschynomene evenia. Classification (NCBI taxonomy): domain Eukaryota; kingdom Viridiplantae; phylum Streptophyta; class Magnoliopsida; order Fabales; family Fabaceae; genus Aeschynomene; species Aeschynomene evenia. Next base: position 16,162,443 of record CM024268.1, read on the forward strand.
AACTTTGATAAGTAATTAGAATGAAATAATACTCAGAATAAAGAAAAAGGGAATACAGAATAAAAAACACATCAGCCAAAAAAAAAAATCTCTTTTCTTTTCTCTGATAACATCATCATACCACCACTGTCATCACACCATCACCACTATAGTCATCTCCATTTATAACATCTCATTCGATCATCACCACTATCACTATCTCTATCCTTATGTTCATCAACTAGCACCATCATGTCACGATCATCACCAACCAAAAAGAAACAAATAAATAGAAAAGCAGAACAACTAGAGGAAGGAAGAGACAGAGGGTTTGAACATCATCATCATCGAGAACTCAACCATAGAGCAACCTCCATGGAACCGAGCACTGCCGTGAAGCAGCCGTTGCCGCACCTGCACCCTTGGAGCTGCGATCTTCTCCTCCCTTGCGCGGTTGATGGAAGAGATTCAAAAGGGTAGCCACTCCAATCCATGTATCTTAGTTCATTGGAAAATGACTCAAGCCCGGTATGAATGTAGAGATTTGATGGTTTTCCATTAGAGAAACTATAAAATTTAATAAATCTTAGCTTAGGCATCTTTTTGAAAGTGTCAGCATGAAAATGTAGATCTCTAGTTTGAGACACATCCAACACAATGCCTTCAACTAAGTCAGTCCCATGAAAAGATAGAGAAGTCGGAAGCTTCAGGAGGGACTGTCAAGAAGACATACTCGTCGTACGACCTCAACACGAGTGACAATCCTGGAAATGTGATTACGCAAGTACAACTGCGTGGAGAAAATTATGACGAATGGGCCAGAGCGGTCAAAATCTCACTCCAGGCTAGACGCAAATGGAGCTTCGTTGACGATACTCTCAAAAGGCCAAAGGATGACGCACCTGAGATCGAGGATTGGTGAACAGTTCAGTCCATGATTGTCTCGTGGATTTTGAATAGGATTGAACTCACTCTACGTTCCACAGTGGCATACGTGGAGGACGCACATGCGCTCTGGGAAGAGATTAAGGAGCGGTTCTTAACTGTGAACGGGTCGAGAATCCAGGAGCTGAAGGCAGAACTGATAGGATATGCAGACAAGAAGGAATGAACATGGTGACGTATTACAGAAAGTTGAAAACTTTGTGGGGCGGATTGGCAAACTATAAGCGAACACCTACATGTACATGTGGTGGGTGCAAATGTGGGATTGCGTTAAAGCTCGAGAAAAGAAAGGAGGAAGAAAAGGTTCACCAGTTCCTAATGGGACTTGATGATTCAAGCTACAACACAATACGATCAAGCATATTGGCAACAGAACTCTTGTCGTCCTTGAATCGCGTTCATGCCATGTTGGTTCAAGAAGAACGGGTGAGAACCATGTCTAGCAAAGGAGGAAAGGAGCAGGCACGTTGGGCTATCTGTGCAGGCTAGAAACAAGGGAAGAGGGTGCATCACTTATGATGAAAGAGCTTCCACAACATGTTCTCATTGCGGTAAGGAAGGCACAATGCAAAAGAGTGCTTTCAACTCGTAAGATACCCAGATTGGTGCGGAAATCGACCTAAGAATGGAGGAAGAGGTCAGGCACGTCATGGAAATCATGGAAGAGGAAATATCAATAAGATAAAAATGGTAGGGCGGTTGGCGGTGGTGGCGGCTCTATCACCTAGAATTGGGGCATAAGAAAGAGAGGAGTTGAGAAAAGATTTCTCAATGAGTCATCATTCGATACCCAGTCTTGGTACTGCTTATGCCAATTCTAGCTATTCAAGGCAACAATTCTAGCTATTCAAGGCAACGATGCTTTGAATAGTCAAACATCCTACTTGTCTGGACTAAGGGGTCCTATGGTGTCTTTCTAAGTTATCGCATGTCTAGTACCCTACGAAAGTTCTATCAAACGTCGCGTCCTTAGAATCCTCCTTAGGTCGTACTAACAAGGTTTCCTAGGCCGCTCCGTAAGCTTATAACCTCTTCGTCTGCATGGAACTAGGGATTAGCCATTCTCCACTTTCATGAGCGTACGCTTACATCATCAATCATCAAGAACACCCCGGAATATAATCATAATCATCATCGGGAACACCCCGGAATATAAATAATCATCACAACTCCAATCACAGGTAGGACTACATGTCCCATGCATGAAAACCACATCTCACCACATGGGCCACCCCATCTCGCGAGTATGCACAATGCACCACTGTTCGCCCTTTCGAATGGCTGGATCTAGGTTAATCGAAAGTTCCACTTGACGGCTATGTTCAAACAAGCACTTCTATTGTCCTCATTACAACCTCATATCTCCATACTCCATCTCCAAACACATCACATAAGTAATGCTAACACATATACATTTCATATCATTTCTCAATCATGAATCATCATATCATATCATCATTGATCATCATTCATCTCATCACAACCACTCAACATCATTAATACATTCTCAATATTCCGAGTTCAGTCAATCAATCACATCAACCATACATGAAACTTAACGAACTCTCTCCGCTTTATCCTTACATGTCTTATGAAATATTTTCAACTTAAGATCTTACCTAAAGTCTTATGAAATAATGTCATCATTATTATCATCCTTATTATATTTAATTAATTATTAAATAATTATTTATTTTTATTAAATAACTATTTATTTCTTTTCCAATTATCTTTTATTATCTTTATTTCATTAAACTAGTTACTAGAAAATTATAGTTAACTTTAATAAAATAAATCTTATTTAAATAAAGTATTCTTATATGTTTAAATATTATTTCCAAGATACTTTAGGTTATTTTAGAAAGGTCCTTATTTTATTTTCTTTTACTTTTCTATTTTTCAAAGATCTTTCTTAGTATTATTCTTTTATGAAAATCTCAATTCTTTTTATACACAAAGATAACTTCTAATAATCATATAATCACTTCAAAATATTTTTAATATACTAATTAGGTCCTAGGCCATTCGGCCATACTAGTTTAGGTTAGGAAAAATACCCAAAAATTCCTATATTACTTATTACTCATTTTAAACTATTTTTTCTATTAGAAATCAAGTTTTGAAACATTTTTAAGTTAGTTTTTAATTCTTGAAAGAATTGGAAAAGGTCTTAAATAATACATATAGGTCATATAAAAAGCTCCTATTTTTTTTTTTAAAATACATTTTATTATATTAGAATACATTCTAGTTATTATTTTCACAAAATTATGCACTTTTATAATTTTTTCTTGTCAAATAAATATCAGAATAAATAGAAAACTGAAACTTTATTTTTATTTTATTATAAACCATTTATTTAACTAAATATTTCTATTTCATAAATCTTTGTTCCATAAAACCATCTTTACTTACAACAAAAGATTAGATTTACTACAACACTTTTTAAGTTACTTTTCTTGATACTAGTAGGTACAACAATACAACACTTTTATACATCAAGATCTCAGTTTTATCCTTGACATTAGGGTTTGAATGAAATATTAAATCTTTGTTATCTTGTATTTTTCACGAACCATCACCTTTTATCTTTTAGCTTTAGGGTTTCACACTTTGTTTAGTATCATCAATGAAACTTTATCAACTCAAAACTTCTCTTCCTCCTTGGTCGCGGGTACACATCATACATGTATCAAAAATATGTGTTTTACTTGTTTCATTATTTTCATGCAAAACATATTCATCACAACTCAAGATTCAAACTTTCAACCTTCATAACACATAACCAACACAAACACACTTTTTAATCGGTGAACTTTTTAGAAAATACCATGAACACTTCAAAAACATTATTTTGAGTTAAAGAAAATATTTTCACCGAACACTTTCATCCAAAAATATTTTTATTCAAGAAATTAGCTTTAGGGTGGATGACTCACACAAAAAGAGCTCAAAGTTGATATCTTTTTGAAATGGTGTTGCAAGGGCTTGCACCAACTCTCTTTGGCTGAAATGCCTCCCAAGGAAAGCTTGTATCTCCTTGCTTGAATGTTGATGCAGGTTTCCTAGGGTTGGTGGAGTTGATGGAGAAAATGGAAGCTTTGAAATCAAGGTGATGGAGATCAATGATGGTGATGATGGTCGTGGGTTAGGGTTCTAGGGGAGGTGAAGGTTTGTATGTTTGAGTGTATAAGAAAAATGAGTGAGGGAGGGAGTGTGTGTGGCTGAGAGATTGAGAGAGTGTTTGAGATATTTTTGAGAATTTTTCTAAAGAAATTTTAGCATAGTTTTGGCTTAACCTTGAGGTAGTTTGTGTGTGTAAAATGTTGAGGTTGAAGCTCATATTTATAGAGGGAATGGAGGGCTTGGTCGTGGCATGTAAGGAGAGGAAGGGTTGGCGTGAGAAACCATTGGATGGTGATCCAAGTGATGTAAGATGGGCCAATGCAAGTGTGAGTAGAACCATGAGTGATTAGGAGTTAATTAGAGGTTGCTTTAGTGACACTTAGCAAGTGTGTCTCATTAAGCATAAGCCCTAGAGTTAATTAGGTTTAATTGTGTCTAGCTTTCTCATCAAGCATAGTACACGACCATGGGGCCTAAATTAGGGTTAGCTTTTGTTCAATTTTGCTTCTAGCTTAAGTCATTTAGCTCATGCAAGAATGAGGTGCCACTTGGCATCTCATTTGTGGAGAGAGGTTAGATGATTGGAGGAATATTCTAAGGTATTTTTGAAAATAAATTTTGGTAAAGAATTTTATCCTAAATGGAGCAATATGATTGGTGGATAATAGAAAGATAAGTCATGAATCCTATTCTTGAATAAACATTCTTTTTGCATGAGAATGAAATCTTGCATGGTTGCATGGAGTGTGTATAGTGGCGCCATGTGTCATGCATGCACACGTGGAAAGATAAAATTTTGCATGGAGAATTAAATCATAATATAATTCGAGCATGTATACTCAAGCAAGTTATTGCATCATCAAATATAAAATTTAGTTTAATTATTAATTATTAATTATTCAAGTATATTTATATGTTTATACTAGGGTTTTTGATGGTGTTACATTCTCAATGTTGCTCGTTCGTTACGTTTTGAAGGGAATCTTCCCATTAATTTTTGGGGTTAATGCGTTTTGGCAGTTGCGTATTTGATTAATATTACTCCCTCATCCATTTTAAAAGGAAAGTCGCCTTATGAGATCATTCAAGAGAAAGCACCAAGTTATGAGCATCTACAAATTTTCGATTCTCTATGCTACGCCCACAATCAAAATCGTGGAGGGGATAAATTTGCAAGCCATGCACGGAAATGCGTGTTTGTCGGGTATCCATTCACTCAAAAGGGATGGAAACTTTTTGATCTAGAAAAGGAAAATTTTTTTGTTTCACAGGATGTACGATTTGTTGAAGGAGTCTTCCCATTCAAAGAAATAATCAAACAGGACTCACATAGTGCACCTAGGCCCACTAGTTCAGCACTCAATGATGGGCGAGAATTTGAGCCCCTTGAGCATCTCACACCTCATCGAAATAGAACCCTACCTGCTGTAGAAGAAAGTCTCTCCTCTCCATCTCCAACAAGGCACAATAGCAGCGGCCAAGGGACTGCAGCTCCCATCGAAGACATAGGCAACGCCATCACCGAAGACGTATTGCTGTCGTCACGCCTGAAGACCGACCTTAAACAAACAACGACTCGACTCCATTGGGTCGCGGTCATCGGTCCAAGACCTCCTCAGTTCACCTCCGTGATTTCGTCACCTATGCCACGATACTGCAGAGTCCTTCTTACCGGTCTTCGTCTCTATCAATGCCCTTAGGTACGTCCTATCCTTTACATGATTTTGTGAATTATGAATCTTTTTCCCCACGACATCTTTGACTTTTGGCGGCCTCTCATACAGATTAAGAGCCTCTATATTTTTCCTCAGGCAATGAAGGATGAGCGTTATTGTACAGCGATGTCCAATGAAATTGAGGCACTTGTTAATAACAACACTTGGGTTCTCACCACATTGCCACCAGGAAAGAAAGCATTAGGGAGCAAGTGGGTCTACAAAATCAAATCACTAACAATCATATCAGCAATCCTACAAGAGTTGGGTCTCAAACAAAAGAAATTTGTGTTGTTTTGTGATAGTTAGAGTGTTGTCCATCTCAGCAAGAACCCAACATTCCACTCTAGATCGAAGCATATAGAGGTGCAATATCATTGGATATATGAAACACTTGAGATAAAGTCGTTTTTCACTTGAGAAGATCCATACTGATGACAATGCCTCATATATGATGACTAAAACTTTGCCACCTACAAAGTTTAATTCTTGTAAAGTGAAGGTAGGCTTGGTAGAGCAGCATGTAACACCCGGACTTTTATTAGGTTCTAATTTAGTGAAATTAAGGGTAATTGACCTTGGATGGAATTTAATTAAGTTTGGGTGGACAAGTTTCTTTTATTAAATCATTATATGTTATGTGATCTAAGTGTATGAATATGTGTTATATGATTTATGTGTGTGTTCATCATGTGCTATGTGATTTAGGTGTATGTTCATGTGTATTCATTTTATGTTGGGTGATTTAGGTGCATATATGTGTTTAAATTGATGTTTAGATGATGCATGATGTAAGGAATGAAGTATGGATGTTTATAGCACGAGTTAGGACGTTTTTGAGGTGCTTTGAGGCTATTTGGTAGCCTTGTAATCGATTACCACAGGATGGTAATCGATTACAGCCCTTTGGTCTTCATATCTGGGCATTTTTGCTGTCGGTAATCTATTACATCCTGTCTGTAATCGATTACCGTAATCGATTACCATTTCGTGATAATCGATAACGACGTGCGCAAAGTGCGTTTTTAGTACGTTTTAAGTGTCGTTCGGGCCCCACGATGACTCTAAACCATATATAACCGAGCCACCACGTGAGAAACCCTAATCCTCACTTCAGAAACACTCCAAACACTCTCTCTAATCCTTGTGCCTCCATTGTTCTTCCTCTCTCTCGAGAACTCAAAGCCATAGCTATTCCACAACACCAAACTCATATCAAACCTTACCCGATCACAAAACAAATTACATATTCTTAATCCTCTCATCATATTGAACCCTTCTACCGATTGCAATTCTTGAAAAGGAGCCATCTTTGTATTCCTACCGTTCGTGGGACTAGTGAGAGAAAGTGAGAACGTGTTCTACGTCGGGAAAGGGTGTCTCTACGCATTACATAGGAAGTCTACAAGAGGTAGGGGTTCTAGGCATTCTTTATTCTATGTAATTTCATGCATGATGATGTGTATTTGATGAGACTATTTTTGTTGTTCGTTTTTCCCATTAAGGTTCATGAAAGGGTTATGTCTTACGAAATTAATTTCAAAGAAAAAGGGTTTTATCAATTGAGAAGTGTTTCTAATCATGTTTTATCAATGAGTTTTCATGAACCTATGTTTTCTATTGATTAGGATGATTCTAGATTAAAGTTTTAGTCATTGGCTTGTGAAAAACGTGTTTTAGAAACTCTAGAATCTAAGTTTTCGCGTTCGTAATCGATTACAAGAGGTTCGTAATCGATTACGAGTAGAGAATTTCCAATCGCGAGAAAACATAGCTCTCTGTTAATCGATTACAGAGGGGTGGTAATCGATTACAGTAATCGATTACAGACCCGTGGTATAATCGATTACAGCACTGCAGATTTTACAAAAATTGACTGTTTTGACCCTTTATGTACCCTAATGCGTTCTACGACTTGTATAAGTGTTATATACGATTTATGCATGATTTATATATGATTATATGAGCTGTAATATATGTTTACATGTTGTCATGATATAAATGTATGAATGTATGTTAATATATGTTATGTATGATTCGTATGTGATTATTATGTGATGTTATGTTATAATATTATGATATGATGCAATGTATATGTTATGTAAAGAGATCAATGTGCAAAGTGAAAAGAAAGTTAAGACACACAGAGTAGCCTTTCCGTTCGTGATGAACGTTGCAGGGGGCTGGCAACCTCGGTTGTAACGACTCACTAGCGGAAGGTGGATTACCCCCTCTACCCATATGTATAGGATGAGCTCATACCTAGGGTCGGCGATGCGGAGGTTACAGGAGGGTGGTCAGGCCAAAACAATGTAAATGATCCACGGGCACCAAAAGGGTGTGCTTTAATTAAAACGGATCCACAGGCATACTAAGTATGCTTAAAAGACTCAAGATAATTTAAGTAAAGATATGAGATATACGTTACAGACAAAGAATGTTATTTTACTGTTATGTTTGTATATATGATAGTCGAGCACATAGTACACCACACATTGATGATTATTTATGTTATGTATGTACGTTAATTTAAAAGGAACAAGACGCACTTAGGTAAGATGTTCCGGGAAAAGATTGTTTTTGACTTATATCTGAACTGAACTCATTCATACTTCACTTATTTTATAATTAAACCCGGGGCGGCTTCCTCTACTGAGATACATTATGTACTCACCCTATGTTTTCCCCCACCTTTTAGAGGATCTGAACGAGCAGGATGTCGGAGCTCACGAGGAGCCTGTGCAGACTTAGTTTATGATATAGTCCCTTATATATATACCAGAGACATGTTCTATTTATTTATGCATATACGATAGTTTTTATGCTTCCGCTATATTTATTTGTTTATATTTTCTGAGACCGGACCTATGTTAGCCGCCAACTATTTATTTTACTTGTATTTATTGTGGAGTCTCATGAGTCTTTATTTAGGACTCACGGGATTACACCTAGTATTTATTTATGTTTTGTTACTTTATGGGAGTTTATATGATATGACGATGTTTACTCAGTGTATGATTTGTTATATCGTTTTATATTATCGATTACGTATTACGCAAAGCCCATATTTTTGTATCGTAACGAATTACGAAAATTTTACTCCCGCCTATTTTCCGCGTATGATATTTTAAATACAAAGATAAAACATGATAACAGGAGGTAACCCTTATGAAATAGCCTAAAATGACTTAAGCGTTAAGGGCTATCTAGTAGGGTGTTACACAGCACATCCCCTTTTAAGTCAAAAAGGGGGAGATTTGTTGGTTAGGTTCCTAACTCAAGTGAGACCAACCATCTACTGTAAGCTCCAAAACCCTTCTAAGAGTAATTAAGATTTAAAAAATTACTCTTATGCAATCTAAATGTTTTAATGATAACAACCTTAAGTTAAAGGTTAAAGATGTTGGTTGATAAAAGCTAATATGTGCGCTAACTGTGTACTTAGAGAGCTTAATGTGAGAACAACGTCTATTCATATGAGACTTCAAAAAATGCATCAAGTAACCTCAGAATTCAAGAACAATTCAATGCTTAGAAGAACTCAAAAAGGGTGTCTCAGAAGCAAAGGTTAAAATACTCTTCTAAAAAAGAGAACAAAAGTAAATTCAAAAAGCCTCTCAAAAGGTAGCACAGAATTTGGTTTCACATAAGGACTACCTCCTAGAAGGACCTTCACTCAGAAGGTTCATCACTCAGAAAGCGTACCTCACTCATAAGGTACTTTCTGGAAGTGATCAAGTCTCAGGACTCAAAACACTTGGAACATTCTCATCAAGTTTAGAACGTTCTCTAAAGAGTATTGGAAGCCGTGCACTGTGCACTGTCTGAAAAGCTCCTCAAATTACACTGACACTGTAGGGAGCTGTTCCGAAGAAGATCTGAGTCTACACAAGCCACATCAATTCAAACAGCTTTGAAAATCTCAACGGATTTCAACTCTATAAATATGACAAGAATGCATGAGTTCAGTAGCGAAAATTACAACGAATCAAAGTGCTGAAACTATATTTAATTGAATTTCACTTTGTGAAAACTTTGAAAGCCTACTCAGAAGGACTTCTCAGAACTGAGAAGTAACTTTGTAAAATCTTCTTATTTATCATTGTTTTATTCTTGCCTTAGGGTAAGTCATTTCTAGAAGTCTATCAAGAATTACACTTAGTTGCGAATAAGATCTTGATAGTGTTTTATTAAAGAAAAACACTCTGTATAAAAAAAAAATCTTAAGTCCTCGAGTATGGAGGCATTGAAGTCCTCAGGCTGTGAGGCAAAGATAGTTCTCAAGTTGTGAGGCATTAAAGTCCTGTGTTAAAGGCAACGAAAGTCCTCAGTTGTTCGAGGCAAAGAAATCCCCCTCAGGTTGTTGAGGTGGTGAAAATCCTTTACGATTGTAAAGGTGAGACTGTTTGAGAAGGCACGATAAGAAAAATATCTAAGGAAATCTCAACTAAAGGTTGAGGACTGAAGTAGGTTAAGTTAGAAACGAACTAGTATAAAAATCTGTGTGTGAATATCTCTTTTCCTTAAACTCTTTACTTTCTGATAAATTGTTAAGAATAGTTTTTGAAAACTAACCTTCTCATTTTAACTCTGAATTTAATATAAGTAAGTAAGAAACTTTTTAGAACATTCTTAAAAAATCACTTCTTACTTTTTCAGAAGGTTAAAATTTTCAGAAGACAAAGTTCTCAAAAGCTTTACCCTTTCAGAAACTATTTCTGCTGCATCTTAGAAAGCTTTGCTTTTAAGTATTACTTTCACAGAAAAATATTTTGGAAAAGATTTTAAAACTTAAGTACGATTCTACCCTCATTCTCGTGCATACACACACCTTCATCTATGACTATAATAATAATAAAATAAAGAAAAGAAAAAGCAAAAAAGAAAAGTAAAAAGTGTATGTGTTTGTAGTATGTGCTCTGTGAGAAACAAAAAGAGAAAAAGAGAAAAAACATAACAGAGACCGAGAGAAAGAGCACTCGAGGTTGAGAGCAACGCGGAGAAGAAGAAGGTATTGTGGAAGCTTCATTAAACGGATAAACTTGCTAAGTTTTCTTTGAAATTTTAGTATGGTGTTCCTGGTATAGATCTTGATAATTTGGTACGGCCTGATTATTTTATTACCTTCTTTGGTGAGTGTTATGTGATGCCCACATTGTGGAGATTATGAGGTTTAGGAGTGGATTTCACTCGTTGGGTGAGATTATTAATTGATTATTGTGATTTCCTGGTGTATCTAGGAAGATTGATTGTATACACATTGTTGATAGTGAAGATTTTTTACTAGACTAGACTAGACCATGTGGGTTTTTATCCCTCTATTTGGTGATTTTTCCACAATAAAAAACTATTGGTCTCAATGATTTTTTTTCTGTATTTAATTATGTTGGTTGGATTGTATTTGGTGATGCCTATTTAAACTATAAAGGTTTGAGAAATATTTTTGTGATTCCGCTGTTAAAGTAGGTATATTCTTGAGATTTTCCCAATAATATAAAGTTTTTTATCCTTGAATTCTCTTAACCACCCTCTTTTTCACCAGCCCAACGATTAATTTTGACTTGTTCACAATCGATAAGCAAACAAATTAAAGTTGTTAACATATCCAGAACATTTATAGGTATAATATTCCTATAAACAAATATCACCTAAAGGTTAAGGGTTTATATGATAGGAACTATGAGGCGACTACTCTGTCCTTAATTACGTTTCAAAATTCCCCCTATAAAATTAAAGAAAATTTATTTTTGTACACCATAAAATCAACTACAACCAGCCATCATATACAATAATTCAACTTTTTAAAATTATTAATCCAACTTTTAATATTATACATTAATCCAACATTTTAAAAGTTGGATTAATAGTTTTAAAAAAATTTATTATTACATATGATGTATGATAGTGGCCGATTTTATGGTGTACATATATCATTACTCAAAATTAAATTACACTCTTTTTTTTATTTGTCCAATTTTAAATGTGTCAAACTTTCTACTCTTTAAAATTACAAAAAAATGAGTAACATTAGTTTTAAAATATAGATAGATAATCAATTTCTAAAATTCTAAATTTTGAAGCAAAATAATCTCTAAAAATAATATAATACTTTAAGCTTGAAAGATTATTTTGATTTGAAGAGTATATATGAAGGACTGATTTGATTAATTTGTATTTTAGGATAATTTGCCTCCAGTTTTACAATTATTATAAGAATTGAAACGTTAATTTCTTAGTTTAAGGTATCAAAGTAACTTGCATGTATAATTTTAATCAATAATACTTTTTGTACATTATTTAATGAACCATCATTCACTTACGTATAATTAGACAAAATACATGTTTATATATTTTTAAATTAAAAAAATAGTTTTTTATATTTGTTTCTTCATTTTTTAATCCAACTATAACATATAACACATTTCATTAAATTTTAAGGAGATAATCCAACTAAAATAGTATTATACACTTACTAAGAAATATATCATAATCCAACTATAAATAACATCATATATAGAAGAAAAAATTAGAAAATTTTAGATGATAATTCAAGTACATTAATTTTATAATCCAACTAGAAAGTGTAAGATCCTAGGAGTCCAATTATACCTTAATTAAAGGGATTTGATGAAAATCGCATTGATTAAGGTGCAATTAGGACATAAGTGTATTTGGAATGCATTTTAATGTGCATGCATTGTTGAATATGTGTTATGTGTATTATATGAGTTATGTGCATAATAAAATGACAATTATATTGCATAATAGTTAAAATGTAGAATGAAATAGAATAATAAGTTTAGAGAGACAACCTAGGTGGGGATCATGAGAGATTTTAGGCATTTATGATTTTATACAAGTTTGTATAGCTGTAAATATGTTGTTTGGAGTGTTGGTACTGGTTCAGAGTGTTTTGGTTTGCATTTGAAATTTTAAGAGCATAAAGTCACTGCTGCTGTCATGTATCAGTAAACGCTCGCTAGTGGCCAAATGGAGCTTGCTAGCGAGTGAGGTGGCATAGGTAGACGCTAGCGGCGATCATTAACGTGCTAGCGGGTAGTGCGGTGGAATCGGTCGCTAGCGGTCGTGATATGCACGCTAGTGACCAGCACGGTGACAGAACATGATTTTTGTATTTTTACACTTTTTCTCCAACCCTTCATCTTTTAATTTTTGCACATAGGTCCTTTCGTCCCTAAATCAATTATCACCCTTAGAAGTAACCCTTACCACATTAAACATTCCTCCCTCACCTTGCAAACACCTCAAAAACCTCCCTTAGAACCTCCATAGCTTCCAACACTTGAACCTCACCATAAACCACCCAAAACTCACCAAATCAAAGAACTAATCACATATTTAGACTCCCCTCATCATTTCCTTCATTTCTAACCGAACAAATCCATCCCTAAATCACGGTTTCATCATCATCCTCATCAAAATAGCTAAAGCAGAGTATTTAGCAAGGAACTCAAGAAAAGAAAATGATTCATAGCTTAGAAAAGGAAGAAACTACAAGAGGTAAGGGTTTAGAGTAATGTTAAATCATGTATCCATGTGTTTTCATGCATAAGGTTCGATTAAAATTCATTATATGCACAAAAATGGTTGCTATGCTGAACTGATACTGAGTGCAGGGTCGAGACACGCGCTAGCGGCCAAGTCATAGCCGCCAGCGCGTGCATACGCGCTAGCAACCGAATTACAGGCGCTAGCGGGTTGTTACACTGCCTTGGGCGCTAGCGGCCACAAGGAGCGCGCTAGCGGCCAAGTCGCAGGATCTTCTGCAGATTTTCATTTTCTAATATTTTTGGTGTTTTTTTATGATTTTGACCTTATGACTATATTTTAACTGTTACAGTAAAATAAGTATACATGTACATGACAGTATCAAGCATTTAAAAAGGATTATTCAATGATTTATGAAAGGAAAGACATATGAGTATCTTTATGTGTACGTGAATGAGTTTTAAATGTGAATATTATGAAATAGATGTATATGTGCTATAATGTATATGCTGAATGACAAAAGATATGTGGAAATATCATGTGAAATGAGAAATGAGATTTATGAGTAGCTTCCTCTACAAATAGGATTGGCAAGGGTGGTTGGCACCCTCAGTCCCCAATACCATTTTGTGAGAGGAAGTGAACAAGCCCCTCTTCTCCACAGATTCCTAGTATAAACTAAGGAGGTATGAGCTCATAGCCTAAGGGCCAGGTGATGCGGAGGTAGAGCGAAAATAGGGTTGTGCAATTCAAAGTAAAGAGATCATGAGTTCATGACACATGACATATGCAATGAATCATGTTTATTATGTTGTAGCTATATTTATACTCCTGATATTGATTGCATACTTGTTGCATCATTTATATATTTATCAAGACGCATATAGATAAGACACACCGGAATTTAAGATATATTTGTGAAAATATCATTAATATGGATTATGCATGTCTCATTTTATAATAAATCGGAGTGATTCCCCTATTGAGTTCGTGGAGCTCACCCCAATTCCACCACTATTTGTTTTAGATTCAGATCGAGATACAGATATCACCGTTAGGTGAGCGGACCCAGATTTACAAGAAGGTTGAGGCTTGGATATCTCAGGAGTTTAGTGCATTTTGGACTTGTTTCCTAAGTTGTATTATGTGTCATTATGTTATGTATTATATTATACTGAAAATAATTTATAAGGGAATTATAAGTGATTGTATAAGCTTATAGTTCTCTTAGGAATTCTAATACATTATTATTGTAATATCTATTTTGGATTTACATTCGTATGTGTAATACTTGTGTACGTGAGACTATGTGTATGTATTGGGTCATTGTTGTGTATTATGATATTATGAATACATGTATTTCACAGGTTCTTAGATTGGTATGCAAGATTATACCTCGTCACGTACAAGTTGAGATTTTTAAATTGCGTCCCCTTTTATGAAAAATGTTGGCCCTATTTTCCGCGTATCTTTATTTTCAAACTTAGATTCTGAAACAAGATGATAACTTCCGGTAATTAACTCGATATGACTTGAGCATAAAGAGGTCATTATTAGGGTGTTACAGAAAGAATATTATAATCCAACTAATAAAAAATAAAAAATCATGTTTTCACACATTCCACCAAACAAATTCCTCTCTTGCAGCATCTACAATGGATGCAAACGTTTAACCGCTACCTTGTTCTAGGTCTCCCACCGTGAAGACGACACAAAACCCACCGAGAAAGAAATCATCAAAGCTTAAAGATCAAAGGCACAAAAATTGTACCTTGACGAGAGTTTTAGAACCTGAAGCTTCCCACGAGATCCTTAAAGATGAAAAGGCTCACAAGTTGTTCGATATTCACTTGTTTGCAGAATATTTTTTACATAAAAGCATTTGCCATAATATTTTTAACAAAGTGTGGAATAGAAAGATCATCAAACACATATAAGCCTTTGTTATTAACTGTTCTTTTGAGAAAAATTTTCGTTGTTCCTGAGACTTAACACAACAACCATGAGCATGGAACTAAAAAAATATATCATTATCCAACACAAATTTTTTGACACTAATGAGATTCTGAACTATATCAAGTATATGTAAAATATCATTAAGTAAAAACATTTTTTTTTTATTTTTATTATTATATAAAAAAGATTTTCCAACTAGAGATATAGGAATACATGTACCGTTCACCACATAAAGCTTCTCCTCTCCATTGTATTCAAAAGACGAGATAAGATTTGAAGAGTCAGGTGTCAAGTGGTGAGTAGCACATGTATCTGGAAACCAATTTGGATCAGCAATTGAGGATGAGGTTGCAAGATAGGTTTTAGGAGCATGAAGTGAATAGGGTGGGGGCGGAAGTTTATTTTGAAATTGGGTATTAGGGTTATGAGATGTGGATGTTGCATTGCCATTAAAGGTGAGATCATAGCATGGAAGCATTGAAGGACAACATGCCCCAATTGACCATAGAGTTTGCACTATGGTCGATTTCCCAACTGCCAAGAATTTCTGCCACAACCTCTGGGAAAGCTTCGACCACCCCTACCTCTTGTGCGAAATCCACTACCTCGACCAAGATTATGGAAGCCTGTTCTAAAAGCTTGAGTAAGATGGGCCTATGGGAACCCTAGTTGAGGAGATTTAAACCGATCCATCAAATCATCATGGACCATCAAAAGGACCTCTATTTCCTCGATTTGAAACGACTCTAGCCTCGATTGCACTGTGGTGATGAAGACTTTGTAGTCTTCATTGAGACTGTCACAAATGGCTTCAATATGGTCATCAAGACTGACAGAATACCGAAGAGCCTGAAGCGAGTCCACCACACGGCATATCTGGTGAAGGTATTCGGGAAGGTGAGCCCTAACTTCTGTATTCTCTTAAGTTTGGTTTTTAGTTGTTTTATCTTTGCACGTGTTGCGGTGGCAAAATAGACTTGGACCATGTTCCACACTTCATGCGCGAACTGGCATCCATCCATACAGTTCTTGAATATCGTATCCATTGATGACAATACTTAGGTGGTGAGATGATAATCAATCGACATCCATTCTTTAAAGGTTGCAGATTTTGTGACAGTGCGTCTGGATTCTTCATCAGCATAGCATTGAGGTACTTTGTCACGAGAAAGATGTTGTTCCAATTGTTGTGACTTAATCGCAAAGAGGGCAACTTGTTGTGAAGGCAAGAAATTGTCTTCATCCGATTTCTCAAGAAGAGTGATGAAGAACTTGGAGTTTGAAGAGGGTTGGGTAGCGTTGATTAAGCCATGGATCAGAACTGTGTGGCTCTTGATACCATGTTACGAAGGTTAGAAGAAGAAGAAAATTGAACCACTTTTAGGGTTCTTATACAGAAAGAAAGAAAAAAAGGAAATATGATCTGATAGCTTTTATATATTGAATAGAAAATATGTTTATATTTTTGTCTACCTCAAATGCATATTGGGCTAGCTAGACTATATATAGCCTAAACCAGATAACCAAAAAACAATAATAAACAAAGAAAGAATACAAGATTTAGTTAATGGGCTAAAACAGAAAATAATATCAACTAAATTCTAAATAGGCTTTATCTCCTTAATAAAAAGAAGAAGGGGAGGAAAAAGAAGAAAAAAGAAGTAGAAGAAGAGAAGTTATGAACATGTGGGCGTAGTTGTAAAACTCGGTTTGGACCGACCAGTTTGACCGCAAACTGGGCACCTGACCGGTCCGAGCCTCCAATTGGAGTACGCAACAGAACCGGTGAAGATCGGTTCGACTCGGCCACATCTCAGTAGAACCGGCGACCCGGCCTGGTTTTATAACCCGGACCAGGTCATCATTTTTTCACTAGCCCCACCCACACCAAAAAAACCTGACTCGGCCCATACCCACATCTCAAAACCCAAAAATCACTCTAACCCTAGCCAAACCATCTGTCTCCATCATCTACCATTCCACCCTACCCCAGAGAGTCGCCCCCCAAAGCTGCCGAAGCGCCACCCTGCCCAGCTGCCATCATGTCGCACCGCCGTGTCGCCCTCCCTCACACTCTCTCTCCCTTCCTCGTACTCCCTCGTCGCCGGCTCGTCGTCCCTCGCGAACTCTCCCCACCTCGCACTCCCTCGCCCCTTACCTTGCCTGCCCTCGGTTGCCCTCGAGTGCTGTGTTGTTGCCCGCCTTCGCGTGCTGTGTTGTTGCCCACCCTAGGCCGCCTCTGGTAGCTACTGCTTCTGCCACGGTGCCACCTCTGCTGCTACTTCTGCCGCCTCTGCTGCTACTGCTGCTTCTTCCGGTTGTTTGCTGCTTCGTTGCTGCTTCTTCAAGTTCAAGGTAATTAATAGTTTTAATTTTTTATTTTTCAAAAAATATTTTGTGTAGATTAATTTAATTGTATGAGATTAATTGTATAATAATTGATATGTTAATATTAATTTGGATTATTTTGTGGAGACTTGAGAATTGAAATATGAAATGTGTGCATCATGGGTTATTTGCTAAGATTACGAGATTAATTGTATAATAATTGATAGGTTAATTTTAATTTGGATTATGTTGTTGAGAATTGAAATATGGAATGTGTGCATTATGGTTTATTTGCTAAGAATTGAAATATGTTATGATAAGTTAATTATAGTATTTGTTAATTGTTATGCTGAATTTGTTAATTGTGGTAGTCGTTTAAGTATATTTTGGTATTTGAAAACTATGAGTAATTTATATTTTTTTATGAGTTTATATATATATATATATATATGTTAATTTTTTAATATATATAATTAATAATTATATTTAATTAATAGACCGGTTCAACTACCGACCGATTGAAACATTGACCCAGTGACCTAGTGTCTCGACTGGTTCGATTCCCGGGTCGAGTTTTACAATTAAGCATGTGGGTGTACGATTATTTTGTACGTGTGAGTCTTCGTTCTTTAGAATTAAAATTGAGTGTGTTTTAGTTGATTTTTTCATCCTGGTGGAACTCATTGTAGAAGTGTGAAGGATGACTGATAGCGTATCGGCAAGTGCACCGAGTCGTACAAGTAATAAATCCATAGTAAGTGGGTATTGTTCCCGCGAGGATTAAAGGATTGAGCAATTGTTCACCAATCAATTCTCTAATTAGACGAGCAATTAATTTGATAAAATGAAAACACCAAAAGAACAATTGATAAAAATTAAAAGCAATTAAAAGAATTTAAAAGAAGTTGAATAATGGAAGCGTTAGGGTTTCAGGGTTCTCTAATTTTCCAGAATTAGGTGTCACAATTATTCACCCTTGAATCATGCAAAACTAGTTTAATGAATGAATCTTAATTTATTAAATTCCAATTCCTTGGCAATTCAATACTTCTCCTAGACTCACAACATGTCAATCCTTTGATCATATTATTATCTAGAAAAGATTAAGAGCAATTACTGATTCAATGTTCACATAAACACCCAATTCTATTCCTAAACATTGAATATTCATGGAATTTAACCTAGAGCTAGTTCATACATAAATTTTTCCAAATTGATGCATAAATCCTAGATAAATGTTGTAGAGAATTTCTAAACTCATGAACAATCAATTAAAATAAGGTAAATTCTTAAACTGATAAAGCAATCATCAAAGAGTTCAAACAATTAATCTCAATCCATGAAAATTAAATACACCCTTAACCCTAACAAAGAATTTAGTTACTCATGGAAACCATTACAATAATCAAAGTAAAAGAGATAGAGATAGAGATCAGAAACATAGAACCGGTAGGGATGAAAAATGGATTCCTCCAATTTTTCACTCTAGAAATCCTAGCCTCCAAGAGCTCTCTCTCTCTCAATCTCTAATTGTGTAAAAGTGTCAAAATGTTCTCAATTAAATCCAACAATAGCTATTTATACTAAAATCACTCCTACCCTAATTCATTTAAAAGAAACTAAATAAGGAACGTGACATAGTGTATCATGGAGCCCAGTTTCGAACATCAGGGAGATGGGCTCCAACATTTGAAAATTTGGCTTCATGAAGGGCATCCAGTTTCGAATATCAAGGAGCTGGGCTTTGAACTTTTGAACGCATAGCTTTGAACTGGGAGTTGGCCACTGAGCTTCATGTACCATGGAGCCCAGTTTTGCTGCACAAACAAACACAAAGTGAATAAAAACCTTAGAAAAAGCACCACAAACACAAGGAATTTAAATTAAAGCCTAAACTAAGTAAAACAATCTAGTTTAACCAAAAAACTAATTAAAACTAAAGAAAAGCATTGAAATGCTAAACTAAAAATTAACTTAAATGTCAAGGCATCAATGACTGATGGTGGTTGTTAGATGAGTGTACATGTAGCATTATTGAAGTTTTAGAGATCCTGTTATCTTTTTGTAATAAGTTAAAGGTTATTTTATTTTTCTTATTGATTTTTGAGATTAAATCAAATATATACTCAAAAACTAAAATAAAAAATCTATAGATTAGCACGTCCCACCTTGCTAGTCATGACAATTATAAACATGCCAAAAAGGCCAATTGATTCCAAAATATTTCAAGACCCAAAATCATGTACACCATGCGGAACCTGTCCAAACTTCAGAAAAGAGCATGTAGGCAAGCAATGGCATTCCAACAATTACCAATAGAACCACATGACAAGTCCTAACGATGATTGATACAAGTGGTAAGCGGCTTGTTGTTCTTTAAGCAAGATCTTGGGTTCGAGTCTTGTGAATAGAAAAAGTCTTCGCTGGGAGTTTCACTTTCCATTTCCAGGTACGCGACCCGGGACGACGAATTAGTTGGGACGAAACTCCGAATACCGTGAAAAAAAAAATATCATAGGACGTATGGAGCAACAACAATTGTCAGAAGCATAATACAAACAAATGATGAGAATATATATTTAATAAGGTTTCGAGATATGAGACATCACAAGTCGCGACACAAGATTAAGCTTACACACTTGCCAACATATCTTAAATCTTAAATTGCATGTGCTTTTTTTTAATCTCCAAAATCCTTTAATTTTAAAATGTACTTGTAGTATAAATGTTATTTTTATATTTGTCCAATTGAAAAATTATTTAAATAATTTCTCAATTAGGCGAAGAATGATTCAACTATAATTATCGATATAATTATACATAACTGGATAAATATATAAAAACTTTACATTGTTCATACATATAAGTTAAATCCTTCTTAAATTGAAAAATATGATTAAAATTAATGCTTACAATGTATCGACTTCAATGATTAAAAATGACTAGTTCATATTACTATTTAAAATTCAGGGACAAAATTAATATAAATTTAGGAACTAAAGCACGTTTATAATTTCATAGATTAATAACTTTAATAAACATATTATTGACTGAATATTGGGAAAATTATTAATAGAAGATGACAAAAACTTAATTTTGTTGTGGTTTCAAGGCACGAATAGATCGCTATCTTTAGAGAGATATTCGACCTCATACAAAATTGTTATTGAGTTGATGGCGATACTCTCGTATGATACAGTGAAGCCTCTATGAATTTCTTAACAATAATAAGAAATTTTATATTCTCTTAAATAAAGAAATACTCTCAATGATTGAAATACACATTTGATTGTCTTTCCAAAATATTTAGTGAGGATATTTATAGTTACACATAACAAACAATTAGTAAAATATACATCTAATCACATATGTATTTAATTATTCAAGAGACATGTCTATAAACACATGAGTGAACTATCTTTATCTTTATCTTTTCAAAAGTAACTTCCTATGAGAAAGGTTGTATCTTTTTAAAAGTAACTTCTATTAATTAATTAATAATAATATTACTTATTAATATATTAATCAACAACATAATAAGAAACTTTCACTTTATTATTAATATTAAGTTTAAACATGTTTCTTCACTATAATATCTTTTTCTATGAATAGATCATTCTTAAGCAAAATTATTTTATTAGATTCCATTATAACTTTGAATCATTTCTTTTTCTTAAGAGACTAATAAAAACTATATTCTTCCTTAGATATGAAATATGAAGTACATTTATTAAACTTAATTTCTTTTCGGATGTGAAGTTTAATTCCACAGTTCCCTTACTAGACTTTGACTGAGTTGTCATTGCCCATCAAGACCTCTTTGTAGTTTATTTTCTCATATGTTTTTAATTGGATGCGATCATTGCAAATATGAACGGTAGCCCCAGAGTCTAACCACCATTCAAGTGATTTTCCTTGTGTTGCCATATAGAGTTGCGTGAGCACGCCAATATGCATACTTTGTACTTTTTCTGTAACCATCTTAACTAGGTCATTCGCTTCCATGCTAAGTTGGCCTTTGGTGCTTCCTTTTATAAGAAATCTACATTCTTTGATGTAAAGTCCTTTCTTATGACAATAATATTACTCTTTTTGTCTCTTCTTGTCTTATTTAGGATCCTTTGAGAATTTCCTTTTCTTCTTATTGGTTTTGTCTTCACCAATATGATTCAGTTTAGAATTTTGAGAAAGATCCACAGTATCGCGTTTTCGAGTTTCCTATCTATTCATATATGCCTTAGTAACTTCTCAATTGTGAAGTCTTCACCAAGATGGAGAAGTTGTTTCTTCTTATAATCATTCCAAGATAAGACAATTTTGAAATAATTGCTCCAACTTGTAATGACTTAAGGATAGGGGTGGCAAAACGGGACCGTCCCGTCGGGACGTCCCGCCGTCCCGTGGCGGGACGGGATGTGTTTTCCAACCCAAAAATTTAAAACGGGACGAGTCGGGACATCCCGCCGTCCCGTGACGGGACGGGATATCCCGTCGGGATAAAAGATGCTAAAGCCCACCTAATTACAATTTAGGCCCAGCCCAAATATTACTCAAAACTTAAAATTATCACAATGATCTCACTCTCTCTGCTCTCTGTCGACAACACAACACACACATTTACTCTCTCTCTCTCAAACTCTCCATAACCTTTCTCTCTCTCAAACTCTCAAGAACCTCTCTCTCTTTCTCAAACTCAAACCCTCTCACTCTCTCATTTCAGTGATCGCCTCACCGGAGCTTCAATCACCGGCGGCCTGCGCTCGCCTCGCCTCGCGCCCCGCCTCGCCTCGCCTCGCACCTCGCCTCGAAGGACGGTGGCTCAGCCTTGCGGACGCCTCCCCTCCCTCGTCGACGCTTCCCCTCCGGCCCTCCCTTGGTGGCTCAGCCTCGCCGACGCTTCCCCTCCCTCGCTGACGCTTCCCCTTCGGCCCTCCCTTGGTCTCTGCCAAGTAATTTTGTTTTCAAATTGTAAAAAATTTTATTTTATAATTTTTTGAAGTTATTTATTTCTTTAACTAATTTTTATGTTTTAGGGTTTGTTCAAATTATCTTTTTTGTAAATTAGTTTCCGGATTGGTATTTGTAATGTTTTTTTTATTTGTAATGTTCCATGGATGTGACTTATATGTATTTTATGGTGTTTCTTTTTAAATGAAATGCATATTTTTTTTTTTATCAAAAAATAGAATTTTAAGCGGGATGTCCCGTCATCCCGCCATCCCGATGTAAAACGGGACGTGATGAGATTTTCATCCCTTTTACAAAAACGGGACATCCCGTCCCGTCCCGTTTTTATTAGATCTCGCAACGGGATATCCCGTTTTGTCCCGTCCCGTCCCGTCCCGTTTTCCACCCTTACTTAAGGATCACCATTTATAGATCACAAAATCTACTTACAAGGATTTGTAATTCATGACTTTGATTCATAATAAACATAATGTCGTCATGATTAACTCAAAATATTTTAGCATAATGAACTTATATGTTCCTTATCGCTCGTTTTTGTACTTTTCTTTTTAAGACTTCCATGTGTCCTATGCTGATTGAATTGACATGTAGATGTCATAGAGTCAGTCAGATAAAGTGTTGAGAATATGAACTCGACATGCAAATGTATCCTCATCACATTTTTTCTTTAATTGATCGATATTTTTGTTCTCTTCCGTTGGGGTATTTTCGACGGCATCAACCGTTGGTGTAATTTTATGATCAAACTCATATGCAAGATTGAGAACCAAAAGAAGAAAAATCATCTTGTCCTTCCAACAGTTAAAATTCATTCCATCAAAGCGATCCAATTTTAAAAATTCTTGATTCATGACCTTGAATGTTGTGTTTTGATCTTGAAAAAATTTCATCGGCTACTATCTCTCTAAAATTGTTGGGAAAATTATGAGTAGAAGATGATAAAACTTAATTTTGTTGTGGTTTCAAGGAATGAATAGATCATTATCTTTAGAGAGATATTCGCTCTCCATAGAGTTGCAATTGAGTTGATGATGATACTCTTCTAGGATACAATGAAACCTCCATAAATTTCTTAGTAATAATAAGAAATTATATATTCTCTCTTGAACAAAGAAATACTATCAATGATTATAATACACATTTGGTTGTCTTTCCAGAACATTTAGTGAGGAGTTGAGGACATTTATAGTTGCACATAACAAAACAAGAAAAATATATATCTAATTATTTTAGAGACATATCTATTAGCACATGATAGAGCTATCTTTATTTTTTCAAAAATAACTTTCCAAAAAATAGATTATATCTTTTCAAAAGTAACTTCTTATTTTAGTACTTCTTATTATTTTCTATTTTTTTATTCACAAAATTAATTATATCTATAATTATAGACAATATTAACATCATCCCTCTTACAAAATTTTTCATCAGTAAGCATATTTTGTACTAATTAGTGAACACTAAAAAGATGATATTCATAAACTTAGGATATAAAGGTGGATACATAGATATACTGCAAATGAACACATAGTACAATACAAAGTGAACACATGTTGTAACTGAACGTATGTATAATACAATACAAAGTGAACATATGTTGTAACTGAACACATAATACAATACAAAGTCAACACATACATATATTGTAATCGAACACATAATACAATGTAAAGTGAATACATACTCATACTCATATTGCAACTGAATACATAGTACAATGCAAAGTGAACACATACATATATTCTAACTGAATACATAATACAATGCAAAATGATAAAATTCATGAGTTTGAATAAATGTGTTCACCTCTCATATTTTAATGTGTTCTTTATAATAAACAAATGTGTTCATTTGCTATTAAAATATGTGTTCATTTTATATGTTAGAATGTGTTCGCCTATGCACTTATGTACATGACTACACGTGCGCGTCCGTAAAAAAGTAAATATATAAAATGCACGCTTTTCAATTTTGTTACGTAATTTTTATATTAAGTATGATTGTTACGTTGTTAGTATTTTATGTTGTACACTGTCCCACATCAAACTTTAGCTCTGATATATTTCCCAAACATCATTTTGTGTATTTAGGCTAATCTATATCTTGTAGTCATCATCTTGAGCGACCCAGTTGTTTACTTGTTTATGCTTCTTCGTCGTCTTCTTGTTCTTCTTCTACCCCACACAGCTGGTCCTGTCACTCTCCCATTAACAGTAAGGACTAAGCCTCAGAGACACACTCTTCACAGCCTGCAATAAATGCCTTACTCATGCACTTACTGTGCATTGTTTTTACTCTCCACATGATACGCCCTTTTTTCCAACTACTTCCTCTCTTCTTCATTTATATTCATTTCATCTCATTTTCATTATTGATTAACCAATTTTTTTCACTTCCCTAGGTTCTGTTCTTCCCTGAATCTCTCTGCTTCTGCTTCTTATTTTCAGATTCCTAGTGGTGGCTCTTTCTTCATTGAATTTTCTTTTTAATTAGCTTTGAGAACTTTTCCCGCTTCTGTCACTTCATGAATGAAACTGCAGCTATAGTCTAATTTTTCTTCAGTGTGTGGTATTTTCAGCCTTTCAGTTAGTTTAATTTGCTTTTCTTTTTTTTTTTTCCTAATTTTTTAAGAAAGTTAATTTTTTTTTTCTCATTTCTGATATATATATTTTTTCTAATCTTCCATGATACGGTTGGGTGAAACCTAATCTTATTGCTCTAGAAAGCATTTTAAGTTTGAAGAAACTATTTTGAATATTCTGTTATGTTTCCTTTAAGGGGCCTTTTCCCTTTTGATGTTCACTTTGGTGCCTAAATAATAAAATCTGGTTCAATGAGATATTTTTGCTTTTACCTCTCTTTTGTGGCTCTTTCATGGTCTTTGTTCATCCCTAGAACCCATGAACTTCAAGCTGCTCAAAGCCAAGTATTGTTACAGATAAGGAAGTACCTGGATTACCCTACCTCATTGCAGATTTGGGAAAATTACAATGGGGACCTTTGTGAAGTTCCTTCATCATCTCATATGAGCATTAAATGTGAGAGTAGTTCAGTAACTGAACTCAAAATTATGGGAGATAAACCTGTGATTAGGGTTGAAAAGTTCAAGGGTTTTGCAGTTCCCAATCACACTTTATCCATGAGCTTCTCAATTGATTCTTTTCTCACAACATTGACAAGGTTGACAAGCTTAAGGGTACTCAGCTTGGTTTCCTTGGGGATTTGGGGTCCACTTCCTGATAAGATTCATAGGTTGTCTTTTCTTGAAGTATTGGACTTGAGCTCAAATTTCTTGTTTGGTTCTATCCCTCCAAGAATTGCTACTATGGTAAAGCTTCATACACTAACATTTGATGGCAATTACTTTAACAGCACCATTCCTAATTGGTTTGACTCATTGTCTAATCTAAATGTCTTGAGTTTGAAAAATAATCACTTAAAGGGTTCATTCCCTTCCTCACTATGCAAAATTAAGTCCCTTACTTGTATTTCCCTGTCACACAATATGCTATCTGGAGAATTACCTGATCTTAGTGCTCTGACTGGTCTGCATGTATTGGATTTAAGAGAGAATCTTTTAGATTCTAAACTACCATCGTTGCCAAAAGCAGTAGTCACAGTTCTGCTAAGCAAAAACTTGTTCTCTGGCGAGATACCTAGTGAATTTGGTGGGTTGGGACAGCTTCAACATCTTGACCTTTCATCGAATCATCTCAGTAGCATACCCCCATGTGGATTGTTCTCTTTGCCAAACATCAGTTACTTGAATTTAGCAAGCAATGTGCTAAGTGGTTCCCTTCCAGGCAAGCTAAGATGCGGCAATAAGCTTGGTTTTGTGGATATTTCCGGTAACAAGTTAAATGGTGGACTCCCGTCTTGCTTGGCTAATACGTCTGATCGAAGGGTCGTCAATTATGGTGGAAACTGTTTATCTGTTCATTCTCAACCTCAGCGTCGAGGGTCTTATTGCAAAGAATCCAGTTCAGGATGGAAGAGATTCTGGGAATGGAAAATTGCTGTGGCAGTCGCCATCATTATTGTTGCTGTTCTTGTGATTTTAGCTCTTGGGTTTTTTCTTAAAAGAAAATTTCACTCAATGGAGATTTTTGAGCTTGAGGTGTTGCCAAAGGTTGTCCAAGATAACTCAACAACAGGGATTTCATCTGAATTCCTTGCTAGTGCAAGTAAGTAATGTTATGCAGTCTTGATTCAGTAGTAGAACTTTACTGCTGAAGTGAAGTCTCTGAATTTTAATTAGATATGCACATTTATTATAAGAGTATAAACCATTACATGGGCCTTAACCTAAAAGCTTAAATTGTTAGGTATATTTATAATAAGAATACAAATATCTTATTTTCTATCTCATTCAGGATTCATTTCTCAAGCAGTGAAGCTAGGGACTCAAGTTACTCCAGCTTGTCGACAGTTTTCAATTGAAGAGTTGAAGGGAGTCACAAAAAACTTTGACTTGTCAACTTTTATTGGTGAAGGCTCCATAGGGAAGGTACCCTTCTCTCACTCAAAATATATAATCTTTGAAAGATATTGGATTATTTTCAGTTTTCAAATGTTCTTTATTAGTGATTATTCTTCATATTGGATTGCCTTTCTCTTTGTTTTTGTCATTGTTTAAACTTTAAATGCTTTCGCCTGATAATAAGGTGGCTGCCCTGTAAATTCACAAAAGGTTGCCATCATTGAAATCATTACCAAGACTGCACCATTTACATGTGCAAGTCTAGGTAACTATTTCGGGATTTTATTCATTTTAGAAGGCAAATGATTTTCGATTCTGATTTGGATATACACAAGGTAATCTTGTTATGCTCATTTTGTATGATCTTTGTAAAATGGACACTTAAGTCAGCTGCTACATTTCAGTTGTACAAAGCTAAACTAGAGAATGGACCCGATGTGGTGATACGTTCTGTGGCTTTATCAAAGAAATTCTCAATGCAAAACCTCAAAGCTCGGTTGGATTTACTCTCAAAGCTTCAACATCCAAATTTGGTTCGCCTATTGGGTCATTGTATTGATGTTGGTGGATCAGATGATTCTAGTACTCACAAACTTCATCTTGTTTATGAGTATGTGCCAAATGGGGATTACCGTAGCTATCTGTCAGGTTAGTATGCCATAATAGCATGTATGTTGCTGAGTGCTTGAATTTCACTGATGCTTCCCTTCTTAAACTCTTCGACATCATAATTGTTTCTGCTATCCATGGTTGCTTGAATTTCAATCTGTTAGGATCACATTAATAAGGGATTAGTTAGTTAGTTAGTTAGTTGGGAGAGTTAAGTGGGTTTGTATGGCTATAAGTAAGGGGAATTGGGAATTGTTTAGGAGTCTTTGATCATTCATTTGGCATCTTGATAGTTTGTAGTTAGTATTGTAGTTGAGAGAATTCTCACTAGGAGGTAGTTCCTCCATTGTAGCCTTTGTTAGGGATTGGGGATTTCCCTCCCTATTATCAATAAAGGAAGATATAGTTCTGCCATTACCAAGGTTCTAACACAATCATAATGAGAAGATGATACTTTGGAGCGAGGAATTTTTTCTCATGGTCTGTTTGGTATTGGAGGGTAGAAATGAGGGGGAAAAAAAATTCATGGATGAGTCTCATGTGTAAAACTAGCTAGATGGAGCTTATCATGAAATTTCTTCCCCATTTTACCCTCCATTTTTACCCTAAGATGAAACACACACACATCCAAATAGACTGCATTCAAGCATGCTGTTGAAAAATGACCACACATTAAGTTGGATGAAAAGAGAAGCCATCATGAAGCAGTAAGATCAGATGTTTTACTTGTTTTTTGTTTTTATGCTTGATTTGGAGATTAATTATTGTGTATAAGTGTTTGCCTTAGTGATGTATAGTTGTGGATAAGTCAGATGTTTTTATGTTAATATCACATTCAACCTCATATGATAGCTTAATTTTCTTTACAAATATATCTGTCATAGGCTCATAGCATTCTGTCTAATCTTTCTTAATTCAAACACGCAGAATTTTCACCAGAGAAGGCACTAAAATGGTCTGATAGATTGGCAATTTTGATTGGTGTTGCCAAGGCTGTGGACTTTTTACACACTGGTGTTATACCTGGTTGTTTTGGAAACCAGTTAAAGACAAGCAATGTTTTACTTGATGAGCATCACATTCCAAAACTAAGTGACTATGGTATGTCCATCATTGCTGAAGAGATCGAAAAGGATGAGGTATTCACTTTCTTGCTAATCGTTCCTACTGTTTAATCTTTGTCTAGTAGGATTCATGATTGGTCCTATACTGATATTCTATTGCTTGGTTTGTGTTGTACAGGCAAAGGAAGACATTCCAAACTCATGGTATGATACCAATTGTAGCTAATTATATGCTTTTGTGTGACATATTTTAAGTTTGGATTTTATGTTATAAAATTCAAGTACACAATCCTAAACTCTTTATTATCACCACCACAATTGAGTCTCCTCTAATTTATCAACCTTCACTTTCACTAACATCACATAATTGTTGTTAGTGAGAAATCCCTAAGTAGACATTTTGATGGAGAGGAGAAAATATGATGAGTAGAATATGATAATAGAAGAATGAGCCTAAGCTCAACAAGGAGAATGAGACAGAGAATTCAGAGAGAAGAAAGTTCAATAACTACAAATGACAATTCACAAATGATTTACAAATGAGACTATTCCTATTTACTTTTATACTAATATTATATCACATTGTCTACTATTGATACTCAAATCATTAGTTGATATGTCTATAGGTATTATTCAAAGATAGGTACATTTTTAACATGTCAACTCTTTGAGTGTCTATGGTTAGAACCTTAGAGGTGGTAAGATAAAGACTCTATTTGGTTCATACTTTTTTTTATGTTTTAAGTAGAAAAATATCTTTAGTTTTCAATCTATTTTATATTTTTTGGATTTTGTGAAGGAAAATGTGAAAACAAGAAAATTTTATTTTCTTTTTTATATTTTCACTATTTTCTTTACAAAATAATGGAAAGGGAAATATCTTCAAGGTGGCATTTTGGAAAAATAAATATGATGAAAATAAAAATTAAACAAGCCGAACTTTTTCATACAGCTATTTTCCATTGATCTTATATTAATTTCCATGAAGCCACTTCAACTCTCACAGTCACAGCCACTACCTCTTTTTCAATATGTTTTCTCATTCATTACTTCTTATTCTCATTCACTAACCTTAATTGAGGGTGTAAATAAAAAAGAAATCTCTAATATGCTACACTTTGAAATTTATTTTATTCTTAAATTATTTATGTACAGATGTGTCCTGACACATTGTTCTAAAATTTTCTTGCCTTTTACTTTTTTCTTCCCTTGCAGGCAAAGCACAAAGTTAGAGGATGATGTTTATAATTTCGGATTCATACTGTTTGAATCACTTGTTGGACCAATACTTGGTGAAAAAGGCGAAGCATTCTTTCTTAATGAAAAGGTTAGACAAAAGTTTTTAAAAACTTATGCCTTATTTTCTATCTGGATGAACGAGAGTAATGATATATTCACATGCTTCTTCTTTCAAATATCTGACATATTTGAGCTGATTAAATGTAAGACGGAAATTCTCACATATTTGAGGAATATATGTGTTAATATCATTACTTCAATTTCTCACCTTATTGAGACATTTTAATTTTAAAAAAAGATGTCCAAGATGTCATCAAATGTGTACATAACCCCTTTAACATGTTGGTTTTGTAAATAAGGGCAGGGGAAATAATTATACAATGGTTTAACTTAATGCTTTATTTTTGAGTTAGGAGGGGAGGAGAGGTGGAGGTTATGGAGGGAAAGGAAGGAGGAGAGGAGGAATGAACTTGAAGGAAAGAACTTTCTCTTGTTTGGAAATTTGATAATTCTCCAAGTTGAAGGAACTAAAAATTGAGGAGTTTGAAGGGTTTTGGAGGGTTTTAAAGTTCCCTTAAACACCTCCCCTCTCTACCAATGTAACTTTCAAACACATCCACACTCTTCAAAATCTCTTCCTCCTCTTCCCTCCAAATCCAAACTCCTAGGGATTGTTTGACATAACGTATTAGGCATGATAGTATAAGCTTATACTATATGTTTTGTTGTTATTCATTGTTTGGTGCAGACAACGTATTGTATAATTTTGTACATCATGACCTATTATACGTCAAAATGACGTATAACTTAATCATGTCTCTGAGGGTCGTATTAGGCTTGCTTAGCTTTTAACATATAATAATTTTGTTTTTTTAGCTAGTTAATAATAAGTAATATAATCAATGAAATAATTATTCAATAAATAATTAGATAATAAATATTTAAAAAAAAATTAAATTAAAATAAATGAATAATAATTAAATAACTATCAATAATGTGTCGAAATAATATTATATTAAACTTACAATTTATAACATATAAAAATTATTTAATAATAAATAAATTATAAATAAAAATTGAATATATAAATTTTAAATAATATAAATTAATATTTTAAGCAATAAATATTTAAATAATAATATATTTAAAATTATACTAAATTAATTCATAAATAATTATTCTCTATATATTAATTTATTAATTATTATTATTTACAATTGTAATCACAAGTTATTATTATAAAATATAAAATATAATATTTATACTGTGTTGCACCAAACACTGCATAGTATTAAAAACTTATCAAGCCTTATACAGTCAGGTCTTATCTTATCAAGTCTAATACTGTCAGCCATTATACTACCAGGCGTGTCAAACGAGCCCCCAAACACACCCTAATAAACATCGGGGGGACCTTATCCTTATGGCAATGTTTGTTTTCATTTACTTTGGTGGTAGAGTAGAGCTGAGGTGTCAGAGAAAAAGATGATTGTGAAATGTTTGGTACGAGGGTCACAATGAAGATGGGAACAGAGCTGCGGTGACTCGGTGAATAAAATTGTTAATTTTTTGTTTATTCAAATTTTGGAGTCATTCTGTGTTGAAAGAGAGACACAAATATGTGAGAGTGTGTTTGGAGTCAATATTGAAGTTGTTGTCTCTCTAATTCATGTCACATTAATTCTATTACTTGACTATACTCTCAAAGTTAAGAAAAACAAATACCGTGTATAAGTCCTTATAGTCTCGGACAAATGTAGGTGGGACTCTTAATATAAGATGTGCCTAAATAGGTCCTTATAAATCTTGGCCAATCCTTAACACTTATTATGCTAGCTTTTGAATTGAATTAGGTCCACACCACACAAACTTCTAATATGGTGTTGGAGCTATCTTATGGTTGTTATTGGGCCACTCCGCCTGTCAGTCAAGTTTCACGCTCCAAGTCCATATTCACTCTCACATTGCTTAAAGATAAGGCCTAAATAGTACTTATAAGCAAGTTTCCGTACAAGATATTGAACCGGACGAGGGAGGGGTTGAGAGGTTTAGAGGTTTAACCGGATATAATAACATATGTATAAAATATATATTTATCTATAAATATATACATATGATGAATTATATGCTATAAAAAAATTAAAGTGCATGAAAAATATTAATAAAAGTTGAAATATATAGCATTTGATAAATTTAAAAGTTTAATAGTCCTTAATTTTAGTAATTAAAGTGTATTATATATTAAATTTTAAAAAATTAAAGTTTTTATTTTTATTTTAGTTGACCGGTTCAACCAGTTTTTACCGAATTTTTCGGTTTTTACCGGTTTTTGACTGGTTTTCCTGATTTTTAACCGGTTTTCATAATCCCGATTTTTAAGGCCCACTCGGACCGAACAGGGATCCGGTTTCCGATTCAACCGGTCGGACCGGCCGGTCCGGTCCGGTTTTCAGAACGATGCTTATAAGTCTTGGGCGACCCTCAATCCTTGACGTAGCTTTTGGGTGAGTTATGCTCTTTCAAATTCTTAATACCATCAATAGATTTAGAATATGGGTTATTATATAACCAAACAAAATGTGGCAATCTGCTATCAACTGAACAAGAATCTAAGCCAAGGTGTACGATCCTAATTCAGCAAAGTCTGGCAATCTACTAAGAATTGAATCCAAGACTCTTGAAAAAATTTCCCTGTCCATCATGCATGCACTAATTAAGCTTTTTCATTAAAAAACTTTTTCATTGACAAAATCAAACCACAGGCATCCTTTGGCAGTCAAGATGGCAGAAGAAAAATTGTGGATCCAATAGTTTTGACCACTTGCAGTCAAGAGTCATTATCAATTGCAATATCCATCACAACCAAATGCATATCTCCAGAGTCGTCGACTCGTCCCTCTTTCGAGGATGTTCTATGGAACTTACAGTATGCAGCTCAAGTTCAAGCCATAGCAGATGCAGATCAAAAGTCAGACTCTATATCATAGGTTTCAAGCTTCAACTCCTTCATTCCTTCTTTCTACAACAATATGCAGATAGAGATAGCAGGTTTTGCCATTAGCTAGCATCTACATGTAGAAGCACAATCTCCTTTGTCATTTTTCATTGCAGTTATAGATGTATAGTTTGTTAGGATATTTCCTTTCATTTTCCTATTTCTTTGGTGTGTTTGGAATGATTAAATATGGAAATGAAATGAATTCTAAATCATTTTTATCAAAATCCTGTCAAAACTCATGGGATTTTAAAATATACAATTATCAACTCCATGAGAATTGCAAATCAATTCATTTCATTTATTTTTTTTATGGTTCTAAACACACTCCTTGAGTTTTTAGATAAGAGTGTAATTACATGACAGAGGAAGCTAGGACTAGGTGATACGTGCATAAGGAACATGAAGCTCAAATTAGATGAAGATTGATCATTTCAAGACTGATTTACTAGTTTGTTTTTTTATTTTTAATGTGTCTAGGATTTGATTTTATTTATTTCAATTTACATTTTAATTAGTTTATTCTGCTAATAAATATTATTGATTTAATAAAAGGTTATAAATACATCTAGTATGACTCTTTGTAATGTAGATTATTTATAACTAGTCTTATGTCCGTATGATGCACGGGATTATATCGAAGTTTACGTTCAAATTAGGTTTAATTACTTCGAAGATTCCTATAATTTCATCAATTTTTTAAATGGGTCCCTATACTTAAAAATTTTGTAATTGAGTCTCTACATTTTAAAATGTATTTTAATTAGGTCCCTAAAAAATTTTTTTGTCATTTAGCCACATTTTTGAAATGTGGTTAAAGATAAAAGAAAAAAAAAATATTACACCATTTTAATTATATTGTATTTATAATCAAAAGAAAAAATAATAGTATTATTAAATTTTATTTATATTTAATTTTTATATTTTTTATAATTTTAATTTATTTCATATTATATTATATTTAATTATTATTTAATTAATTTATTTTTATATCTATTTTTATTTTGAATAAATTTATATTTATATATTATGACAATTAAATTAAAATAAATAAAGAATATAAAGTAATTTAAATAAAATTAAATATAATATAAATATTTTAAATTATCTTTCTTAAATTCTTATTAACTTTTTTCATTTATAATTTTTTACTTTAAGACATTTTTAATTTTAGATTTATTTTCTTTTTACTTTAATATTATGTTATATTTAATTTCAATTAAATTTTATTTTTAACTTTATAATAAATGAAAATAAATTTATTCAAAATAAAATAAATTAATTAAATAAAAAATAAATATAATATAATATGAAGTAAAATAAAATTACAAAAAATAAAAAAATAAAAGATAAATAAAATTTAATAATACTATTATTTTTTCTTTTCATTATAAATACCATATAATTAAAATGTTGTAATATTTTTTTCTTTTATTTTTAACCACACTTCTAAAATGTGGCTAAGTGACAAAATTAGTGTTAGGGACCTAATTAAAATTTATTTTAAAATGTAGGGACTCAATTACAAAATTTTTAAGTATAGGGACCCATTTGAAAAATCAATAAAACTATAGGGACCTCCGAAATAATTAAACCTTACTTAATTTAGATACCACTTACCATAATCAAAATTTTAAAATATCTGATTGAGATTTATATAATTTCAGTTACTCACTATTATATTTATTACATTAAATCTCAAATATTATTTACTCAAAAAATTAAGTGTTTTTTTTAATCTTATTCAGTCACATTAGATGGTTGGCTTATTGTTAATTGAATATTGATGTACAATCAGAACTTTTATATAATTTCTTTATATTCTTAGTTTCGAACTTAAGGCCCGGTTCTTCCGTAACTTTCGAAATAGTCTAGAGTATTATTAATTTATTATAAGTCTTTACTTATTATTCTTAATTATAGGGTTTCGATTTAGTAATTGTGAATATAAAGAAAGATTAATTTTGTTAATAAAATTATGCATGTTACTAAATGAATGATATTCTAATCCATAAGGAAAATACTAAATGTACATAGCATAATATCTCTCCACTCATTTTCCACTTCATTTAAATGTTGACAACATTGATAAATATGTTTGCAACTTACCAACATATTCATCAAAATTGTCAACATTTAAATGGATGAAAAATAGATGAAGAGGTAATGTGATATGTACCAATAGCACTCCCCAATCCATAAATCAAAGTTAACTAGCTAGGGAGTGTTTTGCACCATTTGAGAAGTGAATGTATCAAATGCACATTTAAAATCACCGGTAAAGCTCATCCACCTATAGTTAAAGAGGCTTTTATTTAAACTTCCAACCTTGTAACATGTGGGCAAAACTCGTCTAGAGCTCAATAATCCATGTTGCCTTTGTTTTTTCTAATTTCAGGGTCAGAATTAGAGAGTTAGTGAAAAATTGACTTTGTCAAGTGTTTGGTGCGAATGACACAGTCACTTAGTGAACAGAGTCACAGTGACCCAGTGAATAAAATTGTCATTTTTTTATTCACTCCAATTTTGGAGTCATTGTGTGTTAGAAGGGAGTCACTGTGTACTGGAAGGGAGACACAAATATGTGAGGATATGTTCGGAGCCAATTTTGAAGTCACTGTGACTCTGCCTCCTGTGACACTGACTTCATGACTCTATTGACTCTGACTCCAGAGTCACTGAAAACAAACACAACCTTTATATTGAGAAGTGGTGAATCTTAAAAAATTATTGTTATTATTTTATTCTTCTACTTGAATTCCGAATGTGATCCTCTATATTTGTCTTGACAGAGCAAAAGTTGCTAAGGTGACATTAACAACTTTAGCTTGTTTTATTACAATTTGGATTTTATTTAGTGTTTTTTTTATTTGAATTCGGTCTTCTAAAATGTGGTTAAGTGACAAAATTAGTGTTAGGGACCTAATTAAAATTTATTTTAAAATGTAGGGACTCAATTACAAAATTTTTAAGTATAGGGACCCATTTGAAAAATCGATAAAACTATAGGGACCTCCGAAATAATTAAACCTTACTTAATTTAGATACCACTTACCATAATCAAAATTTTAAAATATCTGATTGAAATTTATATAATTTCAGTTACTCACTATTATATTTATTACATTAAATCTCAAATATTATTTACTCAAAAAATTAGGTTTTTTTTTAATCTTATTCAGTCACATTAGATGGTTGGCTTATTGTTAATTGAATATTGATATACAATCAGAACTTTTATATAATTTCTTTATATTCCTAGTTTCGAACTTAAGGCCCCGGTTCTTCCGTAACTCTCGAAATAGTCTAGAGTATTATTAATTTATTATAAATATTTACTTATTATTCTTAATTATAGGGTTTCGATTTAGTAATTGTGAATATAAAGAAAGATTAATTTTGTTAATAAAATTATGCATGGTGACTAAATGAATGACATTCTAATCCATAAGGAAAATACTAAATGTACATAGCATAATATCTCTCCACTCATTTTCCACTTCATTTAAATGTTGACAACATTGATAAATATGTTTGCAACTTACCAACATATTCATCAAAATTGTTAACATTTAAATGTATGAAAAATAGATGAAGAGGTAATGTGCTATGTACCAATAGCACTCCCCAATCCATAAATCAAAGTTAACTAGCTAGGGAGTGTTTTGCACCATTTGAGAAGTGAATGGTATCAAATTGCACATTTTAAAATCACCGGTAAAGCTCATCCACCTATAGTTAAAGAGGCTTTTATTTAAACTTCCAACCTTGTAACATGTGGGCAAAACTCGTGTAGAGCTCAATAATCCATGTTGCCTTTGTTTTTTCTAATTTTGGTGTCAGAATCAGGGAGTCAATGAAAAATTGACTCTGTCAAGTGTTTGGTGCGAGGGTTACATTCACTTAGTGAACAGAGTCACAGTGACCCAGTGAATAAAATTGTCATTTTTTTGTTCACTCCAATTTTGGAGTCACTATGTGTTAGAAGGGAGTCACTGTGTACTGGAAGGGAGACACAAATATGTGAGGATGTGTTCGGAGCCAATTTTGAAGTCACTATGACTCTGCCTCCTGTGACACTGATTTCATGATTCTATTGACTCTGACTCCAGAGTCACTGAAAACAAATACAACATTTATACTGAGAAGTGGTGAATCTAAAAAAATTATTGTTATTATTTTTTTCTTCTACTTGAATTCCGAATGTGATCCTCTATATTTGTCTTGACAGAGCAAAAGTTGCTAAGGTGACATTAACAACTTTAGCTTGTCTTATTTTTATTATAATTTGGATTTTATTTAGTGTTTTTTTTATTTGAATTCAGTCTTCTACATTTTATTTCAATTTTAATTTTGATCTTTTATGTTTTAAAATATAGAGGACCAAATTCAAATTAATGTAAAATACAACTACAACAAGTCTTATCTTATTATAAGAGGTCGACTACATGGATCAAACGATGATATTATACTCTATCGTGAATTAGATTAAAATTTAGGTCATTAACTCTTAAAATAAAACACACGATACCAAAGTAGAATTGAAATAAAACATAGAAAATCAAATTCAAATCAAAATAAGAAAGGACAAATTAAATGAATATCAAACGGAAGACAAAAATGTAGATATTTTGTATTGAATTTAAGACGTAATTTTAGAGTTTAATTCCCATCATCAAATCCTACTAGATTTCAGGCGTGTATGTGCATACTTACTAATTAAACTAAACAAAACATAAAATTCCGACGTGAAAGACAAGGAATATGTTATGATGGATGCCAACTTCAGCCAGTTGTGGTTTGGAAGTGGACATCTCAACCCGTACATGCCCTCTTTGGTGAATTGTGAACCTAAACTTAATAAAAAAGAAAAATAAAATAAAATTAATACAAAACACCCAAATTATTCTCTACAAAACTTCTCATCGGACAAAGTAGTCCCTCCAGAATCAAAAATTCAAAATACATCCCTCCAAAATTAAAACGCCGGACAAATTGGTCCTCTAAGAAAAAATTAGACAAATTAGTCCTCAAAATTTATAAAAATAGTCAAATTGGTCCCTATAATGGCAGGACTAATTTGTCCAAAATCATTAGTTGATAGGGACTAATTTGACCATTTTCATGAATTTTGAGGAACTAGTTTGTCGAATTTTTTCTTGGAGGATCAATTTATCCGATGTTTTAATTCGAGAGGGATGTATTTTGAATTTTTTATTCTAAAATGGCTACTTTGTCCAATAAAAAATTTTGCAGGGACTAATTTAGGTATTTTGTCAAAATTTTAAAATTAAAAAGTGTAACATAGAATGAACGTGCTCATTACTACACCTGGGCTTGGTTGGTCTTGTTCTTTTGTTATTATGATTATGGCTGGTGCACCTAAAGTTGTAGGCCGTTAAGTGTTCGGTGGTAATTAAATAGCCAATAAGTTGAGCTTTTGGTTCGTTTGGGCTTCACTTCTTAATTCTTATCCATCCATTAGCTTCAAAATCAATTCAATAACTTCATGTTTCTGTTATTTTCTATTGATATTAACAAATTAAATCCTTAGTTAAACTACACCATCCAGCTTTAGAAGTTGAAGGGTGACTTGAAAGTTGAAACCCTCAATCTTAAAATGAAAATCACTCCAATTAAAAAGGACACGACATGTTAAAATTAGCAGGTGAGGACACTTTGTAAATACTAAAAAATTTTGATGTTAAATTATATCTCTTCCATTTTTTTAGTTATTTAATTTTAATTGTAAAGTCGGATTTAGGAAAAGTTTTATAATATTTTAATTTTAGAAAAAACTAAGCATACTTTACGATAATATTCGTAACACTCATTATCTCTTTTTTTAATTACTCATTATATGTGTTTTCTCTTTTCTATTAATTAAAGGTTCAATTGAAAAAATTAATAAAACCATCTAGAATTCTTAACGAGAAAAAATGGAAAAAATGATTTTTCAGAATGATAAAAGAAAAATCGAGGAAGAATAAGTTTTCTGTAACATTGTCCCAATTATTATGTAATGTGGTTTTTATTATTAGACTTTACACTAGCGTGTACAATGTATACATTAAGGTAGCGTTTGATAGCTATTCTAAAACAGTGAAGACAGAGATATAAAGATATAAATGAACAGAGATATAAATGGATTGTGTCTCTCTATGATGTTTGGTAACAATGGACATAACATAAAAAATACTTTTATATTGTGTTTTATAATAATAGACAGGATATAGAGGCATATAAAAATAATTCTAATTAATTATCTTTTTATATTAAAAAAATAATAAAAAGTAATCATGTTATTAACAATTCATAAAATTAAATATATTCACTAAATATTTAAATTATATTTATTTAATTTAATCTAATTTGAACATATTTAAAATTATTCTTATTCATTAAATATTTAAAATATAAATAAAATTTTATATATAAATTTGTTAATTTTACATACTTAACACAATTTTAATTTTCTAAAGTAAACATATATTCATTTGTTAATACAATTTCATATTTAGTATGAAATGCAATTAAAAAAATGTTGAAATTACCTTGGATATACATAATGGAAATTATGTTAAGTGATGGAGGTTATTCTGGTCATAAAAATACATTAATAGAATCAGTCTATTCTAGTCAATCTCAGTTCTTTACTTCTAGAGTAGACACAAATTTTGTGTCTTTTCTGTCCATGGACACAAATTTTTATCTATCTGTATATCTATCTCATAAACCAAACAAGATTAGTCTCTCTTAGTCTTTGAGTTAAGACATCTACCAAATGCTACCTAAAATTTATCTACCAAAACGTATTTGATTTTTGGTAGTAATATGTGTAAATTTAAAATTAAATGTCTATTTGGAACATCACATTCAAGAGTGTAATTGAAAAGTGTGTTTGTGAGAACTTCATCCACATCCAAGAGTGAAGAAGTTGACTCTTAAATGTAGGTATATATTTTAAATTTGTTTAATATTTTTAGGGTTTTTCAAAGACACATATGGATATTAGAACAAAACCGAACCAATAAAAGAGGAAAAAATTAAGAAGTTAAAAGAAACAAAGAAAAGTGAAATGAAAAGAATAAAAAAGAGCGTTGGTTTCAACGATCGTGATTGGGAGAACCCAACGCAATACATGGCACTTGCAGTGTGGATGGTGAAGGTACATGCATGGGCACCACCACACACCATCAATGTCCAATTTTCTTGAGTACTGTATTTGGTTAAGTCTTTCTTTTTTCTTTGAAAAACGCGAATTTGTTAAGCCACATTGTAAAGGATAAAAATAATGATAATTATTTTTTTGAAACACTTAAAAATATTGAAGATCTTCAATAATATAAATATTAGGGATACTTGAGCAACAAGTCTCTTAGAAATCATATATATGTTTCACAATTCAAAAATATATTCAACTAGTTAGTATCCAAAATATGCTATATATCATATGTAATATGTGACATATGTAACATATTATATATATAACACACATTACATATAATATATTAGATGCTAGTTAGATATATTTTTATACAATAAGTATTATTGTTTACAAATACATTTTATGTACGGTGAAATAATGTATGATGTGATGTGACAAAATTAAAGTAAATTGCTAACATGATTCATTTCCATACAATTATCCATTATGGTATAATAAACTTTATATTTTTTATTAGAATTTATTTTGATTTTGACCTAGGTACTAAAGATTTTATATTCTAAAAGACAATAGTAAAAATAATTTACTTTTATACTTATTTTTTTTGTTAAAAAGTGAATAAATAACTTAACTATATAACAACACTTAATTATATATTACAAATATATAAAAAAAATTTATTAAATAATAACATAAAATTATTTTACAATAATTTCATTGAAAAATTATTTTCTTTTTGAATTTCTTTAAAAAAAATTAATCGGATAAAGGTTTAATGTACTAAAAAATTTGATAAAGTGTAAGGTTGTAACCCACACGTTTATTTGATTAGAAAAATGTTTGAAATACTTAGGTAGTGTTTGTTTTTAGTGATTCTGAAATCAGAGTTAAGGAAAGTCATGAAGTCAGTGTCATAGGAGTCAGAGTTATAATGATTCTAAAATTAGCTCAGAACACTCTCTCACATATTTGTGCTTTCATTTCATCATATAATGACTCTAAAATTGGAGTGAACTGAAAATTTTATTCATTGAATTATCATAACTTTCACACTAAACACTTGACAGAATCAATTTTACAGTGAATCTCACCTTAGTAATTTAGTCCTTAGCACATTATTGTATAAGACTATTAAGTGTCGGTGAGCATAGCCATACCAGCCTGAAAGCGACGCATCTCACATTGTTTCAGTTCATCATGTCTCACGCGCGAGACTCTAGAAGGGTTTTTCATGTATGTCAAATTTCACATTCTTTTAACGCGCGTGGGTGTACTTTTTCACTCCCTAATGACACTTGTATAAATTTTAGAGAAAAGGACAAATAGGTCTTTATTGATTTTTGTCGTGGACACATATGTCCCTAATCAAAATAAATACTAAAATTGTCTCTAACCAATACAAATATTAGACTCATAAGTCCCTCGGTTGTATTGGTTAGGGACCTATGAGTCAAACGGTGAAAGTAACCGAAGGACCTATAAGTCTAACATTTGTATTGGTTAGGGACAATTTTACTATTTATTTTTGTTAGGAACCTATATGTCCACGACAAAAATCGATAGAGACCAATTTATCCTTTACTCTAAATTTTATTTTCCTATCCCGGTGAAAAAGAATGTAATGATTAATTTCCTCAGTTTTAGAAAGATATAAAAATCTTGATAATAAATTTTGAACTTACTTCATTTTCAGTTTAGGATAAAAATTGGATCTTCAATAAATGCTTACTTGGTTTAAGGCAAGAAATTTTTATATGATCTTAATTTAATCCATATTCAGAAATATTTATAATTATATATTTTAATTTATAATATTAAATTTATATAAATTTAAATTTATAATATTAAATTTATATAAAATTTAAATTATGAATTTATGAATTTTTTAAAAGAGTTTAATTTTAATATACTAACAGTAAAAATACGTTTTACACTGTCATTCAATTAAAACTCTTTATTTGTATAACTTTTAAGATAATAAAAAATAATACTATCATAAATAACATGACATCACATAATTAAATAAATATATAAAAAAATCTGTATACTCAAAGTGAAAATTAAATTCTATTAAAACATGCAATTTTTAAATTATTATTGTTCAGTATCTGTTGAGGCTAATTTCTGGCAAATGCGTCGCAATCATGATTGAGAAGTTATCAATGTTTTCGTTAATTTTAAGAGCTTGCACAAAAACGACGTCGTCGCTTCTCCTTTACCGCGAATCATATTCTTGATCAGCAACATGAGATTACTCCGTACACTCACTTTTTCGGGTGTCATCATTCACTATTCAATAATCAATAATTTCGGCCATTATCGATCATCACTCCAATTAATAAAAAAATTCAAACCAAAATAAATAAAAAATTCAATGAAATAAATAAAAAAAATTCAACAAAATAAAAAAAATCATTTTAATAGCCGTTAAAAATTTACTAAATAATACATTTTGTCCATTTTTAATATTAATATGTATTGTTTTAATGATAATTTAATGATAAAAGAAAAAAGAATTATATTTTATGTTATTTTTTATTTTTAATATTACCTACAGTGAATTATTTAATTATTTATTAAATTTTTAATTATTATTAAATTATTTTTTCTATTATTTATTTGAATTTTTTATTTATTTGGTCTAATTTTCTATTTATTTATAAGGATGATAGATCGCTCTTAAAAACGAATTTATACTCCAATGAAATATTTCTAAAAAAATAAAAGGGGTTGTGTACATTACCATTTCTAACAAAATCATTAAATCGGCCATTTTTTATAAGTAAAATATTATGGTTCTGCTTTTTCATATATTTTTATTCAATAAACTATTTCTGTTTCTTTTTTCTATTTTGTTAAGACATTCTCCATTTTCATTTACTTGCAGCTTCTGAAGCACACACACTATGGTGCTGCAGTTCCAGCTAGCTCCTGCAGCTTTCTGATTCTTACCTGCCACCGCTTTTTCCGGTAGGATCTGTATTACGCTACTCACCCTCCTTACGTTCTACGCATTCTTTCTCCGTCAAACTTTTGGTGACTTCTTGCTCTGTATTTAACCTGTAACCGAACATCTCGGTCCGCATTATCTATTTCATGCTTGGTTTCAGCTTCCAGTTCTTAAAACTCTTTCACTTAGTTCTCTTTAGAACTTGCTTGATCTGTTCGTTTTCTGACTCACAAGTTAAAGAATCTCATACATCTAAGCTTTATTAGTTCAATTCAGTTCATAAGCTTTTGTGTTATTGTGCAAATTTTCTTTTTAAGTCTTCACCAATTAGCTTTGATTGCACATAAAATTTGAGTCTCTGAAGCATGTGATAACATGCTTTTCTTTACATTGTCGTCAACTTTTAGTGCTTTGAACTTTTGAAGTCCAAGATAAGTAATCAAAGACTTAACAAGCAAAATTGCTATTTCTATTGTTTTCCCTTTAAAATTCGAAATTTCCTCTCTTGTCCTTCCTTCCTCTTCCCTTTATTGAGTCGATTAGTAGAAAATAGTGTTTAATTTTGAGTCCGTAGCCTCAAATTTTGCTATACTTGATGTATGCATTCTATTGTTTGTAATTGTAAAGTTTAAATCTTATCAAAATCTAATTTCATGCTCACTTCAGAGGGTTTGTGATTCTGCGTATTCGATCCCATTGAAGAAAGAAGTACATTTGGAGAGGATCCTTGTTCTTGGCAGCAGCCATGGGGTCGAAAGGAAAGAACAGGAGAGGTGGCGCGGTTCAAACCGATTGCATTGTTCACATTCAGGAGATTAAGCCTTGGCCACCATCACAGTCTCTCAAATCTATTCGTTCCGTATTGATACACTGGGAGAATGGTGAGCGCTTGTCAGGGTCTACCAATCCAATTTCCCCTTCACCTGGTTCTGTTGTAGGTGAAGGAAAAATCGAGGTTAACGAGTCGTTTAGGCTTCCTGTGACTCTTTTGAGGGATATGTCTGTCAAAAATAGCATTGCCAATGTGTTCCAAAAGAATTGCTTGGAGTTCAACTTGTATGAGCCTCGTAGAGATAAGATTGTTAAAGGTCAGTTGCTGGGGACTGCCATCATAGACTTAGCGGAATGTGGTGTACTTAAGGAGCCCATGAGCATTAGTGTACCGTTGAACTGCACGAGGAACTATAGAAACACAGATCAGCCGCTTTTGTACATTAAAATCGAGCCTGTTGACAA
Source organism: Aeschynomene evenia (assembly GCA_013621005.1). Lineage (NCBI taxonomy): Eukaryota > Viridiplantae > Streptophyta > Magnoliopsida > Fabales > Fabaceae > Aeschynomene > Aeschynomene evenia. The sequence goes on from CM024268.1 coordinate 16,206,710, forward strand.
GAATCGCAGTAGGTCCTCATTGAAGAACGGCATTGCAAAAGAGGCGACGAAGGAGAATATTGGTGATGACTCTGTATCGGCATTGATGAATGAGGAATATGCTGAGGAAGCTGAGTTTGCCTCTCTCACTGATGATGACGTTTCATCGCATTCATCTGCGGCAGCAGCTACTACTTCCTCTGAGTCTAGTGGGTGTGTACCTCCTGAACATGCAGAGGTACTCATATTTCCCCCCATTCCATTTTTTTCTTCATGGCAGCATGTATTTTCTGGTACTATGACCAATTGACCATGTTGATGCGCAAGACTATTTGAATTGTCCTGCTGTCCTATTCCATGAATTTACTTCTTGAAATAGGACCAGCTGCAATTGGACATGTCATAACAACTCTTAGATGATTTGTACTTGTTGGACAAGGTTTAGAACTTGCCATCAGCATGGTGACTGGATCTTTTTCGCATTATATTGTTCTTATGAATCTAAACTAGGAAAACAAGAAACACTATTTTCATGTTAGTACCAGCAACATGGCAATGCATGCAGTCTGCATTTTGGGTATATCTAACTATAAAAAATGTCTCATCAAGAAATATATTAATTGGTGCTGAATTGCAGAATGGACCAGATGGAGAAGCTCGAAATAATGGTGGTAATGAAAAGGAGAATCCCTTGGTCCCAGAAACAAGGGATGGGAGATTGAATATGTTGCAAGAAGATAGATATAAGAGACTGGAAAGTCCATCCAGCATGACATTAATAGATGTATCCTCTAATGTTGGAAGTCCAGTAAATGGTCAAGCTTCCATGAAGAACTCTCCTAATCATAGTTCAGCAAAAACTCAAAAGCAATTTGTTTCGCCAAGTGCTGATTCTTCCTCCCCATCATTGGAGGGAAATTCCAACAGCAGGTCTGGAACCAGCTATTGCGAACATTTGGATCAGGAGGTTTGTGAAGAGGTTCCTAATGAAAGTGCTTTGAATACCTGTTCAAACAACTCTACATCTCTACACAGTAATCATTTCGTGGGCAAGAATTCTGACCCTGTAAACTGGGTTAGTTCTGAAATCAATGAAAAATCTAATGAGCTACATGATGAAGCTGACAAATATCATGTGAAGAACAGGGGAAGTGCTAATACTTACTACAGTTCTGTTGAGGACACACATGGAAATGAAATATCTGCTTTGGATATCCAAACACATTTAGAAGATGAATCAGTAGCTCAAGGTGTCAAAGACCAAGTATTATTGAGTAGCGGTACGTACTACTTAAGTGGCTCAGAAAGTCATGTGAGAGGAAATATTATGAAAAGTGAAAGATTAAAGCATGTAAAGTCAGTAAGGTCATCAGCAGAGGCAGCTAGGAGTATTGGGTCCCTTGCTAGCAATCACCTTGCTGAAGTAAATGAAGGTGTTGTCAATGGAGATGCACAAAACAGTGGAGGGACCATCAGAAGCAGTGACAAAAGAGATGCTAAGATTTATCCAAGGGAAGCAAGAACTGCCATTTTAGACAGCAAGGTTGAGCATTTGGAAAACAAGATAAGGATGCTTGAAGGAGAGTTAAGAGAAGCAGCTGCTATTGAAGCTGCTTTATATTCAGTAATTGCTGAGCATGGAAGCTCCATGAGTAAGGTTCATGCCCCAGCTCGACGCCTTTCCAGGCTGTACCTTCATGCTTGTAAAGAAAATATTCCAGCAAGAAGGTCTGGGGCAGCTAAAAGTGCTGTTTCAGGATTAGTACTTGTTGCAAAGGCATGTGGAAATGATGTCCCAAGGTACATTTGAGCTAAATGGATTAATAATTTTATTTTAATTTTTTATTTTGGTACAATGGTTACTACATTTTATTAGTATCATGTTATCCTATCACTAGTCAAAGCTAATATTTTGAAGATATCCATGATCACAAAGCATTACAATTTTCTTCATCTTGAAAAGTTTGGAATTTTATTTGTAATAAAAAAATTCTGTTTAAATAAGAAAACAAGAACTTTTTGTGACATGAAGTATTTGTTTTCCCTTTTTTGAGGTTTGAAGAAACTTTTGCATACGCTGAACTTGCCATATATCTCTTGTCATGATCCGTTTCTTACATGACAGATAAAGTGGATATCCTATATAAATTTCTAACTGAATGTATCGATTGACTGTTAGAGGTTGGTCAACCAATGTCTTGATGATTCTTACTGCATGATGTGGAAATCATAGTTATCATAAGCTGTGCCAACTGCCTACTGAATGGCCTCTTCTTGCATGTGGATACAGGTTGACGTTTTGGTTGTCTAATTCTATTGTGTTGAGAACAATGATAAGCCATGCCACCAAAGATATGCCACCAGTGATTTCTGCAAGGTCTAGTGTGAGAAGGAAGAGCGGAGAGGGGAATGGAAAGATAGCACAACCATTGATATGGAAAGGATTCTCTGCTAGGAAAAGTGAAAATACAGCAGTAGCATATGGTGCTTTTGGTAGCTGGGATGATCCAAACACGTTCACAGCAGCACTCGAAAAGGTGGAAGCTTGGATCTTCTCTCGCATTGTGGAATCTATTTGGTGGCAGGTAATGCTTTACTGTTTTGTTCGGCTTCAACAATCCTAAAGCTTCATACAGAATCATTTTTAATATAAAGAATTCTACTGGCATCTAACATGTGTATGTCTTTGTCCTTTTTCAGTCTCTGACTCCACATATGCAGCTTGTTGGTGCAAAGTTCATTCAAAAGGATGTCGGTTCTGCATCAAGGAAAAGCTATAGAAGAATGCCTAGTACATGTGATCAAGAGCAAGGGGATTTATCACTTGATATTTGGAAGAATGCTTTCAGAGAAGCCTGTGAAAGGATCTGTCCCATTCGAGCTGGAGGGCATGAGTGTGGCTGTTTGTCAACGCTGCCTAGATTGGTTAGTCTATCCAGTTCCTTCTTTGCTCACTTCCCTTTCCATCATAACACCATTTGTATTTTGTTCCATCTCATTGTCTTTTATCCCTGGGTTTACTTGTCATGGGATGGGGAAGTGATGTTAAATGGGCTGTGTGAAAACAAAGGATAATAGGGAATGTATTCATTTGTCATAAAATATAAACTGACGAGTGGTGAAAAAACATGTTGTGAAGACAGTCAAATTTATGAGACAATGACCTAGTTAAAAACAATTTTATTAGCTTGTAAGAAAAAAATGTTGGTCCTTTTTTTCTGGGATTTATCTCTCTAACTTGTTTGAAAACTGGGGTTCGTGGGTTTGTTTTGAACTGCAAAAACATATTTATACAGTTTAGTTTTGATCTGTTATTTTTTCCTATTCCTCAACTTCCTGGTAGCAAATGGAACTTTGGTAAACTCTGGTTTGAAAATTCTGAAGTAGTAATAATGGCAGCTACAAGTGGTGGCTTTTATATGTTATTGACTAGGAAGGTATCTTTATGCTTAAAATCTTCCCTGGAGCATAGTGCCTCCTATTGAAATCTCATTTGAGAGAAAAGGAGTGACAATAGTATGGTTTGTCCTGATTGTTCAAGCATGAAGCCACCATCCTTCTAAAGAAAAGAAGATATCTTCCAATGTTGTCTCTAATTTTGTTGGTATTGTCAATGGAAACTGTTATAGGTCCTTAATGATGATTGATGACATTAGAATGCATTTTTGTTGCTTAATCTAGATAATGGAGCAGTGTGTGGCAAGATTAGATGTTGCTATGTTCAATGCCATTCTTCGTGAATCTGCTGATGACATCCCAACGGATCCTGTATCTGATCCCATTGGTGATCCGAAGGTTCTTCCAATTCCACCTGGTAAATCAAGCTTTGGAGCTGGTGCACAGCTTAAAACTGTGGTAACTTCTCAGATATCAATACTTCTTTTATCTTTTTTTTTTCTTTCTTCTTTACTTGGCAATGAATGTGGGGTCTACTGCAAACTGCAATGCTTAGGTTGTTACCTTGTAAACTAGAGGTCACAGGTTCAAATCTTAAAAAAAAAGCTTATGTGGACCGTCTTATAATACGTGGCCTATCTGCTCATACATTTAATGCCAAACTACAGATATGTGTTACAAACCCAAAGAGCAAAATTAGTGGAGAGCAAGAGGGAGAGAATCACTTTTTACCCATTTACTTGTCACAAAAGAAGCAATAATAGCTGATTTGGGGGGATAGGCGTAATTTTAGGAAGCTGATTTGGAAAATCAAGTAGTATAAATAGAGAGAAGAAAATAATTATAGGTATGGAATTAGTGGAGTGAATTATTTGTGGAGAGTTTTGGCCTCTCGAATGCCAAAAGGAAAATTATCATTTTGTATCTCTTTCTCATTATATTGAATAAACAATTGGGAATATCATTCTGATATTTCCCCATTTTACATTGTTGCTGCTATTCTTAAATATTTATTCTATTCTATTAGTGAGGGTTCTTACAATATGTTGGTTAATTTACTCCCATTTTTTTTCCTGCTGATATCTGCTCATATCTTAAATTTACCACTAAAAGTAAGTCAGGTATGGCTTTTTGGCTTGGAAAGCATGGCTGCTTAATGGCAAGAGAACAAAAAGGAGATGACTGCATATTCTCAATAAAATGTCTGTGTAGATCCCTTGTCTTAACTCTTAATTGACATGCACTTTTTCATTTGTACTCTTGGATTCCTCAGATTGGTAACTGGTCAAGATGGCTGACTGATCTATTCGGTATGGATGATGACGACTCATTTGGAGATAACAATGATTATGGTGACCATTATAACAATTGTGGAAATCAAAACACGTCATTCAAGCCCTTCCATTATCTTAATGCACTAAGTGACCTCCTGATGCTTCCTAAGGATATGTTGTTAAGTGCATCCATAAGGAAAGAGGTTAGCCAAAGAACTTGCACTTTTTAGTTGTTAAACTTTACTAAGAGTTTCTTCTCCTCAGTAATGGTAGAAGGCTTCTTGTCTGTGAAGGTATGCCCCATGTTTAGTGCCCCACTTATCTTGAAGATTCTAGACAATTTTGTCCCGGATGAATTTTGCCCTGATCCAATTCCCGCTGCTGTTTTTGAAGCTTTGTACTCACAGGTGAGACCAAATTTGCTTAATATCTCAGAGCTCACAGTTCATTAGGATTTTTAGTTTGGCACTTCATGTAGCGGAATGCTAGGTGTACAACAAAACGTTGTACAATATCCATCTACATCATTGGATTTTAACATGAATTCAGGCTTACATTCAAATTCTCGAAATCCAAAGGTGGAGATCATTGTTGTACAAGTGTTGTACAACTTCTATACACCAATCATTTTGCCTTTCATATATAGCTTAATAGCAAAAGTGTGCACATATGCGTTGGATTAGTCCCGGCTTGCATGAGAAGCATAATGATCAGGGTACCATGTTTTATAGAGTTTCAATGTAAGTTGTGTGCCTCAAACTTGTTTTATACAATGTTCTGTGATTAAATAGTTTAAGGCTGTGTTTAAAGTTGAAACACTAGGATTTAGTCCTCGGATTTGAGAGTTAATGACCTAAATCCTAACAATATTCATGATACTGCGCAATGACGTCGTTTGATCCATGTAGCCGACCCCACATAGTGGGATAAGTATTATATAGTGAGCAGATAAAATCACCCAATGCACCTATTTTAATACTACTAATGAGGTTAAGTATTATATTACTATTTTCGTTCTCAAATAAGTGTCTAGTTTTACATGACGATTGAAATTATCCTTATTAATTAATTACTTGCAGTAATTCTCTATCCATGACTCTCATTTATTTCATAATGGTCTAATTGTAGTAAAAATATATAATAGGGAAAAAAACATTTTACCTCCCTGGATGTTTGGGTCGTTGCAATTTAGCCCCCTGAACCTTAAAAAACGGGCAATACGGTACCTGTATGATTTGACAGAGAAATGACATGTGCACTGCACGACCATTTAACGGAGAAATGGATGGAGATGTGACGGATGGGGTAAATTGCACGTTTTAAAACATACAGGGTACCGTATTGCCCGTTTTGAAAGTTCAGGGACTAAATTGCAACGACCCAAACATCCAGGTAAAATGTTTTTTTCCCTATATAATATTGTACAGATTTTCTAGAGTCCACACTTTAGGTGTCGACTCCTGCATATCTTAAGATAAACAGGCTGAAGCTTCTATAAATATAGCTTCTGATACCTAGAAGTGTTTGAATTGATGCAGGATATCCCAACGACGAAGAGGAGGCTGTGAACTTCTTCCCATGCATTGCAGCTCCAATTGCATATTCACCTCCACCGGCAACTTCCATTGCAAGCATTACTGGGGAGATCGGAGGCGAATCTCACCTGAGAAGAAGCAAATCCTCTGTTGTCAGGAAGTCATACACAAGTGATGATGAGCTTGATGAATTGATCTCCCCATTATCTTCTATACTGTTCAGCGGTTCCACGTCCTCCTCGCCGGTATCAGCTAAGCCTAGCTGGAAGTTAAAAGAGAATGGCAATGAATACGCTGTCAGATATGAACTGCTCAGAGATGTTTGGATGAATAGCGAGTGATCTTGTTGTAACAATGTGGATTCACTGTAAAAATAATCAGTATGTCGTATAGGTTTAGCAGAACATAAACACCTAGGTATTAAAAGTTGATGTGGTGAGATCGGTTTGCATATAAATAATGGTAGAGTCGCTGACTGCAACGTGTAATAAGGTCATGTAAGTGAAGCTAGTTTGAATCTGAATATTTTATATGGTTATAGTTTTGGTCAAATAGTTCGAGATTCATTGATAACCAAGCCCAACTCTATGGCTACTTTTGGATGCATCACTAGAGATAGTGACATAGGGATAATTTCAAATTGTGTCTGTGTTGGTTTATTTTGGGGAGACACAATTTATCATCTTTGTACCTGTGTCTTCTCTAAATTTATGTATCTCTACTATAAAGTTGGGACGAAGAGAAGTCAATGAGAAACAAAAATCTTTTTATATTAATGTCCTTATCCGGCGGTGGTTGGGCAGTGGTCTGGTGGCAGTCCAGAGGTCATGTTGTTAGCTCAAAGAATCCTTTACTTCATTATTGAAGGTTTTGAGTGATAAAATTCTTAATTAAAACAAAAGTTTGACAAAACTCCCAAATTAGTTCCTCCACAATTTACAATCGGACATTTCAGTCCCTCCAGAATGAGAAAGTAAAAATTAGTCCCTGCACATGTTAGACGTCGGACTATAGTCCTCTCTTAACTGTTTGATGTTCCAAATCATCAATTCACTTAACTTAAGTGAAGTGTGGGAGGAAAGAGATGTGAGGTGGGATTAAGTGAAGTGAGGATTTGGAACATCAAAATCACGTCATTTAGTTTACGGTGATGGTGATGTGTCATTTAACGGTACAACATCATCACTGGTACTGCCAGATCATCATCTCCGTTTGAAAAGATTAACAGAGGGACTAATAAGTCCGACGTCTAACATGTGCAGAGACTAATTTTTACTTTCTCATTCTGGAGGGACTATAATGTCCGATTGTAAATTCTGGAGGGACTAATTGGGGTTTTGTCTAAAGTTTAATTAGGTTGACTAATTGTTTGTTAAGTGTGTTTTAGGATCTAATTAATTAAAATTATAAAAAGACACATCTTGTCTACAATGGGACACAAAAGTGGCGCACAACATAGCTTGGAGAACAAGCAATCAATCCTAATTTTTGAAAACTACTACAAGACTTTTCTAATTAAGGAAAGTTTTATTTGAATACTCTATAATTTCTCATATTTCTAATATGGAAAGTACATGATAAATGGAGAATCCTCTTTATCAAAATTCTCTATTTAAACTAACATGTATATACATTATATATATATATATATATATATATATATATATATATATATATATATATATATATTCGAAATATATGTATCTTTAATGGGGATATTCGGTACCCAATATTTTGTTGGGTACAGTACCCAATTGTGTATATGCAAAGTAATATAATTTGGTACCAACGGAGCACGGTGATCGTGGTCACAACCTTTCTAGACGCGTCTCATTCCTAATCACACCTCTTTTTCATTTCTCTCTTGCATAATGCGCTCTCTCTCTAGCGGCAGGTTATGAATTGAGTTTTTTTTCTTAAATTGATAAAGTTAGAGAGTATCAATATAAATAAATTAATTTTGAGATTACTAACCAACATGTATCAGTTAATAATTTAAAAATTAAGTTAATTTGATCTATAAACCATGACACATACATGTGTTGAATATCGATACCCTATATTTTCCTGGGTACCGAATCAAAATCCATCTTTAATAGGGAATCAAAATCAAATCTCTATTTATACATATATCAATGTTTTTCAAAAATTATTATATATATTCATATATATATTTTTGAAATTTATAATAAAGATAGAGAATCAAAATCAAATCTCTATTTTACACATATACATGGAGATTTTTGAAAATTATATATATAGTTGAAATCTAGAAAGATCTTGTATGGAAAATTAAATGCACTTGATATAAAAATAATATTCTAGAATTTATTCTAGAAAATATCTTGCATTTAATAACAGAATATTTTTGTACAGACAATTTATAAAGATTCTGTTCAACTCCTAAAGATTCTATGCGGGACCAGAAGATTATGTCGGAAGATTCTACATGAAGATACAATAACTCAGAAGATTCTACAAGTATTTCAAGACTAGAAGATTCCCGAAGATTCTGTGAAGATTCCAGAAGATTCCCGAAAATTCTATCAAGATCTCGAAGAATCTCAAGATTCCAGAAGAATCTCAAGCCTCAAGTCTCAAGATTCAAGAATTATCAAGATTCAAGAATCAATCTTTAGAAGATTCCCTGGAAGATTATGTTTGGCATTTAGGAATTTCAAATTGACAAAATCATGAAATCCTAGTTCGTACCAACATGGAGGCACACTTGAGGAGCAAGGGAAGCAAATGCAACCCTAGCCTTCCCTCTCAAAAGTGGCGCAAACAAGCTTGCATATCTAAAAAGATTTCCTAAAATAATGATAAACCAATGCACACCACAAAGGTCAAGGCACATTTGAAATCAAGAGTCAAGATGAAGTTTCCTTATATCTTGAGCAAGGTTGAATATTTCCATATTTCAAGATTAAATATAAACCTTTGGATTAAAGGGATATATTTGAATCAAGGGTCAAGATCAAACTTCCTCTTATTTGATCTCTCTTATTTTGGGAAGATCAATTTCACATCTTATCAAGGAGCTCTCACTATTGGATCAAAATATTTCAAATTCAAATCAAGGGTGGAGATCAAGACAAGGAATTTCGAAATTTATAGGGTTTTTCTCTATCAATAGAAGACCTCCATGCCCAAGAATTCAAGAGAATCATTCAAGTGAAAAGTGGTAAAACTCTGTCGAAATCAATCCTTATTTCTCATCTTCAACCTCCAAACTTTTCAAAGTTTCGATTTTTATTGGGTTTAAGGGTTGTATATCTCAAAAGAGTGAATTTTATTGTTTATCCTAGTTTATACTAGTTACCTTTGAGAGAAAAGCGATCAAGACTCAAACTTAGTTGCATCTAAGTTCTTGGTTGATTAAAGATTTCATCTTTTGTTTAAAGTCCTTATTTTTGAGGCAAAAGACCTTAGTGGGACTAAGGCAAGGTAGAAAAGTCCTTCGGTGTTGAAGGCAAGGTTGAAGTCCTTTGTGGTTTTCAAAGGCAGTTAGTCACCTTGGTGTATGTGCGGGTTGAAGTCCTTTGTGGTGTAGCAGAGGCAAGAAAATTCCACCTAGTTGTTGGTGGTGATAGTGAAATCTCAGGTGTATCCTAGGGACTGGAGTATGCACGTTTCCGAACCATTATAAAATCTTTGTGTGTGCTCTCTCTCTTCCCTTTCTCTTTATTTAATTGTTTTTACAATTTATCATTGCATACACATACATCCATATTTGCGCAAATCATCATCATCATTGGCTAAGTGTTAGAAGTTAAAGTTTTAACCTTCATCATTTAGAAGAGCTTGAAAGTAAATATACTTTCAAGATCTATAAAGGCCTTGTCTATATAGGCTTGTTTTTGTTTATTTTACTAACATCTGTTTCCGCTGTACAAGACAAGTCTAGTACTTGATCTTTATTTTTAAGTAAATTTCAGAAACATGATTTATAGTTGGAACGTGATTCAACCCCCCCTTTCTCACGTTTCACTACCTTCAATTGGCATCAAAGCTCGGCCTTGGAGTTGAGCACTTAACAGTGTCAAGGTAAAGATTAAAGGGACCATGGCAGCAAACAACAACGCGTACATTGCTGATGGAGCCTCCATAAATAGACCACATATGTTCAACGGTGATGACTACACATATTTGAGAGATCAAATGACATTGTTCATTCAATTTACAATTCTCGATCTTTGGGACATCGTTGAAGTTAAGGACCATCCTACACCCTTCGGCCCAAAGAAGCTATGGATCGAAGAACAGAAGACTCAAGTACAACAAAACAAGAAGACAAAGTACATACTTTTATGTGCTTTACCTAAAGCCGAATATGACAAGATTGTGTCATGTGAATCGGCTAAACAAATATGCGATCACTTAGCAACCCTACATGAAGGCACAAATTTAGTCAAAGAAACGAAGATCTCTATGCTTGTACACAAGTACGAGTCGTTCTAGATGATTCTAGACGAAGACATTAATACTCTTGCTATAAGATTCTTACATATTGTTAATCAATTGAAAGTTCTTGGCAAGACGTATTCAAATGCAGAGATGGTAAGAAAGATTCTTCGGAGTCTTACTACCAAGTGGAGACCTAAGGTCACCTCTATTCAAGAAGCCAAGGATCTAACTAAGTTAGGCTTGGATGAATTGATTGGGTCTCTTAAGACTCATGAAGTTGAACTTGAAGCTCAAGAAGAAGCAACAACATCAAGACCAAGATCATTAGTGCTCATGACTTCTACAACTAAGAAGACTAAGAAGACCAAAAGCGCTAAAGGTTGAAAAAGAAGAAGAAGAAACAGATGAAGAAACTGAAGAAGAAGACATTGACGAAGAAAACATGAGCATACTCGTGCGAAAAATGTCAAGGGTCTGGAAGTGTAACATCCTAAATCTAACAGCGGAAAACACGAGAAAATTTTTTTTTTTAATATGCGAACGAAAGACGAAACAAAATAAACCATACCATAGATAGAAAGATGGAGTAATAAAACTGAATTTAAACATCATCCAAAATAGAGGGGAGAAACAAAACCCCAAAAGTACAAAGTACGACGGTAAGAAAATTACAACCATAGTGTATCAAAACAGATCGAAACAATGACCCTTACAACCAAAATGTGTCCATAACGAAGAGGAAATAAAATACTAAAAGAAAGGTAGACTCCTCAGCTACAAGTATCTGGATCCTCTTCTGGGTCCTCTTCTGGGTCCTCCTTTTCCTCATCATCCTCATCCAGCACGATCACGTCCACATCGTCCACAACCCTAGCGGATGACACCGCAACATCAAGGTTGCTCTCAGAATCCTGATGGTCTGGAATCGAATAGTCCGGATCAATCCACAAGAAAAGGGTTTCCCATAATGTCTCCGTCAGAGAAGACCGGAGAATTCGGATGAGTCATCGGCTCATACGCTGGAGCGGGTATGGGGGGTGAAGGTGGATGCGGTGGTACTCCCGGGTGGTGCCCTGCGCCGTGGGGCGGCTGAGGGTGGATGGGCTCGGGTGCGGGATCCCAGAATGGAAGGTCGGACACATAGAACCCGAATGTGACAAGCACTGGAGAAGTAACAGACACAAAGCCAGTAACTGGGGAGTAACAGACGGATAGTAAATCAATGACAGGCGGCGGCGGCGGGGGATCCATCACCTGGAATTGGGACATAAGTAAGAAGGCGAGTATGAGAATAAAATTCTCAGTGAATCATTGCCGATACCCAGACTTGGTACCGCTTACGCCAATTCCAACTATTCAAAGTAACACCTTCCATTTTCAGAGAAACTATGTATCATCCTTTTTTAAAAACTGAGGTGCGTTATGTTGAACAGTCAAACATCCTACTTGCCCGGACTAAGGGAGTCTAAGGTCTCTTCTAAGTTATCGCGTAGCTAGCACCCTACGTCAAGTTCTATCTGACGTCACCACCTTAGAGTCCTCCCTAGGCCGTACTAAAAAGGTCTCCTAGGTAGCTCCGTCGGCTTAGAACTTCTTCGTCTACATGGAACTAGGGATTAGCCGTTTTCCATTTTCATGAGCGTACGCTTACACAATTCATCATCAACATCGGGAACACCCCGGAATATTCATACTTTCAACAACCATTTCATTAGTAGGACTAAGTGTCCAATGCATGAGAACCACATCTCACCCCATAGGCCTCCCTATCCTGTGAGTATGCGCAATGCACCACCGTTCACTCAGTAGAACGGCTGGATCTAGGCTAATCGAGAGTTCCACTTGATGGTAAATATTCACACAACAAACAACAACCAATCAATGCAACCAAAAGTCAAACACATCCCAACCAACTCAGTCTCAAGATATCATCAGTCAATTCCAGTACATTCATAATGCAGTGTACTACAGCAGTCATAATCATCATTGAAATTTCATCACAACAATCTAGATCATTCTCATCACTACTTTATTGTCCATCATTCAACTTCACATCTCATAGTCACAATACATAATTAATTTGGATCATCATGCATAAAGTTTCATTGCTCGTTGCACCGTCCTCTCAAAACACACTCTCTTTTACGTGTTATGAAGCCGTTCTTCTCCAAATCTCTCCTAGAGTTTTATGAATCCTCCCGAACTAATATTCTCTATTATAATTAGGTGTTAAATAATTTCCTTGCTGATTTTATTTGGTTCTTAAGGATTTCAAATTATTAACTTAATTATTTAACCTTTTGTCCATTATAAATTATCTAATGTATAGTTTTATCCTTCTAAACACCTCAAACTCTTTTATAAATTAGTTAAGACCTTAAAGTGCTGACCACCTATGATTAATATTTATTTCAGAAGTGATTTATTAGTCATTCCATCACTTTCCCTTATTTCAAAGCAATATGGCTAGTATTAACAATTTTACGGGTTGTTTAATTGTTTTAGTAGAAACTTGTCCTTTAACCCCCTTAAAATTTTTCTAACATTATTATTAACATTTCTCACTTATGTGGGTCCTCTTTGATACATCAGAATATTTTTAAATTATATTTCTCTAATACTTATTCTATTTATTAATTATTTTAACTAGTTTTAGGATTAATAAATAAGTAACAAATTATTTCTAAGTTACTATTTAAATCTGGACAGAATATAATAAAGATGTATTTTAATTAGTAAAATAATAAATAAAGTTCATAATTATTTTACTAGGTCATTTATTTTAAGAAGCATTTTCTAAGTGTATCTTTACAAAACTATGTACTAGAAAATACCTTTTATTGTCAAATAACATACAAAAATATTTTTAAATCCGAAATTTTATTCTTCTAACTTCAAAGACTTATTATTTCAGTACCTTAATATTTCCAAATAATATAAATAATATTTCTAGTCATAAGGTATTTTTAAGTGACCATTTTACTCAAAACTATCTATTTTCAAGTCTATTTCTTCTCAATAAATATAAATAATTATAAATATATTCCAGAACTGAAATAATCATTTTATTAAGGTTGGAAATAAATATCTCATAATATAAAGTTATTAAAATAATTTTTATATCATTTACTTTATTATTTAGCATTATTTTGGACAAAACTACACTTTTTAAAACATCTTTCAACCAATTAAAATCAAATAATTTCAGATCTGAGAAATAAACCTTATTTCCATTTTAGGTGAGTTATTTTTAGTGAGTCTTAATTTATTTTACAGATTTCCCATTTTTAGAGTCATTTCTAATACATTAAAAGACTTATTCCTACATAGTTATTTCCCATTTTTGGTAATTTCACTCGTAAAAATGTCTCAGCTCAAAAATAAAATATACGATCCGGGAAACTATTTAAATGGTGAGTCCAAAAATTTCATCATTGAATAAAAATATTTTTGGTGCATTTAATTAAATATTGTATGGTGTTGTATGGTTTTTGCATGATTTGCATGAAAGTGCCACATGTCGCGCATGCACACGTGTTGTAGTGAATTATGTTTATATATATATATATATATATATATATATATATATATATTTGAACATTAAAAATAATCATATAGTTCATGCATGAAAATACAAGGACGCATTCATATTATTATAAAAATCATAAACTCGTAAAAATTGCTCTAACAAATAAATTCGGGAATTACCAACTGTAATATATATATATAGATACTAAAGCTATGATTTTTAGGGGTGTTACAGGAAGAATAGATCAAATAAGAATAAAGAAGCCTTCTTTAAGAAGGATAAAAAGAACAAGACAAAGACCGAAAACATGTGTTTCTGATGTGGCAAAAAAGGTCATTTCAAGAACGACTGTCCTAAAAAAGACAGTCGAAGAAGAAATTTTTCAAGAAGAAGAAGACTCTTGCAGCCACATGGAGTGACAACTCCGATTCTGTTGAATCTAAAGAAAACGAAGACACAGAAGAATAGGTGAACCTCTGCTTCATGGCAGGAGTTTTGTATGATACAAACTCGAAATCTAATAAACAAGAATCTGAGGTATGTATTGAAAACTCGGCACCACTATTTGAGGAGCTTTCGGACCTCTATGATGAACTGCTAGAGGATTCAAAGAATCTGACGACTAATTTTCTGATAAATAAAAAAGCTTTGAAAAACCTTGAATCAGAAAATAGGTCATTAAGATTTCAAAAGGAGGAACTAGAGAAAGAATGTCAAGAACTTAAAGACAATAAAGATAAATTGTATGATGGATGACAATCTCTAGAGATAGAAGCTATTGTGCTTGTGGAGAAGACTGAGGAAGCCATGTACCATGCACAGTAGACTAATGCTCTTCTCTTGAAAGAATGGTCAACGGATCTAAGATGCTAGATCTATTTAGGAGGTCAAAAACTTTACAAAGATCATACGGGTCTTGGATATGTTCCAGTCTTTCATGAGGATACTTTGATACCTCCAAAAGACAAAAAGCCAACTCCTACTTGTCTTTTCTGTTTTAAACATAGACACGGCAGAGAGAAGTACTGTCCACTTCTTAAAAAGGGAACCACCACCAAAGTCAAGGGTGGCACGTGGAAGGGAAAACCTAAAAAGACGTGGAAGTCTCAAAAGCCGAAAACAAATGTTGGAAAGGCTAACAAGAAAGGACCCAAGAAGGTATGGATGCAAAAAACAACTCTTTCTGTGACTGCATGTACATCACTAAAGTCAACACCACCATCTCAATGAGGAGTGGTGAATAATTAGTGGTTGTTCTAAGAAGGCCACACAAAGGTCATATGAGTGCAAGGGGATGTGCTAGCCACATAGAAGCACTCATCAAACAATCATAAGCGCAAGAACCAAAATTCATCAAACTAAAAGAATTGTTCACGCATTTGAAGAAAATCTTTGAACTTCGAAACAACATATTTAGAGCCTCTCATGTGAATAGAAGTTGTAGATCTTGATCTTATCTTTCCAACAAGCCTAAGATCACTCAATTCCGATGTCTACAACTCAAGATATGATGAAAACATTGAGTAGTGTCATATGAGCAATTCAATTCTGTGAAAGTATATCAAAAGTTAGATGTTACGTCAACTCATGTGATAAGGTCCTGACCTTATGTCATATTATATTATATTTTATATTTTCATATCTTACTTCCATATTTCTGGTTCACCTTGCTTTATCCTGAACACAAGGGATAAACTGTCAAAGTTTGATTCCAAATCCGATGACAGAGTGTTTCTAGGATATTTTGTTGTTTCTAGAGCTTACAGGGTTTACAAAAAGCAAAGGAAGACATTTGAAGAAATCATCCATATCAAGTTCCAGGAACTAAATCAAGACATCCAACATAATGTAGATGTCATCGAAGAAAGATTGAAGGATCTGGCTATCTCAACCAAGGGTTGCGAAAACCATGATCAAGCACTTATTGAAGAAGATGATCATCAAGTTATGAAGGAATCACTGAATTCAGGGGGAGATGAACCAAGAAACATTGTAGCTCAAGAACCCTCTACTCCTCAAGGGGTTGAGTTTATTGAAGTCTAAGAACCTGTTCTAAGAATAAAATCTGGCATAAACAATCTCAGAACTGTTAGAGATAACGAAGTTCTTGACAATCCATCTCATGGGATAAAAACAAGAAGATCCTTGAGATTTCAATCTAATGCTGCACTGATCTCAGAAATTGAACCTGAGACAGTTCAAGAAGCATTAGAAGAACCCAATTGGGTGGAAGCCATGGAAGATGAACTTGAACAGTTAGAGAAGAATGAAGTCTGGAAGTTTGTTCAGAAACCCAAGGGCAAAACGATTATTGGCACAAAGTGTGTATTACGAAACAAGTTAGATGAGTCCGGGAAAGTCACGAGAAATAAAGCCAGACTCGTGGCACAAGGATACAACCAGCAAGAAGAGATCGACTACGACGAGACCTTTGCGCCAGTTGCAAGACTATAAGCCATAAGGATGCTACTTGCATTCGCTGCACACAAAGGAATAAAGTTATATCAGATGGATGTGAAGTCCGCATTCCTTAATGGTGTCCTCAGTGAAGAGGTCTACGTCAAGCAACCTCCATGTTTTATCAGTGAAACTTATCCCGAGCACGTCTATCGTTTATTTAAAGCGTATTGAATTTGATTTATTAACAAAATCAACCTTATTTAAAAAAAATTATAGAACAAAACTATTTTTTATATAAGATTGAGTATAGGGAATAATCAAATAATTAGATAAAATTATTTTAATTTATGTATATTATAATTCAAGTTAATATTACGTAATATAGGAACATTTTTCTATTAATAATTAGATATTTTAATAATTTAAGATATATTATGTAATATTCAAATAGTAACATGATGAATATTTTTCATATTTACATTATAACATTAAATAAAATGAATCTCAAGAGGGTACTAATATTATCCTATGTGGGACAATGTAGGAGTTTTAATGAAAGGATTAATTAATAAATTATCCTTCGTGTGTGTTAGTATATTATATAGGTTTGAAATCATGATTAATAATAAAATTATAATCAAATAAAATCAATTAATTAGACAATAATTAAGTTTACTAAATAATTTTTTTTATAAATTTAGTATATCAAAACTTATATATCAAAATATATAATTTAATCTTAACCTACTTATAAATGATTCATACAATATATAAACTTAGATTTCTATATTATTAGTTAATTTGTTTTTTCTATGTTGCACTCTTTGCAAGAATATTATAATTATTTTAATGGAATTTTATTTTTTTGTAAATAATTATATTAATGTCAAAATTGAAAAATATTAATATTAAATTCAAAATATAATTATATTTGATTAATTTATTTTATATGTATTTTACGTATTTTAATAATATATATAATATAATTATATTTGATTAATTCATTTTATAATTATTTAGAGGGTATTATAGTAATATATATAGATTACCTTGTAATGTGGATAATATACCAAACAAGGTAATGCGGATTACCGGTAATCTTATTTGTATATACCAAACAAGGTAATGTGGATTACCGGTAATTTAATTAGAGGTAATATATCTGCAAGGTAATCTAGATTACCGGTAATCTTCCTCGGTAATGCACCAAACGCCCCCTTATTTTCATTTCGTATATGTATTCGAAAAATTTTCTCCCGAGTGTTTTCCCTGTATTATTTTTTAAATGAGAAATCAAGCTATGAAATCAGGACGTGACCCTTAATAATTGGCCTAAGATAACTTAAACATTAAAGACTAGTTACTAAGGGGGTGTTTGGTGCATTACTGAGGAAGATTACCGGTAATCTAGATTACCTTGCAGATAGATTACCTCTAATTAAATTACCGGTAATCCACATTACCTTGTTTGGTATATACAAATAAGATTACCGGTAATCCGCATTACCTTGTTTGATATATTATCCACATTACAAGGTAATCTATATATATTACTATAATACCCTCTAAATAATTATAAAATGAATTAATCAAATATAATTATATTATATATATTATTAAAATACGTAAAATACATATAAAATGAATTAATCAAATATAATTATATTTTGAATTTAATATTAATATATTTCAATTTTGACATTAATATAATTATTTACAAAAAAATAAAAATCCATTAAAATAATTATAATATTCTTACAAAGAGTGCAACATAGAAAAAACAAATATAACGCTAAAAAAAAACACCAACAAGAAAGGCTACGTGGGTTTTTGAAATAAATTTGGATTTATGTTAGAAAATTATAAAATTAGGAATTGTAGTGTATTTTGTTAGAGGGGTAATGGTATAATAAAATAAATTAGAAGATTACCTAGGGGTGGTAATCCAGATTGCCACCTGATACTGAGGTAGTCCACATTGTTGGGAAATCATGCATATAGAAGCAGCGGAAAACAAAAATTTTACATGCAATTCTCTCCCATAGACCCTTTTGAAATATCATAAATCATATTTGATTTACCTGTTGAAGCGTGACAGCTACACGAAATGAGCTATGTCAATCCTTCCGACACAGTAGCAGCGGCGACCTTTAGAAGTCCACATAGCAGCTGTGGCCGTCACACGTCCACCTTGATGCTCCTCTGAGACTCTCTATGCTAGTAGTGAATTTCAGAGAAAACAAGGATTAACTTTCTCTGTGTGAGAGTGTGTGAATTCAAAATTCTTGTGTCTAAGGCTAGGCTCATATGTGTTGCTATTTATAGCCAACACTCCACTCTCATCTCATAGAAAACCTAAACCTAGTTTGTGTCTTATTGGGCCCATCTGATGTAAGCCCAATGCAATTAAATTAGTCTCACTAATTTAATCTAATTAAGCATCAATTTAAAAACTGCTTTAGTGTGTGACCCTATAGGTTCTCATAGCGTTGGCAATATTATTTAATAATATAAACAGTGAGCGGTATCTAGCAACACATCACTGTTACCCAAGTTATAAGAAAGTCAACGGTTTGACATAACCTTTACGTGATCGATGTTATTGTACAATTCAATCCCTTTGTCCAAATATCTAGATTTAACACAAGCATGGAATTAGTCATCTTGTATAGTTAAATCGTTAGTTTCTTGATTACCGAGTAGACTGATAAAATTAAATGAGATTAATGTCACACATTAATTCATTTCAGCACGGCCATGCATTTACTCAGTCCTACTCATCAAGGGGCCCACAGATATATCTCTCGTAATGTGAGAGGGACAAATCCTATCTACGTTACTCACATCTACATACATGATTCGCGATATATCCAATAATCGACTTTATAATTATCCTGTTACGGATAACGTTTGACGATATTAAAACATACAGTTTCTCATGTAGCGGATTGCAATAACTTCAAGTCGAAGGATCACATGTACCATCATCACTATGAGAATCATCTATGACATTCACGTTACGATCCATGTGATGTTCTCATGGCGGGTCAATCCAGTATACTACAATTATACCTATGTGTAGACTTGATATCACATATCCATAACCTGTGAGAAAAGGTTATCAGTCCATACACATACTAGCCTCAATGCATTACTGTTGTCCTTTTTGTTCAGTAATACTCGACTAGGGACATCTAAAAATGGATTCTCACTATTAGGTCATGTACCTAATATTTAATATTTAAATAATTTCATTCTAAGGACTTCATAATGTTCATTAAAATAAATAAACAATTAATGAATGAAATGCCTCATATATATATATAAATATATAAAATAAAATGTCATAACATCATAATAAAAACGCAATTATGATTGGCCCTCTAGGGCATACACCAACACACATTACCACTTTGCAGGTAATGTGGATTACTGGGTAATGTGGATTACTGGGTAATCCACATTACCAATATCTTTGTCAAAACAAACGAATCAATCTGGATTACCAGGTAATTTAATTGCAAGATTACCCGTAATCTATGCAGATTATCTCGTACCAAACGCCCTCTAAGAGATTTTCGCATACATATCGTGCTAATATAAAATAACATATACTCGTATACAATAAAGAAAGAATGTCTCATGCATAAAATCCATAATTAATAAACTTCCATCAAATTGACAACAAACATAGGTAACTATGTGTTATACCATAAGTCCAAAACCGAGAGTCATAAGACTCCACAATAAATACAAAGTCATAAATAGTTGACGACTAACAATGGTCCGGACTCAGAAGCATAAAATAAAACATATGAGTCGGGTAAATAAGCTCATGTGTCTTCAACTGTCGTGAAACATAGACCACAACATTGTGATGTTGCATAAGCACGCTACCCAATCTTTTTACCTCAATCATATGTTGTCACGTCAATCATGATTGTATTTTCTCTCTTCCACTACTTGAAAAGTCATGGAAACAGAGTGTTTTGATTAGATGACGATGTAAAATACCTTTATACTGTCAGTATATCAAAATTAAAGTCTTTAAAAAATTATTCAAAATAAATAATTAAAATTTGAGATACAATGAAAATAAACAAGAAATTAAAAAAGAAGACACTTAAAATTTGATATATGATTTTTTAATAAAATGATTTTAATCACAATTTGAAAATAAAATAAAATCTTAAGCAATTTGGATGAAAAAAATTCTCTAACAACTTTTTAAAATTTGAAAAGTAGCGTGTTATTAGGTACTAGAGTGTGAAAAACGGAAAATAAAAGTAGAGGAAATATAAAGGATATATGCGAAAGATATGTATCTCCTTGATATATCAATTTTTTAATTTTTTTACCTTGTAAATGTATACAATAGATATTTAGTGTTTAATTACTTTCAATAATTAGATAGTACCCATACATACTATTACATGACATCTTCTGATTGGTTATAAATTTAGAGTACTAAACTTAGGTTGAGTTTGGAAAAGCTTTTCGTTGGGGTGCTTCTGCTCTCAAAAAGCTGGAGCTCCTATTTTGCGTTTGGTAAATCAAAAAGTTGGACTGTTTTTGCTCCTCGCTTTTAAGAGCGGGGGTGCTCTTGAGAGCCATCAAAAATAGCTTTTCAAAGCCAGCTTTGACTCTCTGAAAATGAAAATACATAAATGACCCTCATTTACACAATATCTTTTAATATTATATCTAGAGTGAAGTACCAAATTAACCCCCGAAAGATTTTGTCGCTGACAAAATCACCCCCAAAACATTTTAACGACAAAATAACCCCCAATGATGTTTAACGTTTGACAAAAGACATCCACCGTGAACTTTCTTCAACAGACGTTAACTACAGTGATGAGGTGGAATACACAGTGCCACATTGGATATTTCTATACAATCAAAATCCCTAATTAGTGTCTCTTTCCCCAAATTTATGAATTGAAACCCTAAATCATCTTCTAATCTCTCTCTCATTCTCCCTAAAAAAGACACTAATTAGGGTTTCAATTCATAAATTTGGGGAAAGAGACACTAATTATGGATTTTGATTGTATAGAAATATTCACAGTGGCACTGTGTGTTCCATCTCATCAATGTAGTTAACATCCGTTGAAGAAAGTTCACGGTGGGTGTCTTTTGTCAAACGTTAAACATCATTGAGGGGCTATTTTGTCGTTAAAATGTTTTTGGGGTGATTTTTTCAGCGACAAAATCTTTCGGGGGTTAATTTGGTACTTCACTCTTATATCTATTATGGTCATTTAATATCTTGGGAGTCACTTTACACTATTTTACCAAACATTATAATGATGACTTGTGCTTATTAAGAGCAATTTTTGTATAATTTTACCAAACGGTACTACTATAGCTCTCTAAGAGCAGCTTTTTGAGAGCCCAAGAAGATCAGCAGCTTTTCAAGAGCCACAACTTTACCAAACTCAGCCTTAATAAGTGATGATTTGACAATAATACAATCAATCAGAATGTGCCACGTAATAATATATATGGATACTATTTAATTATTATTGGAAATGTCCAAACAAGCACATAAATCATACCGATATTAAACTGGAAAAGGAAGAGAGGAGAATAAAAGAAAAAAAGCATGTGCTATAAATACTGAAGCGAATATGAAATGGGTCTCTCTCGGGAGAGCAAAGAAAAGCACTGTTGTAAGAACTGAGAACACAATACAACACAGAGAAATAAAGAAAGAAATAAGAAAAAAAAAAAAAAAGCGTTACATTCAGAAACCTCGTAGCGTTTCCTTCTTGTGGGGTCACTCTTTTTTGTTGTTGGTGTTCTTGCTCCTTCTTCTTCTCCTCTTCCTCTTATAACTCCTTAATTTCATGCTCTTCTCTTTCTCTTACCACAAAATCACACACGGTTTCTTTCTTTTATTTGTTTTTGTTTGTACCTTACTTCATCCACCTCTGGATTCGTCTTAAATTTTGTCTCTGCTTCTTCGATTTTGCCCAAAGCCTTGTTTTTTCTCTCCTTCTTATTCTTCTTCCATTTCCAGTCTTCTTTTTCTGGGTTTTGTTCTCTGTTTTTTATCCTTTTGCATGGCGAATTGGAGGAGACAACATGGTGAGAGGCATCATCAAGTGGGTCACTTGCGATCCTCATCATCATTCAACAGCTACAACAGAAAGCCGCCTTTGGGTTAGTATCAATTTTTTTTGTAATTGTTGTTTTTTTTTATTCTTGAGTTTTTGAATGAATTATCTTAGTTATTTGTGAATTTTTTGTGTTTTAATTTCCAATTTTGTTTGAAGATTGGCATCAAGTAGTCGGTGAAGTGATAGAATTTATATAAACATGGCATGATCACACCCTATCTTCGGACGTGTTCAATTGGGTGTTTTTGGTTTCACTGAATTGGGTTCTGTTAATTTAATTTTTAAATGATTGGATTTTGAATGATCGATTGTGAATTCTGTTGCTTCACTAGGCCAGGAGATGAATTACTTTGTTCTGTGATGGCCACATATGTTTCTTAGAAGCTAGTTTCAGTTAGATATATGTTTGAATTATGGTTTGATTGTGCCATAGTGAAACCCTGACGCTTTTTTGAGCTGAGGCTCAGGGCTTGATTATTCATGGCTTCAAGACACTTGGTTATGTGTGAATCAAGTTGTAAGGACAGGGCAGGGTTATGAATTTGAAGGAGGGTCATCAGGCTTGATTGGTCCCTATGTTGGTAAATTATTGAAATGGAAAAGGGTTGAAGATTTTTAAGCTTGGTAGATGATCTTGTGCAATGGAGTGGTATTTGTTTATGTTGTGCTTTGAGCTCATATTGATACTGTCTGTGGTTGTTCAGTTCCTGGTGGATATGTCTGTGAGTTGAATCTTTTGGTGATATTTTGAAAACAAAACCCTAGCTGATTGAATTGTCTAAGCTTGTAGTTAACTGAATTTCCAATTTTTCAGTCTTTTGTACAAAGAGAAAATTTCGAAACGGAAACTGTCTCATGGAAACTGTCTCATTTTTGGCAATTTCGAATTAGTTATCTATTTCTGGATCTTCTTGGGAGACATGGCATCATTGTAATTGAATTGGAATAGTTCAAATATAACTAAATTTCCTGTTTGATCTTCCTTCTTCCTTATAATAACCCAGTCTATCGTTTTTCAAATTGAAACCCTCCAGGTATCTACTAATAAAATCTTTTTGGAGCTCGTTTGAAACAAATCCATACGTCATTCAATGATTTTTAAGATAAGCTTACTGAGTTGTACTTTCTGCTATGTACAAATTGTGCATTTGGTTTTGAACTGAAGAAGCCAAGGTTTTTCCAAATTGCAAAGTACATGTCTACTAATTGATTGGTTTCTTGTGACAAATTTAAATCAAACAAACATATAGAGTAATGCTGCTCTAGGTATATTTCGGAACTGTTTATACCTTTCTGCTACAAATTTTGAAGCATCTGCTTGGTCTTTGTAAGAGACATTGTCTTTGCTTCTGATTTTCAACATTATTTAATTGCTTTCCTATCGTGCAAACCATCATCTGAACTCTGTTTTAATTGTGAGACACTTGTTTATTAATATGCTGTTTATTTTCTCATTCATTTTGTTTCACTTTCACAGATAATAGGCATTCTGCAGTTCCTTCATGGGAAAAAAGGTTTTGTGCTACAGTTGGTTCAGTCCCATGGGGAAAGCTATTAGAATGCAAAAGGTACATGAATCTACATAGCAATGTTCTGAGCTGGAATGACTCTGCAGTCAAAGAGGCATTTGACAATGCTAAAAAGAGGTTTTGGGATGAGATCAACGGCCTTCCCTCCGACATATCTTTGCCTGATCCTAACATGTACATCGACAATGTTGATTGGAATGCAGCTGTAGACCCTGAACTTTATCTGGACTTGGAGAAAGCAAGGTTTGAGGAAGATACAAGAAATGGGACTGGGAGTCTCAGTCAATTGCAGCTTCAGGATCTGCCTATTTGCTCTACTGGATGGGACGTTGAAGACGACAAGCCTTCTGATCCACTTTCTGCTGTCGTGGCCCAAGGTTGGTCGTATGGCCTGCCTGAAAGTGTGGAAGTAAGCTCTCCGGAACAGCATTATGCTCATTTCGAACCTGAGATAGATTATGAATGGCGACATTATCAGGACTATTACAGGGGAGCGAACCAGAGGGAGTGCTATGGAGGGGACTCGAACAACAACATGGGCAGAGGAAGAGTTGGCGGGAACGGGAATCGGAACGGGGGAGCGTGGGATGGGTACAACAACAGGAGGCGAGAAAACATGCCGTGGTCCAATAACAGTGCATATTACCATGGTAACCAGATGAACAGAGGAAGGGGGAACAGAGGAGGAGGAAGAAGAAGGGGAAGTTTTGCTTATGATAGGGCTTATGAGGACAAGGTACCTGCTACTACTACTGCTTGGCAAGTGAAGACATAAGAGGCTTAAGGATCAAACGCCTGAGAGGGTTCAGTTTTGTGAAGGTAGCTTGGAGATAATAGTTTTGTTGCCTTGTGAAGAACCTGTGAGGTGGTATATGATAGGCTTATGAGAAGATGAGACAGCATTTTCAGCTCTAATACATTTATTAGAGTTTTTTTTTTTTTTTTTTGTGGTTCGTTCTTGCTAGTAGTTTGGGAATTATCCCGATTTTAATAAGTGGTACATGTAATGTACAGTTTAAAATTTATATGCCATTTATAAAGTGTTAGGTGATTTGTTCATTCTTCTTGTCTTTGATGATGTATACTCCTTTTCTTTCATTTGTCTGCAGGGACCGAGCTACATGATGATTTCGGGAGGGGCCAATTGGGAGAGTTAACTTTTAAGGGGATCAATATTAAATGGAAATATATATGGGGATATGATGACAATACAACACTTAATTTTTCTAGGTTTTACTTTTATTTATTATTTTTTATTAAAGACAATTGTTAAACATTTACTTTTACTTAATCCGGTGGCAGAGTAAGTGGAGTCGTCAGGGTCGTGGGAGAAATTTTCCCGAGGCGGGAAATGGAGACGTGGATGGAGATTTTTTTATAGAGCAGGAATGGGGATGGGGACGGAGATTATATTCTCCAGTTATGTCGTGCCCCGTTACCATCCCTATTATTGAGTTAATAAATACATGTTGATCAACTAATTTCCCTTTAATTAATGAACACTTGACTATTCTAAGTAAACGGGTTAGACTAATTTTGTAGAACTAAATATCTTTTAAGTATTAGTGGATTAGTGGATAGATAAAAGAAGTAAAAATTAATATATAAAATAAACGAGATGTGTGAACTTAAATAATCGAAAAAAATGAAAAACATCAATAAAAATTAAAAAACAAAATATAAAATGCATTCACATATCACAAATTCTCTTTCACAAAAGAAAATCGTATATATGAAAAAAGAGAGAGATTCAATTCAAAATATAGAAAAAAATAAAAATTAATATATAAAATAAAATAGATGCATAAACTTAAATAATAGAAAAAGATGAAAAACATAAATAAAAAGTAAAAAAAATACAAAATACAAAATAAAGAAACAATCAACCATCATTTCAACCTCTAAAAAACGTTGAATCTCATCTCTTCAATCTAAAATATAAATTTCCTAAAATTGATTTCTAAACTTTCTAAAAAACATGTATTATTACCTTTCACAAAATTAAAATTGACTGTAGACTTAATAAATTCAAATATCTTTTTATTTAAAATAAAGACAAAGAAAAATGGAGGAGGAGGAGAAATTTATGAGATATTTAATTATTGTAATTAATCAACTATTTTAACTATAAATTTTTTACACCTGTCAATTTTTTTTAATATATATAAAAATAGTAATTAGTTTATTGTCTTAAGTTTAAAAAATGTATTTGTATATATTACCTTTCTATTAATTATAAATAAAAAATTATTTATTAATTATGTTCGTTGTCATGATCAGCATTTTTTAGATTCAAAACGACAATTTTATAAATTTACCAAATGCTATGTTGATGTATTTAACTTATCAAGAGATACTTTATCAAATAACTAGTGTTTTGTAACTCGTGTGGAATGCACGGATTAAAATAATGACTTTAAAGAAAATAAAAATTATAAATTTAAATCTAATGGATTTGTTAAGAAAAAATTAAACATAAATTTATAGTAAATTTTTAATATAATTTATATGAGTTTTATTAAAATAAAATATGATCTTTAATCTTTTAAAATTTTACAACTTAAAATTATTTGTCAATACATATCACAATTTTTAAATTAAAAAATGGAAAAAATTATGTTTTTAAAATTATTGAAATTAAAAAGTAAAGAAACATAAAAAATATGCCAATAAAAAATGCATACAAAATGAGTGGTTTACTTCTATGTATTCACAATATAAAAAAATTAACATAATTATTCAATTAAATTATCTCATTTGAATGACTTTTCATAAAATAAGTATAAGATTCAACTATCTTTATTGATGTAACAACGTTCTATTTGATGGTAGTGTTAAAAAAATTACACTATCAAAATATAAGAAATTAAAAGTGCGTGAAATGATGAAAATTTAGATGAATGTAGATGTGAGCACTTTGTTCTATGGTAAGTTATTACTTAACTAAAATTGACAATTGATTTAATTATAAAATAATTTGATTTGAAATATAATTTCATGTTTTAATAATTTAATAAATCAAAATTCAATTATATTATAAAAACCTTATCATATTTAAATTTAAAATATAATTAAATTCAAATAATCAAATTTCATATAAATTGAAGCATAAAAAATCATATAAGTTCAAAGTAAAAAATCAAAATGAGTAATTTTACCGTGAAAAAGGTAGAATTTCTTATAAGAATGAATTGACATTTACATATCAGTAGTTAATAAAATTTTGAAATAAGTTTGAGAAAATATTGAAATAAAGATGAATGATTGTACAACAAAATTAATGTCAAATTTAAGTCTTATTAAATATTTAAAGATGGATAGATATCAATCTTGTTGGAATTATGGCAAGTAATTAAAAAAATTAGATGAAGTAGTAAATATGTTAACTGTATTCAAATTTCAAAAGAATCATGAATTCCATCATAACACCAAAAAAATTTAAATTCATTTTTATTTTCTATGATAAGCTCGAGTATATACAAATTTATATTTCAACTTTACAATTTAAATAAAATTCATATACGTGTTTGTTCATTTTACCCCGTAATATGACCATTAGGGATATGAATCATTGGACCTTTTTCTAAATTTGTGTAGAGGATAGGGAATGAGATGGGGAGTTGGTGCACTTAATTAAGAAAATGTTCATTATGCGTGTATTATTGATTTTAGATAAAAAGTACTAAGATTCATTTGCTTCCAATGATTACTTAATGTAGTCACCAAAAATTTCAAGAAGAAATCCATATTTATACTATTATCCTTAATAATGTTTCAAAAAAAGAACATGAAGATCGATAAAAATAAAAATAGAAATTTATTTGAAAAAGTCATGCATGAGAGAATAAATTGATGAAAAATATGAATAAAAAAATATATCATACCATAGATGAAAAAACAACTCTAAAAGATGAAATAGAAACTTCCAAATGGTCACGTCCATATAAAATCTCAACACAATTTTTTCCACCCGCCCTCAAGCATAGTTGTTTATATTCTACAAAATTTTCTACATGACTCGTTGTTTATGCAAGATAACAAACACAAATCAAGGATTGTAGTTATACCTAATAATGAAATCAATACCAATCTTTATTTTTTTAATTAGAACAAATTTGATAAATTGCCCTAAATTATTCAAATCAAGGAGTGTAATTAAATCAAATTTCAAAATTTTAAAACGTTTCCAATAATATCTCCAATTGAAATTAATTGCAATAAAATTTTATAATTATAATCACTCAAACAAAGTTCCTTAATCATTATTAGTATTTACAATCCTACATTTAAGACTCCTCATCAATTACTCCTAATTAAGAAATAAAAATAATTTATATAAAAAATTGTAAATTATAGAAAAATGACACTTGACAAGTTATTTATTGCAAGAGGTTTATAAATATAGATAACACACACCACTCGTGACAACATTAGAATATTGTAAGCTAGGTAAAAATTAATTTTATATAACCGTCACATTTATTAATTTTCTAATACAATAAAAATTACTTATAGTCCAAAAAATATAAGTAATTAGCATTAAAAAAATCATAAATTCATATTTAACTTTCATAAAGTGTAATATACCAAATGGTTATATTTAAAAAATCTCTCTATAAAATATTGTTGGGTATATGCATTGATTTTTGAACATTTTTTTTCAATGTTTATAATTAATAGTAATAATTATATTTGATTGTGGAACAAAAGTTATCTTATTAATTAGGGAACAAATAGAAATTAAATCAATTTCAAATCACATGATGATTATTACATCAAAGATTTATTTCTAGATTAATGTTTATATATATCTTCAATTAGTATCTCATTGATTGGTTTCTAAAATTGATATTATTTAAAGCTCGCTCGTTGAGGTTGTGCCACTTAGCAGCTCCTCATAAAGCGAACTCTGAAATATAAGATATACAAATAACATTTTGTGTAGCTAGGAGTAGCTTTATAAAAGTAGCAAGCACCGTTTTTAGTATCACAACATTAAATCAAGCCTAATCAAAGGATTAGTTATGTTATACTATCATTATTCTAATAATATCTATATCTATATAATATTGTAAAAGACAGGTTATGGTTATTACCAATTTGCCCATTAATTGAGTCTCTATAAATGTGACACATATGCAATTATTAGGTATCCTTTTATTTTTATTCTTTCAAGATATTTACAAATCTTTAATGTATCTTTTAAATATTAATATCCAATATGTATCTTTTATTTTATTTAGAATAATTGATTTTATGCATAAAATATTTGGAAATGATAATATTTGATTTGGAAATGTCTATTCACATTTCATAATATAAATTTGGAAAATCTTATTTCGAAATAAATCTTCTTTATATAAATTTTCTATTTACATTCACATTATAAAAAATCTTCTTTCGGATTCTTTTCTTTGTTTATAACATTTGATGTTAAATTATGGTCAAATCATCTATATATATATATATATATATATATATATATATATATATATATATATATATATCTTTCCACCTTCTCAACCCTTTCAACTTCATTCTTTTCTCTTCCTCTCTTATTTTGTCATCTCTATTTTTGCTCTTTTTTTTCCCTTCTTCTTATTTCATTTTTTTCATCTACCTTCTTAGTCATCCTTCATTTTTTTTTCTATTTTTAATTTATTTTTAATTCTTATTCTTTCATTTTCTATTCTTCATCTTTCTTCTATATTTTTTTATTGTTTCATTCTTCTCCTCATTTTCTATTCTTCATAATTTACTATTTTACATGATTGATTAACCGTCTCACGGGAAATGTAAAACATAAATAATGAACATGTTTTTTTAAAGAGAATAATTACGAATTATTAGTAATTATTAATGTTTGATAATTAGTGATATTTGAATATTTTACTTATAATTTAATAATTTTTAGTGATTGATAATTAGTGAATATTTTAGAGAATTTTAGTGATTGATATTACATATTTTTAATATTTTTTGTTAATTAGGAATAATTATGAACGTGAATTAGTAATTTTTAATATTTTTATTGATTGTTGGACGGGAATAGATATGAATAATTAGTAATTATTAATGATTGATGATTATTAGTTTTGAAATATTTTCTACTATTTCGGTAGTTTTTAGTGATTGATAATCTGTAAATTATGATTATTTTTGGTTGATTGTTGAAAGAGAAAAATTATAAATATTTTATGAATGCAAATTTGATATTGAAAAAAATGAAAACTAATTATGTGATTGAATAATTTTATTTACATCCACTAATATAATAATAATTTCATTATGTATTTTTATTGTTATATTTACAAAATAAATTTATGAATAACATATTTTCAGTTTTTTTACGTAAACAGGTACTTTAAAATAGTTAAATATGTATAAAGGTAGTTGCAGAATTAGTTACGTGAATAGATAGTGACTTTTACTGAATAAAAGTCGATTCAAATCGACTTTACTCTGCAAAAATGCAATTTTTTTTACCTATCGACTTTAGCACAAAAAAAATTGCATTTTCGCATGCAAAGTCGATTTGAATCGACTTTAGTGCAATTCTTTTTGCAATTTTTTAAGCAAAGTCGATTCAAATCGACTTTAGAAGAAAAAAACTATAAAAAAGTAGTCCCGGGTGATCATTTGACACAATTCATCATTTTTCTAAATTTCACTCTCTCTCACTAAAATTCACTCTCACTTTCTCTCTAAAATTCACTCTCTTTCTCTCTCATTTTTTTATTATGGAGACTGAACATGTATACCGGATGGACATTGTTGATCACATCGGCGCACGTATTCAAGACCAGGTAATATATTCATTGTTTTATAATAAAAATAATAAATTTTGTTATAGTTACCTTAAATTAAGATGTAGTAAAAAATAGATATAGGTTGTTAGGTAGATTAGTTGTGTAGTTAGAATTATTTTAGGTGGTTAGGAATTTTAGTATTACAGTAGATTTATTTATGTATATACTTTGATTATATATTTTACTTAAGTTACTAAAATGTAATATTAATTAGTTTACTACCATCATCGTGTGACTGTTTAATGCAGCTTCACAAAATTTAAACCAATAGTTTTGTAGGTCTTATCAGGAACGCCTATGTCTTATCATATGAATGTTTAATTAAGTAATTTTTGAATGATTTAACTGCATGAATAAATTTTAAATGGTTTGTTATTAATGTTTAAAAATTAAGTCTCGGAATTAATTACTGTTTTTTTTTGTTCCAGCCTGCTCGTGTTTAAGACACGAGACGATTCTGTGCCGTACCACCTCCACACCCGTTGGTGAAGCCATACTTGGACATTGCGGGGTTTCGCCATGTCCGAATGCCCGTGTGGACGTTAGATCGCGCTTTTATTAGTGCACTGGTCGAGAGGTGGAGGCCTGAGACCAGCACATTCCACTTACCCTATGGTGAGGCCACAATCACCCTACAGGATGTGGCATTCCATCTAGGTCTTCGTGTAGATGGAAAGGTGGTGAGTGGTTGTTACGCTGAGGTGGGTGATGAGTCTTCTTGGCGCATTTGACGCGAAGGCCCATCCCACTGACATAGAGGTACAGAGAGCGACCAGAGCTTGGCTGATAGCCATTTTTGGTGGGTACTTGATGCCGGATAAGTCCGGCAACAAGGTACATTTGAGGTGGCTCCCACTGCTCGAAGAATGGGAGGAAATCGGTAGACATAGCTGGGGATCAGCCGTGTTGGCCACACTTTACAGGGAGATGACCCTAGCTGTAAAGTTAGACGTGACTGATATAGGAGGCTGTCATGTCTTATTACAGTCATGGGCATGGTCGCGCTTGCCGACATTATTTGGAGGCGCAATTCGACATGATTTGTGGCCTCTTGTTTCGAGGTAAAGATTTAATTCATGAATCAACTAATAAAGTTGACATTATATGCTATTTTATCTAACCTTGATTTCTGATTATAAATTGTAACATGTGGGAGAACGTTAGACACATTACCAGGAAGTTGGAGGAGCGACTTGTCAGATTTAGGACAGCACTAGACAACATGGGATTGCACGGGGTAAGGAAGAATAATGGTCATGATATTGAAACTTTTATTTCTACTTTTTTTTTATTGAAATTTATCTTTGTTTGTTAATACTTGTCACAGTTTATGTGGAGGTCGTACGATGATGATCGTGTTAGAGCCGTGACGCCGGACTGGGTGTTTGCTGAGCGAGAGTTGTGGCAGTCTGACACCTGCATCATCTGTTTTGCCACTGTAGAGTGGCACTATGCGGAGAGAGTGGTGCGGCAGTTTGGTGGAGCTCAGCACATACCGTATGTGCCGATCAACATCGATTGGCTACAGCGTGTCGATGTACGCACCAAGAGGGAGGCATGGTGGCCCAAGGAGCACGAGCGGTGGCATAGAGTATGGGATGAGCGACGACGTAGGAGCATCCGCTTCGAGTTGTTCTACGACCACCGCCCATCATTCGAGTACTTTAACTGGTACAGTGTGTCTCCGCACCGATTTCTTAGTTTGGATGGGCCGCCGTAGGACCCTGCACTTGTGTATCTTTTGGATGACGATGTGCCACTCCATGCTCCACCTGGTCCCTCATTGTATCCGAGACCATCGGGAGCCCCTGATACGCGCAACATAAGTACCAAACGCCGTGCAGGTACTCGAGCGAGTGCTCGTCAGGTGGGAGTTCCTGATGCGAGGCAGGGGGGAGAGCGCGGGCGCAGGGGACGCGGTCAGGGAGGGCGACGGGGACGGCGACGCGGTGCACAGGAGGAGGCAGAGGTCGAGCCACCGAACGAGGCTGACACCGAGCCACAGCTCCAGCCACCTACTGAGCCGCAGCAGCAGTAGGAGGTTACAGGCCCTTGGGACCATGTTGTGTCTCAGTTCCATACGCCACCTTTTTATTCCTCCTGGGGCTCATGGGGACAGTACTATGTTCCGCAGGAGGTTACACCGCCGCAGGATGTTACAGCGCCGCAGCCACAGTACTATGTTCCGCAGCCTCTGGTTCCAGACCCCTCGGTCATTTGTTCAGATCAGAGCCGGCAGGCACAGTTCAGGACGGGCCTAGCTGACCAGCAGCCTATTAGCACACCTGGGTTGATGGCGATGCTTGACCTGGATGACTTCTCATCGCCCTCGTGGACCCCTAGATCACAGGCTTTGCTTCATGATATTATATTCGGTAGCGGATCAGGCGAAGGTTCGTCATCACAGGTGCAGCGCGAGGTCACACCATAGCCTCCAGTTCGCACGGTTGATGATGTTAGTTCACCAGACGATCAGGGGGACTCATCTGATTATCCAGCTGACCCTCCCAATACTGGTTCAGAGTCAGATCCAGGGGCGCAGTAGGATATGGAGCAGAGGCAGAGGCGGCGGCCGAGATGCGGCACAGGAGGGTGCATTGGGGGGACGGAGCCACGGCGATGGAGGGGCAGAGGTCTTGGACGCAGAGGTCGTGGTGGTAGATAGACTTAGAATTTGGTTTTGTAGAATATAGACATAGATTTTGGTTTTGTATAATATAGACAAAGATTTTGGTTTTGTATAATATAGACTTAGATTTTGGTTTTGTATAAATACTTTTACATTATATTATTGATTATTTAGTTGAATGTGAACTCTTATCTCCGTACTTGTTATTATCGCGTTAATTGATAAGGCTGGATATGAAAATGACAAAATAAAAAACACATCAAATTAAAATATCTTAAATAACAACAGTTATGACACGGCAGAAGTACATAGTACATAACACTTCAATAAACACTTAATGTTACACTTAACAGAACACTTAAAAACAGAAACATATTTTAAAAACAGTGATTACGAGTTTAAGTCATCAGGGATCAGCTAGATTGGGAATCGGGTGTTCTATGTCAGCGTAATTTAGTTCTTCGTCACGTTCATTGTAAATAGTTACCCCAAACCTTTTATGGCCGTCATAAATCAACCAAATCTCAAAATCATATTCTATCAAGTACTGGTACATAAAGTCTCTCCACCTGTCGGTAAACCATATTTCGTCACCCCTTCTCTCACACTTAAGATCCCAGGTTTTTCCACTTGGTGTTTCCAACTGCACTTTACGCGGCAACCTTCGCCCATGAATATTAACAAATACTGTTGGCAATTTCTGCAACAACGAGTGTCAGCGAATGACAAGGTTTTTTCTACAACTTATTATACACAAAAAAAAGTTGAAGGTTAAATTGGAAATAATACGTACCACGTCATTCTTGTTACCATCCTTAATCTTAATGCATGTTTCATGCGTGTCAGGCCCACCGAATGCCAACCCAAGATTCATATTTGGATCCATATTTGTTTTTGTTATGTGATTTATGCTACAAACCTTAAGATTGCATTCCTTTATATAACGAAAATTTTCAAAGTCGATTCAAATCGATTAATGAACAAAAACAGTACACCAACTAGTTATCATAGTCGATTCAAATCGATTATACAAACAGAAAAATTCTTATCAAATTCGATTCAAATCGACTTTCAATTTTGTACACGATTCTGACACGAATTGACTACTCACCAATTTAGCAGTAATAAATGATCTTTGCAGGCCAGAAAACCATAATAACTTGTAGAATATCATAAAATGAGTTCCATTAAGATTCTCAAACCAACTACACCGGTAAAGACAATTCAAAATTACTACAGCCGACAATGAAATCAAATGAGTACACAAGCACATAAAACCAAATCATCAGTAACAAGTAGCAGTAATAAATGCACGGGGTAAGGCCAGAAACATTAAGATATTCAAAATTACTACAATCAACAATAATATGGACTGAGTACACAAGTACATAAAACCAAATGATCGGTTACAACAACCATAGAATTAAAATACAACAACAAACATAAAACAAGACTAGTACAACAAACATAAATTTTCTAGTACAACTCATCATGAAATGTTGTTGGAGGAGGACGATGAAGCTAAGGCGGGACACTTACGCCTACTATGTCCTGACTGACGACAGAGCCCACACCTTTTAGGCTGAGAACCTTCCACCTCATCCATCTCATTACGAATCCGGCTCGAAACTGGGCGACCTTCAGCTTTCCTCATATCCGCAGGATTGGGCCGCAGCGCCGGACCATTGTATGGAGGCCACAAATCTTCATTCCGAATAGAAGCAAACTCAGTTCGGTAGACATTATAAACAGATTCCATTCGGTAGACTTCATGGACAAAGGATCCCCAATCTAAATGAGCATCAACGCACGCCGCAAATGCGTGACGACAGGGGTAGTGGAGCTTCTGAAATGCTCCGCAATCACAGACACGCTCGGACAGAGACACCCTGAAGGTCCTCTGTGTTGTGTTGTCCACCTCTCCTTTCTCTAAAATCATATACTCGATGGAATCTCGAGTCGCGCGTGTGGCGTGCATATCATGCAACACTCTCCGATGCTTCTCCATTTCGCCCAGCAGGAACTCAGAGAACCTTTGACCCGCACCAAGTTGGGCCTGCGCTTCAGTTCCCTTCTTGACAAATAGCGTCATAAGACGGAGGTAGGTTGACCTCACAATAGCTGTAATTGGAAGACTTCGGGTGCCCTTCATTACCGAGTTAACACACTCGGACAGGTTGGTGGTCATGTGCCCGAATCTACGCCCTTCATCAGCATACTGTGTCCATCTTTCACGGGGTATCATGTCCACCCATGCAGTAAACCGTGGGTCCGGCGCTGCCAACTGGGAATGCCAATACAAGAATTCATTATGTGTCTTTGCATACCCAGCATTCTTCACGAATCGCTTACCCTCTTTGCTCTTGAAATGGACCATGAAGTTTGAAGCAATGTGTCTGATGCAGTATGCATGATGTGCTGTTGGCGGAGCCCAACCACTTCTTGCGGATTCAAGCACCATTGTAATTGCCTTGTGCCTGTCAGAAATTACAAGAATGCCCTCTTGCGGAGTGACATGCTGACGGAGATTAGTAAGGAAGAAGTTCCATGATTCCTTGTTCTCAGCCTCAACAATAGCAAAGACAAGGGGCAATATGTTAGAGTTGTCATCCTGTGCAATGGCCATAAGAAGGGTACCTCTGTACTTCCCATACAGGTGAGTGTCATCAATAGTAATGAAACGCTTACAATAAGGAAAAGCGGCAATGCATGGTGGAAATGCCCAAAAAACACGGAGAAACATGCGTAAATTTGGATCATTCAAACCTGGAAATGCCTTAGTTTGAAACATGATAATGGTACCTGGCATAAAGGTTTTCAAGCCGAGCAACCATCTTGGCAGTTCTCCGTAGGATGCTTCCCAATCACCATAAATCTGTGCAATTTCCTTCTGCTTGGCCATCCACACCTTTCTATATGTCGTTCTACAGGCCAGCTTTTCCTCAACTACAGCTTGCAACACCTTAACAGAAAATGTGGGATCCCTCTGTACCACGTCACAGATGTTTGAGCAGATGACGTGATAATCCATCTGTGGATGCTGTTGTGGGACATAGGCAAAGACACAAGTGTGTGGCTCATCCAATTTCTTGATCTCCCACATCCCCGTCTTCTTCCGCAGAATGACTCTGACATTCCACATGCATCCGCTCCCATATTGCACACACCTGCAATGCAACCTCGAGGCATTTGACTCGTACACTTTGTACGGTATCTGTCTCTGAATGCTGTAGATCTTAACAGCATACTGTGCGGCTTCTTTTGTACGGAATAGTTGCCCCACAACTAAACCTTGCTCAGCGTTTACTGCCGCAACATCCAAGTCAATATTGCCTCTAAGTGAATTGAAATTGAATGATGAGTAGTGCTCCGCAACCGCCTGAGATTGTGTTTGGGACACTGCTGGCCCTGTGAGCGGGATTTCTTCAACATCTTCCTCTGATCCGCACGGTGTCGCGTCAGCTGCCTCTTCTATTGGGACATCTGAATCTGCATCTGCATCATCAAAGAAAGTTGGAGTGAAGTCAAACCCAGCAGGCGAACCAACTGTCTGCAACGGTTCTGCACTCTGCACCATAGGCTGACCAACTTCCCTTGCCAGATCCGCAAAGCTAAGAGAATGTGCGTCAGCATCTTCCCTCATTGTACTTGTTCCAGCACCACTAGCACCCTCGCCTGCATACGATGATCGCGGAAAATATGTAGGATCAGGCCCTCCAGATCTGAAGTTGTGTTCCTCAAGTTCAACGTACAACTCAAAAAGTCGAACTTCAGGAAACTTCATCTGATAACTCAGCATAATATTCACATCTCGATCACTGCGAATGCGATATTTAGTGTATAAAGGCCCGTTGGGACCCATACTCATCGGCATTCTATAAACCATTTTCTTAATCTGCTTCCCCGCCTCATCAAGCGTTTCAAGAATTAAGCTTTGCAATTGAAGCAGATTAATGCCGTCTTGCACTATAACACAAGGGGGATCATATGCAGTGAACGTGATCCCATTTGCTGTTGTTATTATATCACAATTGTGATGCACAAAAATATAATAACAATCAGCCATTTTTTTAGTAAGAAATTTAGTAGAAGAAAGAAGTGTAGAATGAGTATTGAGTAGAAGAGAGAAGTTAGAATGAGTATTGGATGTATGAGAAATGAATTGAGCGTCCATATTTATAGATGTAATGAACATAAGTCGATTTGAATCGACTTTGTATACAAATTTGCAAATTTTTTTAACCTAAAGTCGATTCAAATCGACTTTGCAAAAAAAAATTGCAAATTTTTTTGCACTAAAGTCGATTCAAATCGACTTTGCATGCAAAAATGCAATTTTTTTGTGCTAAAGTCGATTCAGGTAAAAAAAAATTGCATTTTTGCAGAGTAAAGTCGATTTGAATCGACTTTTATTCAGTAAAAGTCACTACCTATTCACGTAACTAATTCTGCAACTACCTATATACATATTTAACTATTTTAAAGTACTTGTTTACGTAAAAAAGCCCATATTTTCATTTAACTTCATTTTATACAAATATTTTTTCATTAATTATTTAATATCTTAAACGTAAAATTTGATATAATTCCCGTGCGATGCACGGGTACAAGACTAGTAATATTTATAAGAAAGTATATTCTAAACAAAAGTACTTGAGATTTAAATTAGTTACTAACTACTTAATAAATTTTTACAATTGAAAATTAAGGAAGGTAACATTTAATACTCAATCATCATATTTTATCATTATATGCATTAAATAAATGTGACAAATACTTTTTATTATTAAAATTATTATTGTTATTATATATGTAAATATGTTTTATTTAGGAAAAAGAGTTGAAGAAAAAAATATTATTATCATCCCACTCTCTTCCTCTCCCTCACTCGGAGCCTATCATATCCCAACGCTCCTCAAGATGGGGAGTTTGGAATATAAATTGAATTCACAATAAGTGAATTGAATTTCACATAAAAAATTATTTAAATTAAAATAAAATTCAATTCAATTTTATAATTTTGATCTAAAAACAATTATTTAAGTATAATTTTAATTGAATTTTATTAACATTTTAATATGAAATATCTGAGTTATTTTCTTTAACTTAATTTCTTTAAATTTTAAAGTATTTTAGGATAAATTTGTACATTAAAAAAAGAGTTTGATTTTGATACAGTGTAAACACCCTGTTTGTATAACTTTTGAGTAATGAGAGAAAGAAAAAATAGACTGATGTGACGACTGACAACACATAATTACATAATTGAATAACAGTATAATAATTATATACTAACAAGTGAATAAAAATTAAATTCTTAAAATATTTTATTTTATAAATATTCTAAACTTTAAAATTTAATTATGCAATTTTATTATTAATATATTTCAAATATTAAAACTAAATTGAATTTAATCTTATTAAGTATTTCGAAACAAACATGCTCTAAGAAAACTTACCCTACCTTTCTCTCCCCCTCACCAAACAACCCTAAACCCCACCCACACCGCCACCCACCAACACCAGCCACACTGCCCCGCCGTTGAGCCACCTCCGCCACCCAACCAACTATCCTCGACCTCGACCTCGACCTCTCTCTCTCCCCTTCACACCAGCCGCCACCCACCACCTTCCAGCAACACTCCTACCGCCGCCGTCCTGGTCTCCTCTGCATCGCGAGCCACCACCCTCCAGCAACACAAGCCCAGCCGTCCAAGCTCCGCGCCGCCGCACCGTCATCCAAGCTCCGCGACGCCGCGCCATCGTCCAAGCTCCGCGCCTCCATCACAGGTCAGTCACGCCTCCCTCCATCTCCATCTCTCTCATTCTCATGTTTTCAATTTCACTCATTTGCAAATTTCTGTTTATGCTTTTTTTGTGGTGATTTCTGATTCATCATTCTCATCTCAGATTCATCATCCATGTAGCTGTTGATTTTGTTGTGGTTGTAACCATTTTTTTTGTCATTCACTTTGATTGTGGCTGTGACCAATTGCTGTGGCTGTACATTCATCATTCACTGTGATTTTGTTGTGGCTGAGGCTGTGATTGTTTTTTTTTCTGACTGTGTTTCCTCATTCATGAACCCTCATCACCATTCATCAGTCCTGAGTTTTTCGGAACCTTGCAATATGGTCACAAACCAAATCACACATGTACCTAAAAGCATTTCCACTTAGGTTTATATGACAGAAAATCACTTGTAGTTTCAGAAATAAACTATTGTGCTATGATATCAAGAGAATATATTTTTCATATTAGTATTGAACTTGATGCATTTGTCTTTGTTAGACACAAAGATGTAATGTATGAAATAGGTTCAAGATCAGTATAAGAATCAGTATGCATCAATCAACCAACTCTCACTCCAAATTTCTAGTTGGTTTCTGGTTTGATAAAAAGTTATCATATGGAGTTATCCTAATCTGTTTGCTTTTTTTGAGCTTGACATAATTTGTTATTAGTGGTAGGAATTGAAACATCATTAAGAACTTTATTTAATTGAAACATAGTTTTGACAATTGTGGTATTTTTGTTATTGTTGTATCCTGTTGGGTTTGGGATGATTTTTCTAATATGTAGGAACAACCAAGCCAACTTAGTTTCTTTTATCTCACTCCTCAAAAGGGTCAAATTGTACCTTGGAATGCACTTGTTGCTATCATATATCAATTCTTTCTTTAACCAAGTTTAAAATGTCATTTCCTAAACATAAAATCTCTTTCTGAATGTTTATCTGCATGACTCTGTTTGCTTATACGTTTCAAGCATGTATAACACCCCATTTCAAACTGATTTAATTTTATTTGTTAGTTCATAAATCTCTTCTAAGAAATCTAAGCAAGGTTTGATTTTTAGATTGCTTGCTCTTCAGGGTGCCCTTTTTTTGTGTCTATTTTTTTGTTTCTTCTTCTTTTAATTATGCTTGAGAAGCTGTTTGCTTTCGTGGATTCAAGTAGCTTGTTTTTAGAGCACTAATGTGTCAGCTTCTTATTTTGTTAGTGCTTGTGAGAGTAAGTAAAGTAATAAAAGCTAACCAAAATTGTTATGAGGAGGCATTTTTCCCATCTCATGCTCACAATGACACAAACATAAGCTGCATATGTCGTTAAATTATTTCAGATCTGTGTTGGTTTAATGGTCTATAGTCAGGAGGGATGAAAATTGAGATTAATGAGTGTCCATGATTTAAAAAAAACATTTTTTTTTTCATGTTAGATTGTGAACCTGGAACTTGTGAACATCTAAATTGCCAGAATGTTGGCACTCAAAAGCAAGTTTATTTGTCAACTATCTATGGCACATATCATAATAGCCTTCCCTTTTAACAACTAATCTGCCCACATGTTCTTTTGCCTTAATGTTATTGCAAGTAATATCATGTAAGGGTTGTTTATGTATTTCTTTTCTTCTTGTTAAAGATTTTTTTTCATTGAATGATATATAATTGATTTTGTTGATCTTTTAGGGCTCATTCGAAGTTTCTTAAAACTATTGTGAATAAGTTGTTCGAATTTATGCATGAGGCACATATTGGAGTTTAGGTTGTTTTCCCCTATTAAATTTCCTGTTATATCTCAAGGTTTTTGAATAACTTGTTCAAACTGACATAGGCTTTGCTCTTTTGAGGAGCTTGGTTTACTTCAATATCATTTTAATCAAATTTTAGTAGTAGTGTATTCTGCTAATTTTTTATTATATTTGTTACTTGATTACTACTCTCTAATATCTTGAGAATATTTTGTAATCTTTAAAGTGTTCCATGTACTTGACTGCATATGTACTATATTTTTGTTAGATTGTATAGTTATATTGTGGCTTCTAATTGTATGCTTGTGGCCATTAAACTTAAATAAACTAAAATATTGAAAAGAAAGA
Organism: Aeschynomene evenia; assembly: GCA_013621005.1. Classification (NCBI taxonomy): domain Eukaryota; kingdom Viridiplantae; phylum Streptophyta; class Magnoliopsida; order Fabales; family Fabaceae; genus Aeschynomene; species Aeschynomene evenia. The sequence goes on from CM024268.1 coordinate 16,248,200, forward strand.
GAGATAATCTGCATATTAGTCGCACCACAGAGGGTTGACGCTCAGAGGAAGGGTCTGGCACCACAGCAGACTAGCCGCCCTGCCTCTGCTCGTTTCCAGCCGTATGGCCAGGCTCGCCGACCACAGCAGCAGCAGAAGCCACCACAATTTTTTCCTAATGAACTATAAGTTTTGGACCTTCTCTAAAATTATATATTTGTTAAATGTCAGCCCTTGAAAAATGTGATGACATTTGTTACAATCTCTTGAAATGTTTCATTTTTTTTTCTGGCTAAGATTAAAAAAGGTTATGATTCTCATTATTGAATCTCCCCAACTTCTCTGGAGGCATATTTTCGTGCTCAACTTTTTGCCTAGATGCTTCAAAAATAATGAATGTGTAATGGTATTTCTCAGATTATAGAACAATAGATAGAAGAGATTAGGGTAGAGATAAGAGAAATAGATATGAATAGAAGAGATGTATAGAAGAAATACAAGGGAAGGGTTATCGGAGTGATAATCTTGGCATTTGAGAGGCCAAGTACTCTCCCCCAAGTTCACTCCACTAATTCCCTACCTCCAAGATTCTCTTCTTTTCCTATTTATAAACCTCTTCCACTACTAACAAACTCACACAACTTCCTTTTTCCTCAATTATCCTCTAATATAATTACAATTTATTTTCCTCAATTACCCTTACTTTCTATTTCTCTCACTTTAAACATTACAATGGTAGATAACAATACTTCCCCCCTAAAAGAATCACCTTGTCCACAAGGTGATGTGTAGAGAAAATAGAAACAATAGTGCAGAAAAATGGCTTCCACTAGGATCCCAAATCACGAAACAAGAAGAATAAGGTATGGTGGTAAAATAGAAACATCCACTAGGGTCCCAAAACATAAGGACTGCAACAATGCCAGCATTCAACCTCTGTAGAATTGAGCTAACATGATAAGCCCGGTACTGCCTTTGTCCCAATTCCCCTCCACTTAAACTACTGAAAAGATGGTCCATTGCCCTTTCCAATTTCCCCATTGCTATAGTGGCTCCCATTCTCATCGTCTTCGATACTTGCTCAAGTAAAAGCTTGTCATCTGGAGATGGTTGTCCCCTAACTGATATTTTTTCAACAATTTTGTCTCTGTTTGCTTCTAAGTTCTAACATCTCTCAAAATGTTTTTCCGTCAATGACGTTTGGCTCTATAGCATCAGCCGACGAACCAAGTAGTCCATATTCCACTGCAGTTGTTGGTGCATGTTTATCATTGCTGCCAGTGACCAGTCTCACCTTCAGCCCGACTCTTTTGCAAGGTTCCACTTTCTTAAAATAGTGGACCTCTGTTTCCATTCGGTCCATGCATCAGACATGATTGAACAACCATGTTTTTTCCATTGCTCCTTGTGGCTCTTTATCAAGTTGTTGGTGTACTCCACCTCTTTGTTGAGGAGTGGAACTCTTATAGCATGATAAATTGGAGGAGACAAATTGGGACCAAAACTCCCTATGGATGTCAACATATCTTGAAAGCTTTTCAATCTGATGCAATTGAAGGGAATTCCATCTTGATACCACCAACGAGCAATGTATTGATGGACCCTTTGAACTGCTTTTTTGTCGCACGTCTCTCTAATATTTTGCTGCCTCAACTTTGCCTTCTCTCTCTTTCCAATTGCATTTTTTGGATTTCTAACAAATAAATCCATTGGTCCTTTCAACGTATTGGCATCAGCACCCGTTCTCACTACACCCCTCGGATTAGGAATGTCATCAATCCTTTCAGGTTCAGCATCATCTTCCGACAATCCAAATCCCAAGTTATCAATATCAAGTTCCCTTTCATTTGGAACGCCATCATTCCATGGCCTCCGTTTCTGCTTTATATAATCATTCAACTCTTTTCTGACTTCTGGTGGAACTTTGGGACACTTGGCAACATTATGTCCTGTATGACTTAGGTGTTGTTTTGCTCTTGTAATCCCACCTTTCATAACTTTTGAGCAGAAGTTACAAATGGTATCATTGGTATTATTTTCTTCTATAGGGTGCACATACTTCCACCTGGGTCTGCTCTAACTCTGCTAGTATTGGAAGAAGAGGTTGGAACTGAGCCTTCTGAAGGTTGACTAGACATTGCAGCCAAAATTGAAAAGAAGAGTCTTGTAGAAGAAAAAAGAAGCAAATCAGAAGAACAAAATAAGGAGCAACAACATAGTTCATTAAAAAAAAAATAGATTATATTAAATATTTTTTTTTAAAAAAAGAAGATGCTGACTGACTTGGATAAGGACCAAAAGAATAAGAAAAAAAAAGAAAGTCAGAAAAAAAAAAATGAAGAAGCAGCAAATTAATATGAAGTATTAGCTTCTATTAAAAAAAACAAAGAACAAAGGAAGAAGAAGTGGTGGACCAAAAAAAAAAACAAAACAAAGGAACAAGTGGTGGACCAAGAAAGAACAAAGGAAGAAGAAGACTTGTGGAGGTTGCAGCTGCCGCCGGTATTGGGTCGCCGCCGCCGCTGTTGGGTCACCGCCGCCGCTGTTGGGTCACCGCCGCCGCTGTTGGGTCACCGCTGCCGCTGTTGGGTCACCGCCGCCGCTGCTGGGTCGCTGCCGCCATTGATGGGTGGCTGCCGCCGCCGTCAACAGTGGCTTCGTGGGGAAGAATTGAAGAACAGAGAAAGTAAGAGAGAGTGAGGCCAAGGTTGTCAAGTTCGAGTTCCTACGCAGGAACGGAAAGGGCTAGCAGAAACGAAGAGCGGAGGAGCGTAGCACGGAACGGAAGTTCCTACTAGAACCGAGAATTACAAAAATATGTATAATACTCAAATTTAAAATGCAAAAATATTAAATTTCATACATTCAAAACTCAACATAATTCAAAACCAAAAGTATTATGGTAGAGTATACTATCACTATGCATCCCAATTCAAAACTCAAAATATAAATCAAAACCAAAACTATAATGTAATGTTAAAGTATGCATCCCAATTGTCTTTGAAATAAAAGCTAAAATAAATCCATAAGGTTGTCATCATCTTCAAGAAGATGTTCTTCATCTTCATCTCCTTGATTTTCATTGTCAATATTTGGGATTCCCAAATCATTTGTAAGACCAACAACATCTTCAAGATCATCCGGGATATCCAAATCATCTAAGCCCTCAAATCCCTCTTCATCCTCTACAATCCATTCTTCATCTGAGTCCAAATCATCAATGTTGTATTCAGAAGGTTTTCTAGCATGTTTCTTCTTGGCCAATCTAGAATTAGCCATCACAAATACAACATCATTCATCGTCTTTTGCTTCAAACGATTTCTTCTCTTTGTGTGGACCTAAACAAATATAAAATATACAACCAACATAAAGCAATTGGAAAACTAAATCTAAAATGGATTATGAATGTAGTATGAGAATGAGGAGTGAGGACAAATAAAAAGTTTACCATCTCAAAAGCACTCCAATTCCTCTCACATCCGGATGAACTACAAGTCAAGCTTAAAACACGGATGGCAAATTTTTGAAGCTCTGGGTGCTCATCCCCATAAGAATCCCACCATTGTGCTGGAGTTTTTCTCATAATAGCACCTTTGGCTACTAGAGTACCAAAACAATTTGCTCGATTCTTGAAGTCTTCGAGTTGAGTATCAACTTTAAAAATCTCCTCTGTGTCTCCCACAATTCTTTCTAAGCACTCATATAGTCCTTTCTTAACCTCATAATCAATTTTAAATCCTGGACTATAATGTAATTGAGGGTTCAAGTAATAGCCAGCAACATGTAAAGGCCTATGAAGTTGACTATCCCATCTAGCATCAATGATTTCCCATAGTGGCATATAACTAAATAACATAAATACATAATAATTGGATTAGATTAGGCACTAAATAAAGACAATGGAGAAGAGAATTAGGTACTAAATAATGCATAAATTATTATTTTTTTACCTCTTTTGAACACCTTGAAAAGCTTTCTGAATTTTCTCTTTAGCTCGATCCATCTCTTCATAGATAAATCCCATGGCTGGCTTTTCTTCTGAATCCACCATTCGTAGCACATGGAGAAGAGGATAGGCACCTCTCAAGCAAAAAACAATGTCTCTCCAAAATAACCTATCCAAAACAGTATTTTCAATGAGCTTCCCATCCTTTGTCTTTGCAAACTTGCTTGATTTCCATTCATCAGAAGTAAACATTCTTATCAATGCACTTTTCTTCTCATGGAGGCAACCCAAGGTGAGGTAGGAAGTAGCAAACCGTGTCATGCCAGGTCTCACTAAGTCTGCCCCTTTGGTGTGTTTTTGCAGCAAGGAAATTAGAAGAGATCTTGAGTAGATATAAGTTGTAATCTTTCTCCCCTTAAAAATTGTCTCCTTGTGAAGCTCCAATTTTTTCTCAAAGTCCTCCAACATCAAATCAATGCAATGGGCAGCACAAGGTGTCCAATAGAGTTTTTTTCTTTTCTCCATCAACATCTCTCCGGCAGCGTTATAATTAGCTGCATTATCAGTAACAACTTGCACCACATTCTCTTCACCAATCTCCTCAACAACATCATCTATCATCTTGAATATTTTATCCGCTGTTTTGGAAATATGAGAGGCATCAACAGACTTCAGAAACACAGTGCCCTTTGGGGAATTCACCAAGAAATTCAATATTGTTCTTCTTCTCTTGTCCGTCCACCCATCGGTCATAATTGTGCACCCTGTCTTCTTCCAAGATTCTTTGTGCTCCTCCAATAATTGAGTAGTCATTTCTACTTTTTGCTTCAAATACTTGACTCTCAATTCATGATAAGAAGGTGGCTTAAATCCTAAGCCATGTCGAGCAACCTTTTCAAACATTGCACCATATTCTTCACTGTTTGCCACATTGAAAGGAACAGCATTATTGTAGAAAAAAGAAGCAATTTCTAGACATGCTTCTTCTCTCAATGGCTTCTTGACAATAGAATTTATGGTTGGTTGAATGGTCCTTCTGAAGATATCTCCTGAAGCCTCTGCTTCCTTCCCTTTTCTCGGAGTATCATCATCATCATTATTAGTTACTTCTTCTTCAACTCTTCTTGTTTTTTTAATCAAACTTTCTTGCAATCCATAGACAATTTCATGCATTTGCTTTTTCACTTCATCAGGAACTGATGTGCAAGCTGCAACATCCTTTTTTGTTCCAGCCAAATGATGCTTCAACCTATAGATGCTTCCATTCAAAATATGTCCACAGTAATTGCACCTTATCTTCCTTGAATTCCCATCAATACAGGTTCCATGATTCCAAGCCACATCAGTTCTAGCTCCAGGTGCATTTTTCCTTTTAGCTACTGACCTACTCCCAGCCTCTGAATCAACTGGTCCTCCATTTGATTCCATTCTCCCAATTAATAAATTAAAGGGAGGGAAGAACAGAACCGAAGAAGTGCATCAGAACCAATAGATAAAACAGAATCGAGAAAGAGAGGGAAGCACCAAGGGAAGCACAAGAACAAGAAGCCAGTAACAGTAGCAGTGTAGCACAGAGCCAGAACAGAACAGAACAGAATCGTTGAGAGTGAGAGATGAAGAGGGAGATGAACAGAGGCGACGATGGAGGCATGCGATTCGCACCGGAGGCGGCGGCGATTTCCCGACGTCGGCGGCGCTTTCCGGGCGGCAGCGGCGCTTTCCTGGCAGTAGCGGCGTTGACAGTGAGAGTGAGAGATGAAGAGGGAGATGAATAGTGAAGACAGTAAGAATGAACAGTGAAGAGTAAGCAGTTTTTTAGTTTTAGGGGTAATTTTTAGGGTTTTTTACCCTTTATGGGCCGGGTCGGCCCAAAACCCGAGTCACCGAACAGACGCGTCTGGAATGCGTGGAGCGGCCGCTCCCACCGCTCTCTCGTTCCTGCACGGCGCTCCCACCGTTCCCAGCCAAACCGCGCCTCTGCATCGAGAGCGAGGACGAAATGCCTTCGCGAGTTCGTAAGATCGTACGAACTTACGCTTAAGTTCGCGATCTTAACAACCTTGAGTGAGGCCGAGAGAAAGAATGTCTGAGTGAGAGGGTGAGGAGGGATAAGTGAAAAGGTTTTAGGGTTTTTTAAAAAACGTAAAATCCCTAAAATACCCTCAATTTTTTATTAAATTTTCAGCTGTTCCCCCTAATTTCCGCCATTGCCGCCACCAAACGACCATGGCGCCATGGAAATTGCGCCGCCACGAGCCGCAACGCCATTCCGCCTCGCCATCGCCATGTGTATGGCGGCGGTGCCATTTTCCGCCGCCATTTCCGCCATTCGACTACACTGGTTAGATTTACTTGAAACCTGGAATGTTTGGCATTAATATAACTATGGAAAGATCAAATCTTATATACATTTTTATCTAGAGTTTATTGTTATGCAGTGTATTTTACTGGAAATATGATGAAATATGAACTTGATTGCATATTTACTACATTTTTTTTAGATTCTACAGTTATACTAGGACATTTAGTAATCATGAAAGGGAAAAACTTTAGAAGATTAGTTTACCTAGATGGTTCAAAAAGTTCACAAAATCATTTTGCTTGACATTAGTAGAACTATTGCATATTTAAATAATCATATTTCAAATAAAAGTAATTACAGAGATTTCATTGTAGTTTGAATTGAGTATAGCTTACCTAGAATGTAAAGCAAGGAAGAAGATCTTTGACTATGTAGAACCTGATCGTGAAGAAATGGTAAAGAGTTCTCAAAATCTACTTCAAGATATCTTTTCAGTTTATTCACCTTCCTTCAAGAAATCTTCAAGAAATTTTATCTACTCTTCAAAATTAAGTTTATTGATGCAGCGACTGAGACTTGGTGAAGATGCTGTTGAATTAATGGAGTATATATAGTGCCTTGAAAATTTTGAATTTAAGCTGGTTGTGTTATTCCACCGCTTATCCCAACAAGTGAATCTTCTAAAGATTTCTAAGCCAACACAAATTGACTAATAGTAAGAATGCAGAGTAAATCATTTTTGAAGATTTACCCCTAGCTTAATTTATTGAGTGCAAGCAAAGAGTAAATCATGTCTACAGAGAAATGTAATGTTTTATCAATTGCTATTTTTCTATGTCAGATTTTATATGTTATGTGCAAGTAACTCAATTTTATACTCATTACTTATTACTTATTTACTTCTGCAGGCAATGTGATGTTAGCTTGTCGGGAAAAAATGGACACTTGGCCATCAATTCTTAATGGTTTTTAGGCGCCAAAACTAATACTTGGGGTGAGTTTATTGCTTTTGATGGACTTGGAACTATGAGTATTATTATTTAAATAGATAGATGAGTAGATGCATCGCTTGAAACTTTGTGAAGCTGCTGTAACTGCAAGTTCAGTATATTGAGTGTAAGCAAATATCAGACCAATAAACAAAGCTAGTTTGCAATGATTACAAAAGTTGTGACAGTCAATAAAATCAGATTTATTTTGCCACTTGTTAAACAGATGGGTAAGCTTATTTTGGTGGGCTTTTGGTGTAGGGCTGGGCGTGGAACTATCCACGTTTTATATATAATAGGATAGATGTTGAGTCAAAAGAACGTAGTCGAGGCATATTTGCAATTAAGGAAAAACATATAGAGCGTTCAACAAATATAAATAAATAATATTTACAAAAGTAACCAGGCACTTTCATTATTTCTAGGAGCCCAAGTTAACGAATCTGCAGTGGCCACTGTCGCAAGCAGCCTCGCAGCAAAGCCCTTATTCGCAGCGCAGGTTCTTCTCTCTCTCTCTCCCTCTCTCTCTCTCATATCTTCAACGATTATCATTCATTGTTTCTATTGTCTAAGTGATTCGAAAATACCCTATTCTAGAAATCTCTCTCATTTTCTTACGCATATGCACACAAATTGTATATGTTAGGGTCTGAAAGAATTATTATAGCTGAAAAAGTACTGAACGTTGATTTCACTGTCTAAAGTTTTCAATTTTTTGGTTGGGTTTCCAATTTTCAGTTTTTTTAGTTGATTGGTTATAATGGAAGTGGACGAGGAAAATGCACCATCAACCACTACTGCTGACTCCTCTGTACCATCCTCTGATGTTCAAAATGCAATTATGCCCCTTCCAATTCAACCCATTCTTCCACCTTCTGCGACGGTGCCGCCGCCTATAGCCCCAATTCCCACAATTCCTCCCCCTTCAGTTGTGCCTCCTATAGCCCCAATTCCTGCTCCTCCGCTTGTTCGCCCTCTGGCACCACTTCCGCCTCGGCCGCCACCGCAAATTAGGCCACCTGTGTCGCAGAATGGTGAGGTTGAATCAAGTGAATCTGATTCGGATGACGATGAATCGGGTGCAAGGATCAATCAGGGTGTCGGGTACGAGATATCGGAAGAGAGTAGGCTGGTGAGAGAGAGGCAAGAGAAGGCAATGCAGGAGCTCTTGATGAAGAGGCGTGCTGCTGCACTAGCTGTTCCTACAAATGACATGGCCGTTCGGGCTCGTCTACGCCGCCTCGGCGAGCCGATAACTCTATTTGGCGAGAGGGAGATGGAGAGGAGGGACAGGTTGAGGATGATAATGGCAAAGCTGGATGCTGAAGGCCAGCTGGAGAAGCTAATGAAAGCTCATGAGGAGGAAGAGACTGCGACTTCTGCTGCGAAAGATGAGGATGAGGAAGACATACAGTATCCCTTTTACACTGAAGGTTCAAAGTCCCTTATGGATGCCAGAATTGATATAGCTAAATATTCTTTGGTTAGGGCAGCATTGCGCCTTGAACGTGCCCGGAGAAGAAGGGATGATCCAGATGAAGATATGAATGCAGAGATGGATTGGGCACTGAAGCAGGCTGCTAGTTTGAGTCTCGAGTTCAGTGAAATTGGAGATGATCGACCACTTTCTGGCTGCTCTTTATCTCGAGATGGAAAATTGCTTGCTACCTGGTATGCCTTTGTTACAAATTGTGCAGCTTAACTCTCTTTTTTCCTACAACTTGCCTTTGTGAAATCATACTATTAATTTTTTTTGTTTTGCTTATATAGTTCTCTAACTGGAGCTGCCAAGTTGTGGAGCATGCCTAACGTTACGAAATCTTCTACCTTAAAGGGACACACCGAGCGTGCCACTGATGTTGTTTTTTCTCCTGTGAACAACCATTTAGCAACTGCATCTGCTGATCGAACTGCAAAGTATTGGAATGATCAAGGATCTCTCTTAAAGACGTTTGAGGGTCATATTGACCGGCTTGCACGTATTGCTTTCCATCCATCGGGAAAGTACCTGGGCACTGCTAGTTTTGACAAGACATGGAGATTATGGGACATAGAAACAGGAGAGGAGTTGCTTCTTCAAGAGGGTCACAGCAGGAGTGTGTATGGTTTAGCTTTCCACCATGATGGATCATTAGCTGCATCTTGCGGGCTGGATGCTCTTGCTCGTGTTTGGGATCTCCGAACTGGGAGAAGTATTCTTGCCCTGGAAGGTCATGTCAAGCCGGTGAGAGACATAATTTACAAGGTTGCAATTTTTTACACTCTCAAATGGCAAAAGACCGACTATGATTGTGTTTTATTTTCAGGTTCTTGGAATTAGCTTTTCACCTAATGGATATCATTTAGCCACAGGTGGTGAAGACAACACTTGTCGCATATGGGACTTGAGGAAGAAGAAATCCATGTACACCATTCCTGCTCACTCTAATTTGATATCACAAGTCAAATTTGAGCCGCAAGAGGGTTACTTTTTGGTAACTGCCTCATATGACATGACAGCTAAGGTGTATATTTGTCCTATGCAACAATCCTTTATTAAATCTAAAAAGTTCAATTTTCTTTAGTAGTTTAATTTCTTTTCTGTGTATGATTACTTGAATTTATATTTTAATGCCAGGTTTGGTCAGCCCGTGATTTTAAGCCTGTGAAGACGCTTACTGGGCATGAAGCAAAAGTTACTTCTGCGGATGTTCTCGGAGGTAAGATTTTTATCTTGGTAGTAATAAGTTAATACATCCAAGATCCTTGGCTCTGATTTACATACCATATTCCCTTGTTATGTGTTACTGTGTTGTTCCATTATTTGGTTCAAGTTTTGTAGCTACTGTGTCCTCTTATCCACAAATTCTAAATGATGAGTCAAAATGGGATGAGCCTGTTTTGAAGTACGGCCTAATTTATCTCTATAAATTGCAATGGAATAGAAAAAAAAGTACCAAGATACAATGACTCTGTAATTTTGTTGGGATATTTCTCTGAGCTGTCAATGTAAACAACCTAATGGATTTGATGCATGCAAATTGAAATGGAACTCTAAAATGGCCAGAACAGGACCATCTTTGCTATTGACTTTTCTTATTTCACTTTTGCATTCGTTTCTTCCTCTTCCCACAAAGACTAAGATGTTTTGTTGCAAAAGTGAATGGGAAGTGTAAGGAATTGGATGATTTTTCATTTTATGTTTTGTTGTGTTGAAGACAAGACTTCTATTTATCTTTTATCTTTACGTCTTATGATCTCTTTGGGCATGAAAGCTTAAAGGTAAATTCTTGAGCAACAAATGTTTTTTAAGCAAAAATTGGCATATCTAAATAGGGATGCAAAAACCTATGTTACAACTTTCAACTATCGTGCTTGTCAAGTCATATTTTTTAATATTTGGGGAATTTTTTCATTTTGTGTTAACTGCTGCTTGGGTTGGTTAATAAACTTGGGTGTGAAGAGAGTGGGTTTTTTTTTACTGCTGCAGAGAGACTCTTTACTCTCTTCCAATTTAATTTTTATTTTTATTCTTTTGAATTCAGAATTTTAGAGACCACATTATAATTGCTTTTTCTTGAATCCTCTTTATAGTGTAGATAGTATAGATTATTATAGTATAGATATATTGTGAAAACCTTTGAGCATAGAAATGGAAGAGAGAAACTGTAAGGTTCATTCTTTTCCAAAGGGCCCATATATGATGCCCTTCATGTTGACTACCAAGCTTCCTGATCACGAAAATTTTTGGATCCTGTTACAAGTCTATTACCCAAAACTTTTGGATCCTGTCATTATTATTAGGATCCTGTTACAAGTCTATTACCCAAAACTTCTGGATCCTGTCATTATTATTAGGATTTAATTTTCATCTACCGACAGTATACAACTTTTTTACACAGTCATCCAATCATGTGTTGCCAAGTCAGCCATGATTGTATTTTCTCTCTCCTACTATCTGAAAAGTCATACAAACGGAGTGTTTTGATTGGATGACAGTGTAAAATACCTTTACACTGTCAGTGCATCAAAATTAAACTCCTATTATTATTATTATTATTATTATTATTATTTTCCAGAATTTAATTCTTCTGATTTTGGCATGTCTTGTTATTGTTTGCAGATGGAAGCTTAATTGCAACTGTCTCCCATGATCGCACCATAAAGTTATGGTCCAGCAATATGACTAGTGAACATGGCTCTATGGATGTTGATTAGGCTTCAATGATGGAACACAATTTTCTGAAAGAGTGAAAGGCCTTGTTGGTGGGAATCAGATTCATCATTGTAGTCATAGACAAAAGCATAGTTTGATTCATTAGGAAGGATATTTGGTGAGAGATATCTATCATAGCAGATTTTATTTTGCTTGTTGTATCAAAAGAACAAGATCCCTATACTAACTAAATACACAAATTGAACGATTAGACAGTGGTTCTTTCTCAGTTGTTTTTGAGGTCACATTAGTTCTTGTATGCTAGAATCTGAGTCTATGATGATGATATATGTCAAGATTTTAAAATTTTTTCAAACAAAATGTCAGATTAGTCCATGATAACCTTGTTCCTGAAATGTGAATGTCAAAACCTATTTTTGTAGGTGATATCTGCTGTGTTATTTTGATGGCTGTAACAATCAACTGTCATATGAATTGGATTATTTATCCCTGCTTTCAAATCTGTAATCAATATCAATATAACTAATATTCTCATATAAAGCATTATCCATGTGTTAGAATCTCCTTGATTTCCTTGTTTGAATTTTTTCTTCCTTTGTTAGTTCCTTTTACCTTTCAAAAATGCTAGTGGTACATACAATATTATCATTCACATCTTTTCCACCTCATAAAAATATTGGTAACTTTGATGAATATGCTGGTAACTTGTCAACATATTTATTGGGTGGAAAAGAGGTGAGTGATACTATTCTATTCCTTTACTTGGAAAGAAATTTATAGCCATAATAGAATAATCTAATGGTACAACCACATTCTACATGTCTACATCATTAGAATAACAAAATATGCTACTCCCTCTTCCATTATAATTACATTAGAATAACCACATGATACTCTATCTCTTCCACATGCTACATGCTTACATCATTAGAGTAATAAGATATGCTACAACATTAGGGTTAGGGTTAGGTTTAGCAATTAGGGTTTATGGTTAGGATTAGAAATTAAGGTTTAGGGTTTGGGTTTAAAATTTAGGGATATGTTTTACAGTCTAAGGTTTAGGATAGGGTTTAGAGTATATGTTTATGTTTAGGGTTAGAATTTAGAATTTAGGGTTAGAGTTTCAGGTTATAGTTTAGTGTAGGTTTTGAATAATTTTAATTGTTATTGTCTAGGATTCAGGGATTAAAAATGTTCTTTACTCTTAGTTTTATTTTTTATTTGCGTAGGGGCTTCAAAAATTCAACTCATCTAGTAGCTTGAATGTTTTTGCCTAGATGTTTCAAAAAGTTCACAACATAAAGAAGAGTTTAAGCTTAGTTTTATCATAGGGTTAGATATATTTATTACATTCATTTTTTTATGTTGTATGGTTTGAGATTTTAAGTAAATAATTTATCATCAAATTTGTGTTAGATTTACTTGAAATCTATAATGTTTGACATTAATATAACCATGGACAAATCAAATCTTATATACAATTATACTTTTTATCTAGAGTTTATTGTTATGCAGTATATTTTACTGGAAATATGATGAAATATGAACTTGATTGCATATTTACTACAAATTTTTTTAGATTCTAAGTTATACTAGGACATTTAGTAATCATGAAAGGGAAAAACTTTAGAAGATTAGTTTACCTAGATGGTTCAAAAAATTCACACAATCATTTTGCTTGACATTAGTAGAACTATTGCATATTTAAATAATCATATTTCAAATAAAAGTAATTACAAAGATTTCATTGTAGTTTGAATTGAGTATAGCTTACCTAGTATGTAAAGCAAGGAAGAAGATCTTTGACTATGTAGAACCCGTGAAGAAATGGTAAAGAGTTCTCAAAATCTACTTCAAGATATTTTTTTAATTTATTCACCTTTCTTCGAGAAATCTTCAAAATTAAATTTATTGATGCAGCGACTGAGACTTGGTGAAGATGCTGTTAAATTAATGGAGTATATATAGTGCCTTGAAAATTTTGAATTTAAGCTGGTTTTGTTATTCCACCGCTTATCCCAATAAGTGAATCTTCTAAAGATTTTTAAGCCAACACAAATTGACTAATAGTAAGAATGCAGAGTAAATCATGTCTGAAGATTTACTCCTAGCTTAATTTATTGAGTGCAAGCAAAGAGCAAATCATGTCTATAGAGAAATGTAATGTTTTATAAATTGCTATTTTTCTATGTCAAATGTTAATGTTATGCGCAAGTAACCCAATTTTATACTCATTACTTATTACTTATTTACTTCTGCAAGCAATGTGATTCTAGCTTGTCAGGAAAAAATGGACACTTGGTCATAAATTTTTAATGGTTTTTAGGCGCCAGAAAGAATACTTGGGGTGGGTTTTTTTTGCTTTTGATTGACTAGAAAGCATGAGTATTTTTAATTTAAATAGATAGATGAGTAGATGCGTCGCTTGAAACTTTGTTAAACTTCTGTTGATTTACTGCAAGCTAAGTATATTGAGTGCAAACAAATATTAGACCAATAAACAAAGCTAGTTTCTAATAATTACAAAAGTTATGATAGTCAATAAAATAGATTACTTTACCACTTGTTAAACAAATGGTTAAGCTTATTTTTGCCGGGCTTTTGGTGTAGGGCTGGGCGTGGAAATATCCACGTTTTGTATATAATAGGATAAATGTTGAGTAAGAAGAATGTAGTCGAGACTTATTTGCAATTAAGAAAAAATATATAGAGCGCTCAACAAATATAAATATATATTAACAACGCAGCTACATGTACCATGCGCGTACGTTGTCATTGTATATGATGACTCAAAACATGAAAAAAAACCCACTGGCCCAAAAAGCGGTTTCAACGTCATCGTCCAAAATGAATACAACAAACCACTCGCGCGATTCTTCGTCTTCCATTTTCTTCCCCACGGTAATTTAGCGACAAAAAGGAAAAGTGTTCATTCAGGAAAAAAAAAACGATCGTAAAAATCGTTCATCAAAATTGCTCTATCGTGCTTCATTTCGAGTTTTAGCAAGCAATTATACTCAACAAACACTATTTGCACACCCCGTTTCTTCATAAAGAAGGTTTGTTTTCTCTGTTACATTACTTCGTAAAGAAGCTTTCATTTGACTATTATTTTAAACAACTGCATTTGCAGTAGAAAAAATGGCGAATGCACTAGCTTTTCGTTTAGTCGTGACAAAGGTTTGTTGAGTTTTTGTTTGCGATCAACAAACCCTTGTTTGGTGTGTGCATTATTTTTTTATTTTTCCTTTCCCTTCGTCTACGAGTTCATAGTACTCATCATTTTTCTTCTAAGTGTACATCATTTGCTTCTTCAGTTGGTGTGTTGTGTGCATTATGATCATGTTTGATGTGTGCTTCATTCTGGTTTTTGAAATATATATGTTCATCTGTGTTTGGTATGTTTCGTTTTGATGTGTGCATTAGTTTTCTTTTTTATGTGTGCATTTGGTATGTTGCAATTGTTTTTATCTGGTTTGTGCAGTAGTTTTCGTTTGGTGTCTATGGGTTTAGGTTTGATTTGTAGAAATAATTATTTTTAATGAGTTTAGTGTGTGTGGTAACAATGACTAAGTAGAAGGCTACCCCTAAAAAAGACACACCTACCAAAACTCCTACTAAAAAACAACCATCTCTCAAGGAAACAACAATGAAAAATAAAGAATCTCCCAAATCAAAACTAGTGAAAAAAACCCTGTGACGAAACAGCCACAACCAAGAAAAACCTTGTTGAACAATATCCACAAAAAACAAAAACTAAGAAGAAAACTCTTATAAAGAAACATACACAACAATCAATCACTACCAGGAAAACTCATACGAATAAATAACCACAAAAATCAATATTTATTGAGAAAACCTCTATTGAAAAATAGTCAAAAAAGGCTAATCCAGTTAGGAAACAACCTCCAAAAAGTCCAATTAATAGTTTGGGACATCCTTAAATTAAAAAGGTACTTTACATTATTTGAAAAGATACTTTATTGTTGTTTTTTATGTGCATTTTTTAGAAATAGTTTAATTCTATTATGTATGTTTTAAACTTTTAGAGAATTCAATCCACATGATACTCATCGACTTACCTGGCCATGCTGTGGAAAGATTTAAGTAAAAACTAGTTGGAAGAGATAAACATTGTAACACCCCGATTTTTCAATTAGGTCTTGGTTAAGGGTAATTAGTGATAATTGACCTTGATTATGACTTAATTGATTGATATGTGTTTATAATGTTTGTATGTGTTTGGTGAATTACTTGATATGTGTATTTTACTTTATATATGTGTTTTATGTGATTTAATGAATTATTGATATATGTTACGTGAATTATGTGTCAAGTATTTGTTTTAAAGTTGTTTTAATCATTTATGAGAGTATGTTTGTCATATGAAAGGTTATAGCATTAGTCAGAACGTTTTTAAGGTGTTTAGCGGCTTTCACGGAGCCTAGTAATCGATTACACGAGTTGGTAATCGATTACGAGATGCAGATTTTCAAATATAGGCATTTTAATAGGGTATAATCGATTACACCAATACTGTAATCGATTACAGCCTACACAAAGTGAGTTATTAGTATGCTTTATTTATGTGTTGACCCCCACAACGTCTTTTTAATATTGGGGATAGGTCCCTCCATACCAAAACCTTAGAAAACACTATTAGAGTCACCTCTAACCCTCATTCATCAAACACTTGTTCCTCGACCATTCCTTCTCATATTCAAAGCTATGAGCCATAACCATTCCACACCACCAAACTCATCCCAAACCTCACCCAATCATGAAAATAACCACATATTCTTCATCCTCTCACCAAATACCATCTATCTACTGATTCAATTTCTTCAAAGGGATCATTTTTCATAATCCTATCGTTCGTGGGACTTGTGCGAGAAAGAGAAGCCGAGATATGTGTTGAGAAAGGGTTTCATAACTTAGCTTTGGAGGTCTTCGAGAGGTAGGAGTTTAGATATGTCATGCTTATGTGTATTATGTGACTTGTTACCGATTGAATTATGTGAAACCCTGTTTTTCCTGTTAGGGTTTATGAAAAAGTTTTATTTACCGATTGATTTTCAATAAAACAATGTTTTACTGATTGGATTATGTTTAAAATTGATTTTTACCAATTGATTTAGTATGCTTTTGTTTTCTACTGATTGGAAGAGTTCTAGATCAAGTTTTAACCTTTGGCTTGTGAAAAACGTGGTTTTGAAACCATAAAATCTGATTTCTCGCATTCGTAATCGATTACATCGAGTACGTAATCGATTACGAGCTGAGAATTTCCAATCGTGAGAAAACAAACTCTTTGTTAATCGATTACAGAGAGGGTGTAATCGATTACATAATTTTGTAATCGATTAAAACACTGAAAATTTTATGAACATGTGTTGTGTTGACCTTTTATGTGCTCTAATGTGCCGTATATTTTGTATGTATGATACACTTGACTTGTCTACAACTTATGTACTACATTATGATCTATATACCTGAATGAATGATGGTATATCTCTACTCTAATATGATGATAAATATATCTTTGTTCTGATCTGATGATAAATATAAAGATGCTCTAATACAACCTCTGATACAATGTAAAGTTAAAACACTTTGCAGACTTCATAATGTGCTGAGAGTTGCAGGGAGGGATGATATCCTCGGCATGCAACCTCTTCACTAAGGTAAGGCGAACTGTATCCCCTCTCCCGCATAAGATTATGATGAGCTCATGCCTAGGGGCAAGATATTAGGATGAAAAGGGAAGAGAGGGTGACTTTGCCATTTCTGACAGATAAAAGTTAAAGTTAAAGACAAGAAGAAAGAAAGCTTTGATATGTGTACACATGTTGTTTATGTATGTGCATTGTAGAAATTAAGTCATGCATGTCACTTTATAATTATGTATATTCACATGTATGAAATGAATTAAGACACACATAGGTTAAGGACGTTTCAGAGAAAAGATATTTCGAACTAATAATTGAAATGAATCTACATGCTTCACTTCTTTTAAAATAAACTTGGGACCCACCTCTAGTGAGTTACTTCCCATTTGCTCACCCCTTCTTTTTTTAGTGGATCACGTGACCTTGGATGCAGAGACTCCTGATGGACATGAAGATTGATGTGCACAGAGTTTCCATTGTTTTACTTACTTCCCCTCTATTTATATGCACATTTACTTTTTGTTAAGGTCGGACCATTGTTTGTCGGCGATATTTATATTGTTGGATTAGTAATATATTATACTAGATAATTGTTTATGATTCATGTATTTGAGATTATTTGTTATGTATGTCTAAGGTTAGATTTGTGTTGCATGTATATATTATACTAATATATTATATATGGTTATATCTAGCATTTATATATATATATTGACGATTGCCCCTACTTTCACGATATTATATTTTCAAAAATAAATTCTCACATATTTTTTGCATATATTATTTGAAAGAAAAATACAAGCTACGAAATCAGGACGTGACTCTTGATGATTGACCTAAGATGAATTAAGCATTAATGGCTAATTATTTTAGGGTTATAGAAATGATGAGTTTTGCATCACTCATGTTGTTGCCAGAGTGGAATCTCCACCACAGGTTCTTGGTAGAGATTGCAAGGTCCTACAACTATCGAACTAGTATTGTCCAGACCCAAGCATGTCGTTTCAAGGTTACATCAGAACTTGTTGATCTCGCATTAGGTCTACCATAACATAGGAATCAATATTAATCATTTTGTTGTACGTGTGCAAACATATAAAATCTTATGTGTGCAATATTTTAATTTTGATGTGTGCAATTGTAAACTTTTTGGTGTGTGCATTTGTTCTTATTTGGCATCTACAATATATATCATTCAATGTGTGCATTTATTTTTATCAAATGTGTGCATCAGTTAATAATTTGGTGTGTGCAATGGGGGTTATTTGGTGTGTAGGCAGAAATTTTAGGACTGAAATAATAGAAAGAGAAAATCTTATGTTGGAGCCTTACAAGGCAATGACGCTTAAACAACTCAAGGATCAATTAATTGCAAACAAACTCCGTACCAACGATGACGCTAATTCATTTCAGAGGACTTTCATTCTGTTGGTGCGGAAATGTTTTCTGTGCCCAAATAGTGTGCCTTACACTGCGCCCTGGCATGTACTACCGATCATTGATGTGACCAACCCTATCGAGTACAACTGGTCAAGATTTGTGCTTTATAACCTCATTGAGGGGGTGGAGAAGTTTCAGGCTGGAAAAGCCACTGTTATTGATAACTATCTGTATGTTCTCATGGTGACTTCAAAAATAAAAATTATAAAACTAAGATTGTATTAATGAATTGTGCATGGTTTAGGTTATTTCTGTTTGCAGATCTTGTATTTTCACACCTTGGAATACGGATCACTTGAGGATTACAAAGGCCCCCTTACACCATGGATAAAGTATTGGTCTGACAGGACGCTTAATGGAAAGATATTGGAGGAGACATCAAAATTAACAATATGTATGTTATTTATGTAATATGTACAAATTAAAATATGTCATTAATGTGTGCACTTTTATTTTATAGGGGTTCATTTGTATAAAATCAGTTTTAAAAATTGGAGGGTGAAGGAAGGTCAGGGTGCAGGGGAGTTAAGGAAATGACAAAGAAGGGAAATGAGAAAGAGAAACCAAAAACACCTTCAGCAAGTTCAGAGTCGAGGGACTCAGAAGCTAATGAGACAAAAACAGTTTTGGAAAACTTGGTGGGGCATGAGTCTGAAAAAAATCTCAGGTTCAGAAAGGGCAAAATCTTATGATGACAAAGCAAGCAAAAAACAACAAGACAATAAATCATAAAGGTGAGTTATGTGAATTTTAATGTGTGCATTTGTTATATTTTGATGTGTGCATTTAACAAAATGTGATGTGTGTATTTAAGATAATATGATATGTGCATATGTTTATTTTTATTTTGCCTATATCAAGGATAAACATATGTTTTTAATTTAACTTTTTAGGGAGGAGATTGATGATGACAATGCTAGTGATAATCAGAATGATGAGACTTTAAATAAGATGGATGATGACAAAATATCCCCACAAGAACAGAATCAAAGAATGTCAAATAAGTGAGTTCTCTAAATTTTGTTGTGTGCATTTGTAGTATTTTTGTTGTGTCCAAAATTTAAATTTTTATTTGTGTATAAAATATTATTGGCTAAAGTATCATTTTGGTCCACTAGCTTTCACTCAATTCTGATTTTGGTCCACTACCTTTTGGATTGTCAATTTTGGTCCACTAGCTTATCAAACGTTACTAGTTTTGGTCCACCGTTTCAACCCCGTTACTGAGACTAACGGAACGTGCTTATGTGGCGTTAACGGAGATGACGTGTACCGTTTTGCATGCTACAGTGGACAAAACGACGTCGTTTTGGCTAAAGGGAGCAAAAATTTGCAAAAAAGACGTCGTTACCCTAAGTTCTTCTTCAACCCACGTTTTGCTCTTATCCTCCATTTTTAAAACATCTTCCTTCATATACCCATATCTCTGTTATATTCCAAATGCAACCAGGAACATAATTTTTTCAAAATGGTTAACTTGCACATTTTCTCCCTTTTTAATCTTTTGCAAATACATGTGGTTGATGCTTGCTGTAAATTGGTTGAAAATATTGTTAACTGTAGCAATATTTTGCAAATAGAAATGGTTAACTTGCACATTTTTCTCCTGTTTAATCTTTTGCAAAATGGTTCACTTGCACATTTTTCCCCTTTTCCCTTTCGATTTTACATATGAAAATTGTTTTGTAAATAGGTTGGTGCTTGCTGTAAATTGGTTGAAAATATTGTTTTGTTTCATTTTGAAACTCTGTATGCAACACCTTTATGTTTTTCCTTGTGTTTTTCTTACTGGGATTAAGCTTCGTCAATTATCCAAAACAATTAGGGTTCAGAAAAGCTAGTGGACCAAATTTTACATAAGAAAAAAGCAAGTGGACCAAATTTTACATAAGCATAAAGCAAGTGGACCAATTTTTTCATAAGAACAAAGATAGTGGACCAAATTTAACCTGGTAATAAAAGAAAGAAAAGTATAACATGATAACTTAGCATAAAAGAATATTTAACCTGATAACAAAAGAAGTACAGAAAGAATTATTTAAGCTTCCTTAATTATCCAAAACAATTAGGGTTCGGAAAAGCTAGTGGATCAAATTTTACATAAGAAAAAAGCAAGTGGACCAAATTTTACATAAGCATAAAGCAAGTGGACCAATTTTTTCATAAGAACAAAGATAGTGGACCAAATTTAACCTGATAATAAAAGAAAGAAAAGTATAACCTGATAACTCAGCATAAAAGAAGGTTTAACCTGATAACAAAAGAAGTACAGAAAGAATGGAGTTAACCTGATAACAAATTTCAACATAATAACATAGTATAAAAGAAAGGTTTAATTCCAAATCACAAAATAGTATAGATTTGGTAATTTGTCTGTTACAATTAGCAATAGCAAAGTAGCAAGCAAAAAGACAGTTTAACCTCATTTGTTTCGCACCATATAAAAAAGAATCATAGCAACGACAAAGTACACAACAAAAAGAAACATCAATTGGTGCATTTTGTGCTTTACAAAAAAAGGCTCTTCCTAGTCTATACAATTTAGACATGTCTATATCATTTCCAAGGTGGTTTTGCACTAGTCACAGATCTTGATGTTGTTGGCCCTCTTTTAGTAGTTGGTCCTTGTGTTTCACTCCTAGTAGTGATGGACTTAGACCTTGTCATGGGTGCTTTTGGCAAATCCAGTGAGTTTGCTTTAGCCTTGGACCTTGTCATTGGTGATTTAGGCTCATCACTTCCCTTTGCATTCTTGTGACTTGGGCCCTAATCATATACAGGAATTGTGTAAACAACCTGAGAAGCAAAGGGACAAAAGACAAAACAAATGAGGCCAAAAAATTGACATGTCTAATTTACCTGAGAAATGACTTGCCCATTTGATGTTGCTTGTGCTGGTTGAGTTTCTTTGGGCCTTGAAGTGGGTCCACGTGTTGGAGTTAACTGAAACAAAATAAATAAAAATTATATACTTGTAGTTAACAGAAAAAAATGCAACACATGGTTCTGTTACCTTCATTCTTCTTTGAGTTTGAGGAGGAATGAATTGAGAAGATTGAGTAAGAATTGGTTGAGAAGTTTGAGCTGGAATTGCTTGAGAAGCCGGAGGTGGAGTTGCTTAAGAAGTCTGAGGTGTGGTGGCAGCCGGAGGTGGAATTGCTTGAGAAGTCTGACGTGTGGTGGCAGCCGGAGGTGGAATTGCTTGAGAACAAGATTTTTTGTTATGACCTCTTAGTCCACAAACACTACACTTGACAATCATTCCTTTCTTACTCATTTTGTTTTGGCTCTTAGGTTCCTCATCCTTTTCCTTCCTCCTTGATTTCTTTGGCCTTCCTGGTTGCTTCCTAATTGGTGGTGGAAGGATATCATCAAAGGGTGTTTTTTTCCACAGACTTGGGCCATTCATTGGCAAGATTATGCCAGCATAGCATGCTTCATATGTCTCCTTTCTATAGTATATAGGAATGTGATCTTCTATGTTTTGATTTTGATAATTCATGCAACATATCGCATGACAACATGGTATTCTGGTTAACATCCACCTCCTACAACTACACTCCCTGCTAATCAAATTAACTACAAACCTATCTCCAATCAAATTGACATGTCTCACTTTATACATTTGGTCACCAGCTAACCTAGGTATCCACATGTTTGTCAATTTTTTTTCCCTCTCTAACTTCATCCTAATCCTTGGCAACACCCCATCTTTTAAGTTCTGGCCTTTGCATCTATTGTCAGCCCATCTCTCCATCAAATACACTCTAATTTCCTCCATCATTGTCAATATAGGCTTTTGTCTTGCCTCTACTATTACACTATTAAAAGTCCCAGGCATGTTGTTCAACAAAGTATCACATTTGGGCTGGAATCTAAATCTAGATTTGCTCCAAAACCTAGGGGGAATTTTAATGAGATACCTGTATGCCTCCATATTCACCTCCTTAATTTGAAGCATTGCCTTCTCCCATTGCAGAAGGATAGGAGGCCCTTGCAGCTGTCCACATCAAATCCTTCAACTGCTTCCCAGGATGCCTCTTCTTGAAGTTGTTGTAAAGATGTCTAACACAAAACCTTTGATCAACTCCAGGCAACAAGTCATCAAAAGCTGGCAGCAACCCCTGAAATTAATAAAATAGTTAGTATACAACTGCTTCCCATCAACCCCTGAATATACAATATATATAATTGAGAGTAAACAATTATGCATTTCACCTTTTGCTGGTCACAAATGAAAGTGTACAGCTTTGCTGCACCCACCCCTCCAAGATCTTCAATAAGTAGAGTCAAGAACCATGTCTAAGATTCCTTGTTCTCTCCTTCCACAACAGCATAAGCAAGGGGTAGCATTTGATTATTTGGATCCCTCCCAACTGCAGATAAAATCTCCTCACCATAAGGGGTCTTCAAAAAATAGCCATCCAGCCCTATTATGGGCCTACACCTGGGAAATAAATACATGTTAATAAATGCATGTCATGATAGTAACAAATTCAGAAAATATTTAACCGAAAGAAATATATATAACATTCAAACTTTACCTCAGAAAACTTTGTTTGACAGGTTTTAGGCAGACATACATCCTTCCAAATGTGGGCAACAATGTCCTAGGGACCTCAGTGTGTGAAGTTAGAGCCTCTAACTCAATCATAACGCGTGCAGCATCAGGTGGTCTGTCAACCTTTAATTTCACAGTGCTTCCTGGGTTTGACCTCAACAACTCATGGCAGTAATCATACAATCTCAAGTATTGATCACTAAATGATCCACTAACAAGCTCAGTTGCATCACTTCTTGCTCTTCCAGCCTTGTACCTAGTAATTCCAATATTCCACTTTCTATGTACTTTAGAAGTTATCTCACTTAGTTTCATGCTAGGATTCTCTCTAATACCATCCTGCAGACTCTTACTCAACCACTTAGAGTTCATCATTTTCACCTTATACTCCCTATTACATGAATGTTCATCCAACAGTTGCTTTAATTGCCATGTGTCCTCATTTTTCAGCTTATAGGCCTTGGCAAACCACTCACATCCTTCTTTGCAATCCACAAAAATCCTATAATTGTCATTCCTCTTGAATTTAAGATTTTTTCCATTATGAACTGAATAAGTTCTAATGGCATCTTTGAACTGGTCTTTAGTGGCAAATAAGGTTCCTATGTTCCACTTGTAATCCACCATAGACAAAGGCATCTTGAATGATTGGTGGAAAGGCTTCCCTGTTTCACAATCTTCATCACCACTGCCCATGCTCTTCAAAGAATCAGTTTCGGATTCTTCACCTTCTTGGCAAATCACCATTGAAGTTGAGATGACTTTACCACTTCTCTTACTCTCTTTTCCCTTTGAATCATTCCCCCTTCTCCTCTTTTTACTTATGAGATCCCTCAATAGTATATCATCATAATTCCTTATAGGAACTTCAAAATATCCCTCATCACCTTCACCATCCTCTGAGTCACAAAAATCCTCCTCAAAAGCACTATCTTCACTACTTTCTAATTCACCTTCACTATATGACCACTCACCATCAGTAACTTCTTTATCATCTCTATCATCTCTATCATTACTAACACTTAAACAAACCACATACAAGTCCACTTCACCATGTTCCAGCCCAACCTTAGCCATTTTTGCAGCATCTCTATCACCTCTTAGCAACTCAAGACCATCTTTAAGAGAAGCTAAATGATCCTTGTACCATAAAGCTTCACATTTTTCATATCCCATATCTTTTAGACAACCAACACACTCAAAATAACTCCATCTATCAGGATAAATTTCTTCCCAAACTTGTTCTTGTCCATTAATATACTTCTTTTCAGGAAAAGCATTAAAAAACCCACCATGGTGCACTATAACTCTAAAATATTCTGCCATCCCTAACTGCTCTATTATCCTCTTGCAATCCAATCAGTGCAAATCTATTATCTTGTTGCGTACCACAAAGAAAAAAGGAACCATGTATCAAATATTGTTAGTTAAACATATAATAAAGTGTTATTCCATTGAGCATCATAAATATATATACATGAGGTGAGGGTATTTATCAAAAATAATAAAGCTTGCCTGTCATGTGATCACAACTGGGAAATGCTATATATATATAACACCTTTTTTAGTTCTCTCTGGCAGCATGCATGGATTCTAAATGCATTATATATATTTACCAAACAAGAAGCAACATTATCCATGACTAGAAATATTTAACAAATTAAAGAATCTTATAAAACAGTATTAGAACTCAGGATAAGTATTGTGTTGAGATTTGCCTCAAATTCCAATAATCCGATTAGGCTTCCTAGGTATATATATATAGACACTTTCTTTTCAGGATATGTCACTCAATATAAAAATCATTCTCTGTCTTTTAACCAAATTCTAAACAATGATTATATATGTTGGTGATCTTAGCTTCTTTAGTTAGTAAGTTAGCACACACAATTCAAAAGAGACTTATTTCAAAATGAAACACATAAATTTTCAGAAGTCTTGTCCTGGAACTAATTATCTTGGAGCAATTTTTTTTCTACCCATGATCAATAATAAACCAGAGATGTTTTCAAGGATTCAATTCTTTTGTTTGATTTTTATTGTCAAGGATCCATATAAACAATTCTTTTGTTTGATTCTTATTTTCTTGTAAGTTATTTGATTGGAAAATCATGCCAACATGTTTTCAAGGATTCAATTCCAGCATGATTAGACTTTTTTTCCATGATCAAACAAACAAGCTTATGCCAACTCAAACTTAAATAACAGAGGGAGGATAAAAAGAAAAAGAAAAATCAACAAAACTAATATCAAAAGCTTCAAAGTTCAACAATACAGCACAACAGCAATGCACCTCATGAATGATCACCCAAAAACTCAAATGTTGAAAAATTTCAAATACATGCATATTAATAATAAGAAGAAGAACTCACAGTTTTAAGAAGAAGAAACCCTAAAAATGGAGTTCGGAACGACAATGAGGAGCATGGGAGAGTGCGGAAGAGAGAGGGTGGAAACAGCAATGTTTTGGGCGGCGGAGTTGAAACGGCGACGCTGGAAACGGAGAGGGTCGAAGCGATGACTTTTTCTTCGAAACCACTGCCACTTACTATTCAGTTAGGGTTCAACCATTTTCCCCATTTGCAAAAAAAATCACCATTTGGCGTGGTTGGTTTTGTGATGGCAGACAATGATGCAGATGAGAGTGAGATGGGAGTAATGGAGATTGGAGTAATGGAGATGGAGAAATGGAAAGACACTTTGAGGTTGAAGAAGACTTCAATAAGAGGAGTGACGTTGTTTATCAAATTTTGGCTCCATTTAGCCAAAACGACGTCGTTTTGTCCACTGTGGCCTGCAAAACGGTACACGTCATCTCCGTTAACGCCACATCAGCACGTTCCGTTAGTCTCAGTAACGGGGTTGAAACGGTGGACCAAAACTAGTAACGTTTGGTAAGTAAGTGGACCAAAATTGACAATCCAAAAGATAGTGGACCAAAATCAGAATTGAGTAAAAGCTAGTGGACCAAAATGATACTTTAGCCAATATTATTTATGAAAGAGAAGACTTTGAATAATACATCAAAGAGGGGCTTTACGGTGCCTTCATTCGATCTGCATATCGATGATGATGATGAGAAGGATGATGACATTCAAAGTGAAGCATAAAAAACACAGCGCTTGTTGTTACAGTAGGAAAAAAAAAGGCAAGTTGCTAAATCCAAAATTTATATTTTTTATAATTTTTTGCATGTTCAAATAATCTTATTTTATATGTTTAAATAAGGATGTTAGTGAAAAAATGGTTCTTGCTAGTGAGGGTGAAAATGATGAGGAAGCTAGGGATATTCATGGCTTGGACAAGACTGTGGAACTAGCTGTTTCAATGACTACCGAGTCATTTGAACATTCTTCGTTGAACGTGTGGGTCCATACACAACAAAAGTTTGAACCACCCACCCCCTCCAAGTGCAGATACCAAATGATAATTTCAACTTCAGGACACTAGCAACAAATTAATGATATCACATCTCAGAAAGGATTGGATTCAATTGACCTTAACAAGGAGGAGCAGGAAGATGTGGTTCCTGAAGAGGTGATCCAGTTGATGAACAATATGTAGGAAAATGTACTTCGTTGGACATTTAACAAACAAGATAGGAATGGGGAAGACGAAGTACTTGGAGAGCTAATTAGCAGGGAAGGACAAAAAATTACGAGGGAGTCAGTGTTGTGTTTGCGTTCAAGAAAATACATTGACAATCCGGTGAGCTTAAATTTATCTGTTTATGTTCTATTTTTAATATGTGCATAATGGAATTCCTTAATGTATCTTATAATGATGCAATTTGTTGATTATATTGTATTTTTGTTGAATAATTCCATAGATGCAAGATTTGAGAATATGTACTGTGTGTCGACCACTTTTCTGGTATGTCTATAATAATTGTATGTTTATTGATAAAATTGTGTTTATATAACACAATGTGTGTTGTTTCTGTTATAAACATCCATGGTTGCATACAATTTCCCTGAGTTTGATGAAGGCACATACGTAGGCCCAATTGATCTTGTGAACGACGACCTGTTTGTTTGTTGGGGATAAAGTTGCTACACATGAATAGGTATGTATGTGCATCATGTAATATTTTGATGTGTGCATTTTGTAACCTTTGGTGTGTGAAAATTAATAACATGCACTCATTTTATTTTTCAGCTTCTATTCCCTTTGGTTGAAACAAACGCATCCCAGTGATGGATGTTTTTCTTGGATAAAGTTAAAAGAAAGAATAAATCCTCAAGTTGGTCCCTGACAATTTTCGCGGTGGACAAGGTAGTCCCTGACATTGAGAAATTGACAAGTTAGTCCCTGACAATTTCAATTTTCAGACAACGTTAGTCCCTAAACGGCTTCCGTTAGTTCGAGGGACCAATATGACTTATTTATTAATTGTTAGGGACTAATAAAAGAAATTTAATAAAAATGAATCCTTTAAATTATGATATGAACATTGACTCATATTCATTCTAATTATGTATTAATAATTCCAAGCTACATATAACTATTCCGTTAAATATTAAGTCTCTATTTGAATGTATTATTATCAAAAGACAAATATGTTGGGTAATTTTTCAATTGAAGAAGTAACAACATTCTATTACTTTGCTGTAGAAAATAATTACATGCACCATAAAATCAACTATAATTACGATTGCATTTCAGTGATGTACAAATTCAACTATAAAAAATATTAGATAAATGCTTTTATGTACACCATAAAATCAGTCACCATTAGTCATCATATATAATAATTCAACATTTTAAAATTAGTAATTCAATTTTTAAAATATTGGATTAATGTATAATAATAAAAGTTAGATTATTAGTTTCAAAATATTAAATTATTACACACATGATAACTAATTTTATGATATACATATAACAATACTACTCAAAATATTATTGTATATATGTATCAATAATACCCCTCTTCGACTGTATATATATATATATATTTCTAGAATCAAGTAATCAACCGTGATAGTTACCGACAAATAATTGTATGCATGTAATTATTTTCTACAGCAAAGTAATAAAATGTTGTTACTTCTTCAATTGAAAAATTACCCAACATATTTGTCTTTTGATAATAATACATCCAAATAGAGACTTAATATTTACCGGAGTAGTTATATGTAGCTTGGAATTAATACATAATTAGAATGAATATGAGTCAATGTTCATATCATAATTTAAAGGATTCATTTTTATTATTAAATTTCTTTTATTAGTCCCTAACAATTAATAAATAAGTCATATTGGTCCCTCGAACTAACGGAAGCCGTTGGTTGTCCGAAAATTGAAATTGTCAGGGACTAACTTGTCAATTTCTTAATGTCAGAGACTACCTTGTCCACCGCGAAAATTGTCAGGGACCAACTTGGGGGTTTCTAAAAGAAAATTATATGTGATGGACGCCATGCACAAGGAGTGCCCCTCTGATGATAGAAAAAAAAATTAACCAATATTGTGTAAGTTTTAATGTTTTTTTATTTCACATATTTCGAAAGTTTGTTGATTTGATTTTTCACTATTTCATGACTTTTTTGCAGTCAATTCTTATAGAGGAATATGTTAACACTACAGACAAATCGTTTGAAAAAACTGGAAATGAGTTTCACTTGTACATACCTTGATGTTCATGGCCTACCAAACAAGTGAGTTCTGTACATTTTGTTGTGTGCAGTTATGTGTATTTGATGTGTGCAATTATATATTGGATGTATGCATTTTACATAATATTGTGAGTTTTATTTTTCAATTATGACTGTGGTGTTTTCATTGTGAATTGACTGAAGCTTTGGGATCCAGCTAGCATAGAAGATGAAGAAAAAAAATTACCACAACGGTCAAATATAAGATTTAAGATTCAATATTGTTAAAAAGTTTAATTCAATCATTTTTAAAATTAAGAATACTATATAACAATGTATAATTGTAATAAATGTACGAAGAATTGGCCTCCTTCAGGAAGGAACTTGTCACAAGAGTTTTATTGGACAACGATAACGCTCTCTAGTCTAAAATACTATCTACAGTGGGAGTAAGCTCTCCACCTAAAAGGGAACAAAAGAGGGGGATATTGTAGTGCCCCCCATATACCAATGTGAACACAAGGAATTTGGAGGATGATCAAAAGAAAAAAGCGCATACAAAAAATAAGAAACCAAGTGCAAAAAGAGTATATTTGATTAATTAGGAATGTAGTATTTTTTAAATTTGAACAATCTATATAATGTTTTTAATATTCTTGTAAGCAAGCAAGTGCAGAAAAAATATATTAAATTATGAAATGAACATGAATGATGTATTTTGCACTGATAATGATACAAAAACAATAAATGTGTGTAATGACAATTCCCATAACAATATGCTTCTATTGACAATTAAAAAAATGTATATTGAATCAAACTTCATTGTTGCAAAAACATTATTCCTCGTTGTTTGATTCGACATATGATCCAATGTGCTCATAAACAGAGTCTTGTATTTGATAAAATTGTGATGGGATCACAGAATATATAAGGGACATGAATGATGATTAATACTCTATTGGTGACATGTTGTTTTGTACTGTGAGGTTCATCAATTGTTGTTATGATGAGATGACTTCAGATGTTAATTACTTGTTTTGATATTAGTTTAAAATCAGTAAAAGAAGACATAATGTGTGCATCTTATTAAGCTTTGGTGTGTGCTTATTATGAGTCATAATGTGTGCACATACGTAGGTTTTGGTGTGTACATTTTATGTGTTTTGATGTTTGTAATTGTAAAAATTATTTTTAAATAAGTACCTCCTGCTGCTTTTAGTTCTTGTTTATGTTATTTTTTTTATGCATTTTTTATGGCTTCTCTGTGAGCTATTGATTCTTTCCTCTTTGGTGGATGTGTCCTTGTTGCACGCAGAGGACTAAATATTTTAAATCCCGAAGTGGAATCAACCATGTTGGATGACGACAATTTCTCACAAGCATTGGCATTCAACTCAGCATGGGATGCTTTCTCTGCCATAGTAGCGTCCAATGTCTTTTGCAGAATCATTGCATCCTCATCCGAACAAGTAAAGCCTTTTGCTATATTATAAAAATGAGAGCACAACTCTTTTTATCGCTTTTTGCTTGGCTCTGATCAGTTGAAATCATGGTTGCATCTTATTCCAGTGTGTGACCTCTCGACTTTCCGACTCCAATGTTCCAGTACATTCTTCTCCGGTATCTTTTCAACAGATTCCATATCAAGGACGCATAGGCAATGATGACAAATGATGCCTCGAGACTCAAATAAAAAACATTCACAATGAAAATCAAATGTAACAACAACATACACTTCTCTATAAAACCTCCTCCGGAGACAATCATTGATAATTTTGTCCTCAACAACTTCATATAAAGTTTTTGATGCTTCTTTTAGCCTGAAATATGTGTTACAATTCACCTTGGATCGAAATTCATTATGAACTTTGCCAAGCTTTGCATGAGTGTACACCGATTGAAATTACTTTTCGATGGGTGAGGAGGTGCAACAAGGAATAATTGTTTTGAATTATGGATATCAACAAGAGCATTGTCATATTGTTGCACAAATTGTACCAAGAAGCTCTTCTTTGTCAAATATTTATCAAAGAATGCTTGCATACTCTCGCTGCGTTGTGTACTCCTCATCCCAACACAAAATTCATGTTCATTGAAGATTGGGACCCGCATGCTTCATTTTTTATAGATTGTTGTTGAAATAATAAGATCTTAATAATTTGTTGTGTGCAAGTGTTGAGTTTTGATGTGTGTGTTTCTGTATTGTTTGGTGTGTGCATATGTTAACATTTTGGTGTGTGCAATAAAAATAAAATAACTAAATGTGGTTTGTAGAAATACTAGTAAGCCAAACGTTTGAGTGCAGTTGGCACTGCTACAGAAATGTGTTCCATAATTCTTCAAATTGATTTATTGATGTAGACTCCGATTAAATCCGTTTCAATTTCGTCTTGACCTCTGGATAAAGTTTATGGCCACACAACTTCTCTTTAATCTTTTTCAATGTATGTCAAATACACCATCTATGCCTTGTGTGTGGCAAAACAATTGGAATGACATTTTTTCATCGCACTAGCTTGATCAGTCACAATATCGTTTGGGGGCTTTCCAAACATACACTTTACCTAAACCTTGAATAACCATGTAAATGTCTTATTGTCCTCTGTTCTGATCAATGCACAGCTAGACAAAATTGAGTTCCCATAATGGTTAACTCCAATAAACGATCCAAATGGCATTCCATAATGTTCGTGTTGTATGTGGTATCAAATGACGCTACATTACCAAAATACCTGTAGGTTTCTCTAGTCCTAGAATCAACCCAAAAAATATTCTTCAACCGGTTACACTCATCTACCTCAAGCTCATACATGAAGTTGTGGTTCTGCTCTTTCATTCGAGGAAAATACTGTAGCAAAGCATGTTCATCTCTCTCCTCATCCAACGTATGAATTTCCCTTTGTATGTAATTATTAACATCCTTTTATGTAAATTGTATCTTATCATAGTCACCCATTTTATGAACCAGTGACGAGAATAAATTGTTTTCTCTCACTTCAACTTTATCATTAGCTTCAATCACATGTTTAACATGCATGTTGAGTTATCTATTCTCTTCAAAAAGCTTGCATATGTCATTGTTCAATTCATGAGTGTGGTCTAGCTCTGCTACACTAAGGTGTCTTGTTCACACTAATAGTAGGACATTGTAGTACATGTATAACGTTTGGTTTGTGACTAACTTCTCTACTAATGTACATGGACACAGCTTTGTTAGACACTGTGTCCTAACATAAGCTTAGACATTGTGTCCTATCTTCAAGGTGGTACACTAAATCATGGGACATGGTGACTAAGTTGACACACATTTTTTTGACAAAAATACCCCTCATATTTCATTTTTGAGACTATATTGTCCCTCTATATTCCAACTAACTACTAAAATACCATTCTAACTAATGTTAATAATAATATTAATAATATTATTAATAATAAATATAAAAATATTAACAATATTAATATTATTAATAATAATAATAAAATTAATAATATTAGTAAATAATAACTATAATAATATTAACAATATTAGTAATAATATTAAAATATTAATAATATTATTAATAATATATATTATGGGGGTAAAATTGTAATTTTATTTATAACTCAATGTTTTGTCTTATAAATCCAAACACAAAACACTACACAATATAGTGTCATGTCCCTGTACATCATTATCTATGTCTCAATGTCTAGTACACCTATGTCTCACCATCCAAACGCAACCTAAAAGCCCAATAACCATGCTTAACAACTTTGACATAAATCTTTGTCTTTCATTGTTGGAGGTAAAACTGAAACTCTAGTACCTCTCTTCTACATGTAAGTGACTATTGTGTCAAAACCTCATCGACACTTTTGCTATTGTGTTTCCTAAAAGTAAACCCAACCTTATTTGCATAATTTGTGTAAAAAAATTTTGTCTCTTCATAAGTATTGAATCGCATTCCAATTTTTGGATATTCATCCTCTTCAATGCCACAAAGATTTGTAAATCTTAAAATCAATTAAACACAATATATATTGATGCCTGCTGTGTGCATTGAATACTATTAGTTGTGTGTATTTATTACATTATAGTGAGTGTATTCGTAACATTTAGGTGTATGCATTAACTATATTATGGTGAGTGCATTGGTAATAAATAGATGTGTGCATTATACACAATTAGTTGTGTGCATTTTTAATACAATTTATATAAGAATAATGAGAGTAATTGGGAATTTGCATATGGTATACTTGCAAAATTTGTAGAATATTGAAGAAGATCGAATAAAGTCAAGAAGAATTCACAAACTATTTAAATGAAATCGAAGAATGTTGAAAGGAATTCACAAATGCTTTTTTAGAATAGACTGGGTGTAATTGAGAGAATTGCATAATGGATTTTGAATGATTTGCATAGAGTGATTCTATTTCGATATTTTTTTTTTAAATTGTAGTGGGTGACATGGCGTGGGAGTGCACGCAGGATGAGCATCTGATGTGCGCCAAAATCAATTAATTTATCCTACCGAGCAAATCTGAGTATTTACTGTATATTCAATTATTAATCCAAAAATTATCGTTGAATTCATTGACAAATCTAGGACCACTCATATTTTACAAAAAAGCTATCGGTAATAATATCATCAATCTCTTTTCCACTTCATAAAAATATTGACAATTTTAATAAATATATTGAAAACTTGTCAACATATTCATAAAATTTTCCAAACAAATTTTCCAAACATTTTATTAAATGGAAAAGAAATAGATAGTACTATTATATATACCAATAGAACTCCTGCATCTTTTATAGCCTAAGCAACATCTCCCATGGAAACTTAGCGGAAAAGACGTCGAAAGTCCTATAATACAAGCTCTATCAATAACAAAACCTTAAACTTTCAAAGCACAGTGCATCCTTCACGTATTCAGAGTCCAGGAGGAAAAAATAACTAGAGAGAAAAGGCACATAAGGAAACGATGGGACGAAGAAGATAACACTGGCTCATTGTAGGATTAGTGGTCATCATTTCATACGTTGCGTATTCTCTCAGCTTTCTATCTTCTACACTGCTTGGACAGTTGCTCACTACAAAACAAACTTACACTCTTCAAAATTTTCCAAAAAACAAACAAAAGAGAAAAAAATCAACAATAATTTGGGAAAGTCTCAAAATTTTCCATTAAATTCTGGCTCTCATATTCACATAGTACTAGGATGCCGACAATGCCAGAGAAGTTTGTATGAGCCATCATGGGGGACTGCTATTTGTACATAGAACAATATCATCCACCTATTTTCCACCCATTTAAATGTTGGTAACTTTGATGAATATATTGGCAAGTTACCAACATATTCATAAAAGTTGTCAACGTTTAAATGTGGTGGAAAATAGATGAAGAGGTAAAATGGCATGTACATTTAGCATTTTCCGGCCATCATGCAGTCAGTTTCTGTGAAGAGCTAAGAGCATTAATGTGCTGCAGATGTAATGCAGCAAGAAGTCCCTGCCAGGTTTCTCCAGGTGCACCTGCCACTTCAAAATTAAGAAGCTTCTTCTGCTTCCTGTAGTAATCTTCCAAGACCTTGCTCTGACAAAAACAAAAAATTGCCAATAACAAAATACTGTTACCATTGAAGCATAGAAACTAGTGTATCAGGATCAAATATATGTGATTGTGATTAGATTAATATAAAACCATTCAGCTTAAGTATTAGATATAAGGCACATGAATGGTTTTATATATCTAACAATTAGGCTGTTAGTATACGAGTAAACCCTCGATTTAGTCCCTCAAGATTTGAAAAAACCCACTTGAGGGTGCCTCATCGTTCAAAACATGGAACATTTTGGTACCTAAACACGCAAAATATAATGATTAGTTCCCCCAATTACCGCCTTTAAGGACCAAAACATCTCACATTTTGAACGGAGAAGAACCTCAAGTGGACTTTCATGTTCTTGTCCTCCTATATTTTTATAATGGACCAAACTAGGGACTTTGACAAGAAATATGTTATGTAGTCACCTCCTCTGCATGATTGTGGACATTTTCATCCTCAAACTGCTTGTTTGGTGTCATGGCGCATCTCATAAAAATGTACTCTTGACAAGGAGAGAGCTTTCGAGTTCCTAGATTCTTTTTAACCAGATTCTCTTCTGCGCATTTGAAATTCACCACCAGATCGACACAAGCAATGTGATCAAGAATCTCCTGCTCAGGAATCAGGGGTTAAACATTAGCAAACCACCAGTTCCAAAGGGGACATACATAAATGTAAACTTCAGGAAAGTATATATATAATTGACAAAAAAATAATAAATAAATAAATAAATAAATAAATAAATAATTGAGCAGAGTTTATCAAGAAACCAGAAACTTACAGCTTGGATCCTTGTTCGGGGGATTCCATCAAGAATGAATCCAGTTTCACCTCTGGAGTATCCATCCTCCAGCCTCTTTGATAGCAGCCCAAAAATAATCTCCTCCGGGACAAGTTTTCCTTCATCCAACGCATTAGCTATCTGCAATAACACACCAATATTAATTATTAATTGAACATTAAATTTAATTTAAACCAACCTTCAGTTTATAAACACTCTTAAAACATACAACATTATCAAATAAACAAAAAGAAAGTCAACTTTCTGGCAATCATAGGAATAGGAACTTTCTATTATAGTAATCATTGCTTGTTTTCTTAATTTAATGTAATTCTTCAACTCTAACTTTTTTTTATCATCAATTCAATTTGCTCAATTTCAGCTCAAACAAAGAAATTCTCATTTTCTTTACAACAAAAAGCGCTAACTTAATCTGAAATTCTCGGAGAGGGAAGAAAAAGTAAAAAATAATAAAGAAACAAAATTAAAATTAAATTTAAAAAAAAAATCAAGAGAAAGGCATCAGTTCCTGAAAAGATAGAGAAACCCTAGAAATCAGTTGAATTTCCTTGAATACCTGCTGGTAGAGAGAGGAGCGAGGGTTAAGCTCTTGACGGAGTAGCGTCGCCATGGAAATGTGAGGAACTTCTAGAAGCTTCGAGAGCTTTTCAGCGAATTGATGCCTCTTAACTCCAGGCTCACCTATCATCACCCACTGCACTCCGCGCTCCGGCGCCGAACCCTGCGCGTCGAGCATCGCATTCGGCACAACGCACTGCGCAAACTCTTCTTCTTCGTCATCATCATCGTAGTAACACTGAACCGCCGCAGCAGATCCAAAAGCGCGGTTGGAAAGCGCTTTCAGCGACGGCGCAAACGCTCTCAGGCGCGCGATCGCGGCCATAGCGTCGGCGATAAGTGCTTTTTATGTGTCCTCTTTTTTTTTCTGTTACTAGAGAGACGAGCGACGGCGCGAGTGAAAAAATTTGGCGTATTTTAGAGGAAGCTTTACCTCTCAGGGTTTTAAGAGGGGATATTCGGGGATTAGAAAAATTCAAATGACACTGGCTTTTCGTGTAATTACGAGAGTGCCATTGTTGGGTGCGTGGCTACAACGAGCCCAGCGTGAATGAGTGTACCTGGCTGGCTGGCTAGCTGGGTGACTGTGTTTGGTGGACGAAGATAGAAATGCTATAAATATACTCCTTGTGATCATCAATAAATAACATTTTAGATTTTTCATGGTTATTAATAATGTAACTAAAATATATAATTTTATATGTAAAAATGATATATAATGACTAAATTGTTCTTAAAATTTTTTATGTAATACTTATTATAAGATATATGAGAGAGAATGCATGTGAGGATAAAATTGAAAAAATAATAATAAATACTTTCTTAAAATTCTAAAGTTATTGGACAAGAGAATTTTCTAGAAAGACAATTATTTGTGGACGAATGGAGTATTATATTCTCCTCATTTTAAAATAATGATGATTTTAAGAAAAAAAAATTATAATAATAATTTTTAAATTTTAATATAAATTTAACATTTTTTATCTATTATATCTATTATTTTTTGGATTATGTATTAGCAAAAGTGATTAAAAAAAAGTTGAGTAATTTAGTTATCCTTAATATGTTTTTTAGAAAATAAAAAATATTTATTAATTTTTTAATATGTGTCTAAAAATTTTAAACATTTATTATTTTAAAATAGAAGGAGTATATTATAAGGAAATTGAAGTTTTGTTCAATACTGCTAAAAATTTAACATATAATTGTTTAAGTGAGGGAAGGATCACTGTGGCATGTCTGGTCAGCATTTTATTTTGGCATATATCACTTTAAAATCGAATTTCTCTTGTACCTAATAATTATTTTTTTATTAGCTGTACTCTATAAATTTTAAGAGTATTTGTATATTTTAAATGAATTGTGTGTTTTATTAACTTAATTCTTTTTAACTATAAACTAATAGGATGTTGATTTAACTCATTTTTTAAAATTTAAAGTTAATATTTATTTTGGATTATTAAAGTTAATATTTAAATCATGATCCAAATATCGATATATTGGGATATCAAATTAAGCTTTCAAAAATGTTAACCAGAACTATATTGATTAATTACTTAAATTTTAAAGATTTATAATGATTCCTTAAATTTCAAAATGTGAATAAATTTAATTTTCAAAAAAATTGATAGACTAATATAAAAATTTTAAATTACAAAAGTTTAATTTGTTCTTAATATATTTGAGGTGTTAAATAATAAATAGATATTTATTTTTTTAAAGAAAAATTCACGTGTGATTTGTGAAGGCTGAGTCCATGGAAGTGATGGGTTGTGAATAGGACACGTGGATTGTATGAATTAAAAGTCAACCGCATAGGCAAAGGCGAAGGCGTAACCACGTAAAGCATCCAAAATAAAAGTTGTATTAGCGAATAATAATCTATACTAGTTATAGAATTCCCAAAAAAATTAGTTATTCTTTAGTCATTTCGTCCAAATTAAATAAAAACAATTTTTTATGATTATTTAATTAAAAATATTTTTGGTGATTAAATTTATCAACGATTAAATTTTTTGTGTTCTTTTTTGTACTTCATCAAAAAAATAAAAAAAACATCTTGATGGATATTTTCGTGTCCAGCAAGACGCTAGTACAATAATAACATGCATACATCACTTTAGTAAGTCATTATCTACTATCATCTCTACAAGTAAAAAAATAAAAAATTAATAAAAAAAACTCACACAAGTAA
This sequence comes from Aeschynomene evenia, assembly GCA_013621005.1. NCBI lineage: Eukaryota > Viridiplantae > Streptophyta > Magnoliopsida > Fabales > Fabaceae > Aeschynomene > Aeschynomene evenia. Next base: position 16,285,984 of record CM024268.1, read on the forward strand.
TAAAAAATAATTTAATAACAATTAAAAATTTACTAAATAAGAAAGTAAATTTATTATAAGTATAATCAGAATAGAAAATAGTACAAAATACATCATTTTTCGCCTAAATATAGCACTTTTATCACTAAATTGTCACAAAAACAACATATTAACATTAAAAATGATAAAATATATTATTTAGTCGATTTTAAGTTGTTATTAAATTAATTTTTATTATTTAGTTAAATTTTTTATTTGTTGAGTCAATTTTTTTACTTCTGAAAATAGTACGTGGTTGATCAAAGTGATATGGGCATAATATTATTGATAATAATACCGTTGCATTGCATGCTTGCTACTTTTTTTCTTCTTCTGTTTTTCTTCTTTTACTCTTATAAATTCCTTTCCTTTTATTTCTTTTATCCTTTTGTTTCAAAATTTTCTTTAGGTTTTGTGGTTACTACATTCTTGTGGGGCCGCCAACAACCAAAAACCGAAAAGCTCAAATACCTAAAGGGGTGTTTGGTTGGGGGTAATCTTCGAGCATTCTCGAGAATATTTCATGGGAAAATATGGTTCCCACGTTTGGTTCGCAATTTAGACAAATATTCCCGGGAATATTGCATTCCCGGGAATCAAACATTCCCACATTTTGATTCTCACCTCCCCCATGGGTTTCTAAGATTCCCATCCAATGGGAATGTTGAGGGGGTGTTAAATGACATCAACGTCCTTATTATAATTTTAATATTACAAAATAACCAATTATTACCATACTCACCCCAAGCCTTTTGATTCATTTTTTATAATTATTAGTTTTTTATATGTGTTTATTTTTTAATTATTAGTTTTTTTATATGTTTATTTCTTAATTATTAGTTTTTTTATATGTGTTTATTTGTTAATTATTAATTTTTTTCACTTTAAATAGCTAGGGGTATATTTGGAAAAACATGCAATATTCCCAGGAATGTTAATGTGAACCAAACTCATTCATGGGAAAGTTTAATAAGATTCCTGGGAATTCAATGTACAAACCAAACTCAGGAATGTTCATTCCCAGGAAAGTGATTCCCGGGGAAGTGATTCTCAGAAATGTGCATATTCCCGAGAAAAAATCAATCCACGAACCAAACGACCCCAAAGAAGTTTCAAGAAAAATATTCTGTCGAAAAAAAAGACACATGGACCAAAAATATTCTTGTTTGTATTGTAACCGTGAAATAGGATTATAAAGTTACTCCATATGTTTGGTATATTATGATTTAATATTTAATAAAAAAAAATTATGATTCAATATACACAGTTTATTTATAAAAATAATTAAAAAATATATATTCATATTATGTGATAATTAGTTCTTAGACATCCCACCAAGATCATATTTCAATTTTATTTGTATTAACTAATACAAGAATAATTTTGTTATGTATTTTTTATTATATTTGCAAAATAAGTTTTATAAAAAACATATTTTCATTTATTCATTTTTAGATAAATATTTATATTTTATTAATTTTTTAATATTTTAAAAGTAAAGTTCGGTATAATCTCGTATATCGTAAAAGTATAAGACTAGTACAAATAACAAAACATTATTTTCATTTATAGTCTACCATTATTCATAAAATGGGTGAAGTACCAAAAAAGAACACGAAAGATTTTATCGCTGACAAATCCAACCATTAAATATATTTTTGACAAAATAACCCATAAAAGATTATTTAATGTGATAAAATGTATCAGTCGTGTGACAAAATATCTTTTAACTCAATCTCATGGTCGATCAATCTCATGGTCGATGCAGTTTATCATACTTAAACAATTTTTTATGAGTTATTTTATCAAAAATATTTTTAATAATTAAATTTATTAATAACAAAATCTTTCATCTTTCTTTTTAAGTATTTAACCCTTTATAACGGGCTTTTTTTTCCATATGGTAAATGAGGAGTGTAATTAGAGAAATATGTTTGTTTTTTAAAAATGAAATGAATATGGTGTTGCAGATGAAAACTCGCCAACAACAAGTTTTAAAAATTAAAAAATTAATTCTTTTACAAAGAACTCGCCAATGACGAGTTTGTAACAATAACATCAGATGTCACTTTTGCAGTAAAACATGTCACTTTTATAGTACAAAAATTGCTATTGGCGAGTTTGACATGTTTAAAATATAATTTTTGCTTAAAGAAACTCGCCATTGGCCAATTTGACCACTTTAAGTACAATCTTTTTGAATGAGTTTAAAAGAATAAAAGATAATTTTTTACGCGGATTCAAAGAGATCAATGTAACGGTTATATGTTGATCTATAAATTCGTGAAGAAGAGACTAAATTTACCACCTCCTTCTTCATCTTGTTCATTTTTTTCTTGTTGTTCTTCTTTGAGTTTTTCATGTTCTTCATATTCTTTAGTAGCAATATTTATTGTTGTTCTTGTTATGAAGTAGTAGTCTTGAAAGTTCAATATATAAAAGAAAAAAGAGTAATATGGAAAATGTAGTAGTGTATTTTGCTAGTGAGGTGATAGTAGATAGTAATGAAGAAGTAAAATTTATATGTGCAAATCCACTATGTTTCACTATTCTATACACAATGTCATTTACTGATTTTTATGGGGGACTTTGTCACTCTATAAGCACAGAAATTTCAAAGTAAGTCTCAAAAATTAGATATAGGTGTCCAATATCAATTTTTAATAGGTTCATACAACAATATAAAGAATTTATTGTGAGTGACAATAACAACATGCAACAGATGTTTATGATACATCAACAATATCAATCATTTTCTTCTTCTCCTATTGAGTTAAATGTTGATTTTAGAGCTCATGCTTTAGAAGAAGAATTTGATCCAAACTGGGAAAAAATTGATGAAGAAGAGGAAATAAGTTATGAAGTTAATGATGATGAGAAAGATAGAGATGATGATGTAGAGGATGTTGTTCTACCAATAAATACACAACAATCAAATCTGAATGTAGTGCCACATTTTTCAGTGATTTTCCAAATCTACCTGCCCGACATTCTGATTTTCCTGAGTATGCAAACATTGTATGTTCTCTTTAATAAATAATTTTATGTATTTTTAATGTTTAATTAGATTTTATTTGATATTCTTTATTTTTTAATGGTGACTTGGATTTATTTTATAATTTTTTAATAGTGATTTTAATGGTGATTTATTTTATATTTTTTATTGTGAAATAGTGGTTCTAATTTATTTTTAACGGTGATTCTGATTTATTTTAAATTTTTTATTGTGTGCAAATGATTCTAATTTATTTTTAATGGTGATTTTGATGTATTTTATATTCTTTAATTTTTCAAAGGTGATTTTGATTAATTTCTTTTTATGTAGGTGTGTCTGTTCCGGATGGTGAATTATTTGTTGGAATGATGTTTGATAGCAGAGAAGATGCTATAAAAGCAATTAAAAAATACAACATAGACATGGGTGTTGATTACAAGGTGTGGGTCAAAACCGAAGACATTTTATTGTGGATGCATATAGTATGAGGAAGGTTGTGGGTGGCTTATTAGAGTAAGTTTTAGGAAGAACAAAGGATATTGGGAAATCATGAGATACAACGGACAACATACTTGTACTGTTAGGAGGTTTTCACAGGATCACTCAAAGTTAGATTCACTCACAATTGCACAATTCATCGAGCCCATGGTATAATCTGATCCATCTCTTAAAATTAAAGTAACATTATATAAAGTAACATGGTAACATTATATAAAGTAACATGGACAAAATAATATAAAGTAAATGAGCATTAGAGTAACATTATAATTATAAGAATAATAGTAAATTATTAAAATTAAAAAATAGTAGCATACTATCTTATTAATTTTATTTAACAATGAACTAAAAATAATAAATTTTTCATAATCATGAAATAAAAATAGATAAAAATTTTACTTACATTTTCTACAAGAATTTGTGTGATAATATGATCTCTTGCATCCATTGTTGAATCTCGTTTAATCATATTTATTCTTTGCTCACGCACTAATTTTTTTTTTTCAATACTAAAATACTATCTTCACCAATTGAAAGAAAAAAAAAATTCTCACCAACGAACTATCACTCACAATCAGTCTCTCTTTACTCTACTATCACTCTCTCTTTACTCTACTACTACTTCTGCTTGCACCTTTATTTACAATACTCTCTCTTCTCTCCTTTCAATTTCCAACCTGGGCACCAGATTCACATGCGCACAGGAGAACGCAATGCTGCCCCAAGAAGCTGACACATGGACGAACGGGAGACGCCTTGTCAGAGTCAAACTCGCCATCGACGATATTCCTCTACTGCACCTGTGTCAAGTCGCGTTATGCAATGCCTTTTCTCTCTCCTCTCACTAAACTCGCCATTCCGATCCGAGTTTTAATCTCCCATATTGTTATAATTATACATCCTAACTCATATTTTGAGCTTTTAATAATTGAAAAGCCATATTAAAATTGATTCCCCTTGTATTTACATTCATTTACAGTAACATACAAATTTGATATGACATATAATCATCCTTCTTCAAGCCCTTTTTCATAAAGGTGTACGTAAAAGTTTTTTAATGAACGTTGTATTATGTCTCTAATGAAATATCACCTTCATATGATGTGAAAGCCTATACAATTTTTTTTTTGGTGAGTTGAAAGCCTATAAAATTATATATTATTAAATAACTGCAAATAAAAGTAAGCCACATGATTATTAAATTTCAATACTTTTGATGTCTATAAAAGTTTACAATCACAATAAAATATAATTCGTGATTAATATAAGGTGGAAAAGAAGTAATATTAGATTCTTTTTTAATTAAAAGACAATTAAAAGTTTGAAACTATTTTCTAATTTATTTTATTTTGTGTAATACTTCAACCTTAAATTTATCAATTATTATTATCAATTTGCCGGTTCATGAACAAATATAACTATTTAAGATATATTAACTCATGCATGTTTGATTAAATTTATTTTAATTAAAAGTATACAAAAGTATTGAACACATAAACAATAATGTAATATAGGAAAATGATATTGGTAAAGATTCGTTAAGAATTCATTAAGAGGGTTCCAAAATTATCATACATGACACAATTTAGGAGAATTAATAAATTAGTTTATTGGAAAATAGTCATTATATGTGTTTTATTAGTAGAAAATAATATTTGTAAAGATTTATTAAAAATTTGCTAGAAAGATTCTAAAATTATCATGCATGACACAATTTAAAATGATCAATAAATGAGTTTATCGATAAATAATCATTATTTATATTTTAATATATTAATAGACTTCTTCAAAATAAGACAAGTCGACCATTGAGAAATGCACACGTTAATAATAGTGGAGAATATGGGTGTTTACACGTACCGGTAGATCCACGAACCATATTGATCCAATTCGAACTAACCATAAAAATTCGGATTGGATGGGACTACCAGGTCTGTTCATATAAAATTGTTGTACCCAGTTTCTAGTTGGTTCGGGTATCAAATTTTAAAATTAAATATAATACCCAATCCAATTACCCGACTACCTGATTTTTCTTTTTTTGGTACTGGACCAGCGGTATCCCTCAGCCCGATAGGTCAAGAACTAATCCACCGCAGAGTGGAGCTACATTTAAGGGTTTATCCGCTACCCGATTACATTGTTATTTTTCTTTTCTAGACTCATTTCTTATAATACAAAATCCAAACTCTAAAGGGCCTAAATTCTAAACCAAAAAACAAATTCACTATGGCCTACCCAACATCCTACACCCAAAGTCATACGCTCACAAGTCTTATCCTAAATTAAAGAGTTAAATTCTCATTCCTATTTTGTAAAACAGTTTGTTTGTAATGAAGACATTAATTCCTTGTTAAAACTTTGATAAGATTTACTCTTTCATGGTTGAATAAAGATGACAGGTTATTATTAATTAAAAATGTAACTATACTTAATTTTTTATTTTGAAAAAATAAAAAATATTGAAACACACATCGTAATAAAGAAAACAAATATTTAATTTTAACTTTTCTAAAATATTTAAAGAAAAATTATTCGATTGATTTATTTTAAATTAAAATAATTATTTATTATTTTTTGTGATTTCAATTAGATACTTTTTTTATAAAACATAAAAATATGAAAAAATGAGTTGAGGGAAGAAAAGGAAAATGAAAAATAAAATATTAAACTAATTTGTTATTTGATAAAGATTGCACATGACTAGAACTTAGAAAGCGCAGTGAGTCTTGGTACAAATATCATTTCCGCATTTCTAAGGTTAGATATTTTTGTAAAGAAGTCAAGTGAGGGAGGTGAGGGGATGGAGGAGTGAGGGTCTAGTTCCATACTACTGTGAGTTTCTTTAATTAAGGATCACAGTAAACAAACCCAACCATCAAGTACATTCGTTCACCTACTCGTCGCATTTGTTCGTTTATTGTAAAGAGAAATGTTATATAAACGAACAAATCCAACGAATAGGTGAACGAATGTACTTGTTGGTTGGGTTTGTTTATTGTAATCCTTAATTAAAGAAACTCACCGTAGTATGGAATTAGGCACTCACTCCTCCATCCCCTCATCTCCCTCATTTGACTTCTTCACAAAAATATCTAACCTTAGAAACGCGGAAATGATATTTGTACCAAGACTAATTGTGCTTTCAAAGTTTTAGTCATGTGCAATTTTTATCAAATAATAAATTAATTTAATATTTTATTTTTTCTCTTTTCTTATCTCAACTCATTTTTTTCACATTTTTTATATTTTATAAAAAAACTATATAATTTAAATAAAAAATAATTAAAAAATAATAATTTTAATTTAAAATAAATCAATTGAATACTTTTTTCTTTAAATATTTTAGAAATTTTAAAATTAAATATTTGTTTTCCTTATTACGATGTGGGTTTCAATATTTTTCATTTTTTCAAAATAAAAAAAATTAAGTATGGTTACATTTTTAATTAATAATAACATATCATCTTTATTCAATTATGAAAGAGTAAATCTTATCAAACTTTTACCAAGGAATCAATGTCTTCATTACAAACACACATAACACGACTTACCAGTTGTTTTACAAAATTACCAACGTTTTTTATAATTACTTACTAACAAATAGAGACGAATTACTATACACTTTATAATAGATTAGTTTTATCACTATTTCTTTTTCATTATGGATCTGGTTATTTGAGATATCAAGAGATGCTGTAGCCATGTAGGTCACCAAATGAACACTAAAAACTATTACAATAATAATTTAAATACTATCATTATTCTCATTATTTCTTTCAATAAATAGCAAGAACACTAAACCACACACTATCACTTTGAAAAGAAATCAACTGAATAACTTTTTCTTCCTTAAATAATTTAGAAATATTAAAATTAAATATTTGTTTTCTTTATTACAATGTGAATTCTAATATTTTTTTAATTTTTCAAAAGTAAAAAAATTATTAAGTATGACTACATTTTTAATTAATAATAATTTGTCATCTTTATTTAACCACAAATGAGTAAATCTTATCAAAGCATTAGAAATGAATCAATGTCTCTAATATTAACACACATAACATGATTTGTCAACTATTTTAAAAAATTATCAACGTTTTCTATATATACTAATCAGTTAATAGAGATGAATTACTAGCCACTTTATAATAGGCCAGTTTTATCACTATTTATTTTCCATTATGGATCTTGTCATTGGAGATAACAAAAGATGATGTAGGTCACCCAAAGAGTCACTAAAAACTATTACAATAATTTAAATATTATCATTGTTCTCATTATTCCTTCCAATAAATATCAAGAACACTAAACCACACATCATCAGTTTGAAAAGAAATCAATCAAATAATTTCTTCTTCCTTAAATAATTTAGAAATATTAAAATTAAATATTTGTTTTTCTTGTTACGATGTTGGTTCCAATATTTTTTAATTTTTCAAAATATAAAAATAAAAATTAATTATGGTTGCATGTTTAATAAATAATACTTAATTTGTAACCATACTTAATTATTACAAATTAAGAATTATTAATTAAAAATGTATCCATACTTATTTTTTATTTTTTTATTTTGAAGAATTAAAAAATATTGGAACCCATATCATAACAAGGAAAATAAATATTTAATTTAATATTTTTAAATTATTTAAGGAAGAAGAAATTATTCAATTGATTTCTTTTTACAAAGTGATGGTGTGTGATTAAGTGTTCTTGCTATTTATTGAAAGGAGTAATGAAAATAATGGTAGTATTAAATTATTGTAATAGTCTTTAGTGACCCTTTGGGTGACCTATATCATCTTTTATTATCTCCAATAATCAAATCTATATAATATTGTAAAAGAGAGGTTATGGTTGATTACCAATTTGCCCATTAATTGAGTTTCTATAAATGTGACACGTATGCAATTTTAGGTATCCTTTATTTTTATTCTTTCAAGATATTTATAAATCTTTAATGTATCTTTTAAATATTAATATCCAATATGTATCTTTTATTTTATTTAGAATAATTGATTTTATGCATAAAATATTTGGAAATGATAATATTTGATTTGGAAATGTCTATTCACATTTCATAATATAAATTTGAAAAATCTTATTTTGAAATATATATGATAAAATCTTCTTTATATAAATTTTCTATTTACATTCACATTATAAAAAAATCTTCTTTCAGATTCTTTTCTTTGCTTATAGCATTTGATGTTAAATTATGGTCAAATCATCTATATCTATATATATATATATCTATATATCTTTCCACCTTCTCAACTCTTTCAACTTCATTTTTTTTCTCTTCCTCTCTCATTCTGTCATCTCTATTTCTTACTCTTTTTTTTTTCTCTTTCTTATTTCATTTTTTTCATCTACCTTCTTAGTCATCCTTCATTTTTTTTTCTATTTTTTAATTTATTTTTAATTCTTCTTCCTTCATTTTCTATTCTTTATCTTTCTTCTATATTTTTATTGTTTCATTCTTCTCCTCATTTTCTATTCTTCATAATTTAATATTTGACATGATTGATTAACTGTCTCACGGGAAATGTAAAACATAAATAATGAACATGTTTTTTTAAAAAAGAATAATTACGAATTATTAGTAGTTATTAATGTTTGATAATTAGTGATATTTGAATATTTTACCTATAATTTAGTGATTTTTAGTGATTGATAATTAGTGAATATTTTAGAGAATTTTAGTGATTGATATTACATATTTTCAATATTTTTTGTTAATTAGGAATAATTATGAACATGAATTAGTAATTTTTAATATTTTTATTGATTGTTCGACAGGAATAGATATGAATAATTAGTAATTATTCATGATTGATAATTATTAGTTTTGGAATATTTTCTATGATTTCGGTAGTTTTTAGTGATTGATAGTCTGTAAATTATGATTATTTTTTGTTGATTGTTTAAATAGAATAATTATAAATATTTTATGAATACAAATTTGATATTGAAAAAGTTGAAAACTAATTATGTGATTGACTAATTTTATTTGCATCCACACTAATATAATGATAATTTTATTATGTATTTTTATTGTTATATTTACAAAATAAATTTATGAATAACATTTTTATTTAACTTCATTTTATATAAATATTTTTTTCATTAATTATTTAATATATTAAACGTAAAATTTGATATAATTCCCGTGCATCGCACGGGTACAAGACTAGTTCATAATGAAAAAGAAATAGTGATGAAACTGACCTATTATAAAGTGATTGATACTTTGTTTTTAATTGTTGGTAAGTAGATATAGTAAATGTTGGTAATTTGTTAAAACAACTGGTAAATCGTCTTATGTGTGTTTTTTTATGGAGAAATTTAGTTGCTAAAGCTTTGATAAGATTTACTCATTCATGATTGCATAAAGATGACAAATTATTATTAATTAAAAATGTAACCGTACTTAATTTTTATTTTTTTATTATGAAAAATTAATAAACATTAAAATCCACATCGTAATAAGGAAAATAAATATTTAATTTAATAGTTCTAAATTATTTAAGGAACAATAATTATTCGATCGATTTCTTTTCAAAGTGATGATGTGTGATTTAGTGTTCTTGCTATTTATTGGAAGGAGTAATGAGAATAATGATAATATTTACATTTTTATTGTAATAGTTTTTAGTGATCCTTTGGGTGACCTACATGTCTACATCATCTATTCTTATCTCAAATAACAAGATCCATAATGAAAAAGAAATAATGATGAAACTAATCTATTATAAAATGTCTGATAATTCGTGTCTATTGGTAAGTAATTATAGAAAACATTGCTATTTAGTGTTCATTTGGTGACCTACATGGCTACAGCATCTCTTGGTATCTCAAATAACCAGATCCATAATGAAAAAGAAATAGTGATAAAACTAATATATTATAAAGTGTCTGGTAATTCGTCTCTATTTGTTAGTAAGTAATTATAAAAAACGTTGGTAATTTTGTAAAACAACTGGTAAGTCGTGTTATGTGTGTTTGTAATGAAGACATTGATTCCTTGGTAAAAGTTTGATAAGATTTACTCTTTCATAATTGAATAAAGATGATATGTTATTATTAATTAAAAATGTAACCATACTTAATTTTTTTTATTTTGAAAAAATAAAAAATATTGAAACCCACATCGTAATAAGGAAAACAAATATTTAATTTTAACATTTCTAAAATATTTAAAGAAAAAAGTATTCAATTGATTTATTTTAAATTAAAATTATTATTTTTTAATTATTTTTTATTTAAATTATATAGTTTTTTTATAAAATATAAAAAATGTGAAAAAAATGAGTTGAGATAAGAAAAGAGAAAAAATAAAATATTAAATTAATTTGTTTTTTGATAAAAATTGCACATGACTAAAACTTTGAAAGCACAATTAGTCTTGGTACAAATATCATTTCCGCGTTTCTAAGGTTAGATATTTTTGTGAAGAAGTCAAATGAGGGAGATGAGGGGATGGAGGAGTGAGTGCCTAATTCCATACTACGGTGAGTTTCTTTAATTAAGGATTACAATAAACAAACCCAACCAACAAGTACATTCGTTCACCTATTCGTTGGATTTGTTCGTTTATATAACATTTCTGTTTGGTAAAGAGAAATGTTATATAAACGAACAAATGCGACGAGTAGGTGAACGAATGTACTTGATGGTTGGGTTTGTTTACTGTGATCCTTAATTAAAGAAACTCACAGTAGTATGGAACTAGACCCTCACTCCTCCATCCCCTCACCTCCCTCACTTGACTTCTTTACAAAAATATCTAACCTTAGAAATGCGGAAATGATATTTGTACCAAGACTCACTGCGCTTTCTAAGTTCTAGTCATGTGCAATCTTTATCAAATAACAAATTAGTTTAATATTTTATTTTTCATTTTCCTTTTCTTCCCTCAACTCATTTTTTCATATTTTTATGTTTTATAAAAAAAGTATCTAATTTAAATCACAAAAAAATAATAAATAATTATTTTAATTTAAAATAAATTAATCGAATAATTTTTCTTTAAATATTTTAGAAAAGTTAAAATTAAATATTTGTTTTCTTTATTACGATGTGTGTTTCAATATTTTTTATTTTTTCAAAATAAAAAATTAAGTATAGTTACATTTTTAATTAATAATAACCTGTCATCTTTATTCAACCATGAAAGAGTAAATCTTATCAAAGTTTTAACAAGGAATTAATGTCTTCATTACAAACAAACTGTTTTACAAAATAGGAATGAGAATTTAACTCTTTAATTTAGGATAAGACTTGTGAGCGTATGACTTTGGGTGTAGGATGTTGGGTAGGCCATAGTGAATTTGTTTTTTGGTTTAGAATTTAGGCCCTTTAGAGTTTGGATTTTGTATTATAAGAAATGAGTCTAGAAAAGAAAAATAACAATGTAATCGGGTAGCGGATAAACCCTTAAATGTAGCTCCACTCTGCGGTGGATTAGTCCTTGACCTATCGGGCTGGGGGATACCGCTGGTCCAGTACCAAAATTGTCATATCAGTTGCATTGAACTAGGATTCATTTTAAGAAAAATATGTTCATATAAATCTATACCTCTCAAGAAAGTAAGCAAAAGGGAACATGGCAATTGCAGCCACTATGTGTCTATAAGTTACAATTACATACAGAAAAGGACTCATCCCATGATTAAATGAAGCTTCAATGATAAAATATAACAAGGCATAGCCAACTTGGGCTAAGACCATGAGAATATGTGGCTTGAACTCTCTGTATAAAACAACAAGAGAAGAACTTCTCTGCTCCATTACTAACAACACAGTCTAGGATATCACAGTGGCAGCACAGCGGCGGCGGCACGGCGGCAACGCGGTGGCGGTGGCTTGGTGGTGGTAGTGATGGTGGTTTGGTGTGTGATGTGAAAGATAAAAAGAATGGTAAAAATTAACTTTAGTGTGGTTAGATTATAAAAATTAACTCTAGTTTACTCTAGTGTGGTTAGATTATAATTTTAGGTGGCTCCACTGCTGAGTTGACATGTTATAAATGGTGCAGAGCAAATGAGCCATTTGCTCTCCGAGCACCTAATAATTTCTCTTGTTTTTTTTAACAAAATTCGATCCAAACCGACTCATGTACATCACTAGTGGAGAATACATTTTTGTTTGGGAAGAACGGAGGAAATTGGTGTAGTAAGCAATAATTATCGCCTTATTTAGAAACCGGAAATTCTATTTGTACAACACATTATACAAACAACGTATTTTACAACGTATAAGTGGCACACATATACGAAATTAATGCAAAGAGCACCCACGCGCTCATCCCGTTTTTGTTCTTTTCTTCTTTTTGTGTTTCTTCCAGTTTCTTCTGCTTCTGCATTCTTCTTCTTCTTCTTGTGCTTCTGCATTCTTCTTCTTGTGCTTCTGCATTCTTCTTCTTTTTCTTCTTCTTCTTCTCCTCCTCCTCCTCCTCCTCTTAACTAAGATACCCACTCTTTTTTCTTCACTCAATCAAGATATCCACTCTTTTTTTTTGTATGATTCTTGTTTTTGTTTCATTTTACTTTTAGAAAACTTTTTTTTTTGTAACTCTTCTCTGCAACTTGTTTGTATAACAATGACATAAGTGATGATGAAGAAGTAGATTTCATATGTTCATCAACTAAATTCATTTTTAACAATGATTCTTGTGATATCTAATGAGATTCTTGATTTCTTTTCATCATACAACTCAATCTTTGTTTTTATCAGGTTGTTTTAGTTTCAAAGAAGAACATTATTTTTCTTTTCAGATTAGAACTAATTCTGCGCAACAAACACATTGTATAAGATTAAATGAACACATATGACAAGTTAAAATGAACACTTCAGGCAATACTTCGGTCATAAAATTATTTATTAATAAATGAATACATATATATTAAAGTTAAGTCACAATGAACACATAATATATGAAACAATGAACACACACATATTCATATATATTGTAATTGAACACAATACAATGTAATGTAAACACATACTTATATTGTAACTGAACACATAATACAATGCAAAGTGAACACATATTTATATTGTAATTGAACACATAATAAAATGCAAAATGAACACATGCATACACCTTAACTAATCAAACACATAATATAATGCAAAGAGATAAGATTAATGAGCTTTAGATGTTTTTTATGTAAATGCGTTCATTTTTTCTACTTAAATGTGTTTTATTATAATAAATAAATATGTTCATTTCTGATAATCAAATGTGTTCATTTGCTATTGAAATATGTGTTCATTTTATGTGTTAGAATGTGTTCGCTTACGCACGTACTGTACACGCGCGCGTCCATGAGAGTGGGTATGCAAAACGCGCGCTTTTCAATTCTGTTGCATAATTTCCGTTTTATACGTTGTTTGTTACATTGTAAGTATTATGTGTTGTACACATAGCAAGACTCATTTAGAAACTAGTTGTAAATGACTTATGGTAGCATAACCAATTAAGGTTACTAGTAATCTAGATTACTTTATAGATAGATTACCACTATTTAAATTGTCGGTAATTCGCATTACCTTGTTTGGTATATACAAATTACATAATCGGTAATTCATATGACCTTGATTGGTATATTAAAAAGATTACAATGTAATATATGTATATTACTATAATACTCTCTAAATAATTATATTACTATTATTAAAATACCTTCTAAAATTTATATATTATTATAATACTCTTTAAAATACGTATATTACTATAATATCCTTTAAACTATGTATATTCAACTTAGAAAATTAATCAAACATAATGCAATAACTAAAAAAATTCAGCGTTCTTAATATTGCAAAGAGTTTAACATAGAAAAATCAAACAAAATGTAATGACTAAAAAAATCAAGCATCCTTATTCTTATAAAGAGTTCAACATAGAAGAATCAAATATATAGACTTAAACTAAACCAAGTTTCTTCCGTACAAAAGTCTTCCTTAAATTCATGGGCATTGCAAAGAAGAATTTCACATTAGAGGAAGACGAAACAATAAATTCTGCTACTTCAAGCATTTGTACTTTAGTTAGATCAAGATTCTCAGTAGCATGTAATGCTTAAAATGGCATTTGGGTAATAAAAAGGGTATTCAAGTAATAAAAAATAAGTTAAGTTTGTAAACGTGATATTTGATACAAATGATATTTGTGGAATAAAAAAAAAATTAGAAGATTACCTAGAGATGGTAATCTAGATAGACAACTCCTATGAGGTAATTTAAATTATCCACTTTAGAGGTAATATGGATTATTGGATAATCCACATTACCAATATCATTGTGCAACCAAACAAATCAATCTAAAATATTTAATTGTAAAATTACCGATAATCTATTTATATTACCTTATAACAAATATATCCTTATAAATGCTATGTAAATGACCCAGGAAATTAAGTAGTAATGTTATTACTTAATATTTCATTTTCTTAATTTTTCCATTAATCAACATAAATAATTCTCATTTAAATGAGTACAAATAATATATGTAGTGAAAGAGAATAGAGGAAAAGTAAAGCGTAACCACATATTGTTTCATGAGATACTATTTGGTACTCTAATATATTTGAACTTTCAATTGTATGGACTAAATGAATTGGTGAATTGTTGATGATACGACAAAATAGGCAATTATGTGTTCTACCATAAGGTGCTCCACTCGTGGTAAATTTCTCCATCAATTTAAATGGCATCTAAAAAGCTTCTCCAAAACTGGCCTCAGAATAATTCCCTGCCCCTCAAACTTTGGCAATTGGCCATTGACACAAGTACAGAGAATTATATTGATCACTCCAATCCACTGTACTCTGTACATCCACTCTCCCAATCCAGAAGTAAATAAGAAATTTTAGCAAAATATAATAAACTAAAAAATAAGAAAAATGAAGTATAACAATTCTGCTCCTGTTACTTTAACTCGGAAGATTTTTTTTTCAGATTAGATATTAGATAAAAAATTACTTTAATAATCAATTATAACTTAATCAAACTTTTATAATTGATTATCTGAAATATTAATATTAAGTTTGGACATATTTACTTATAAAATAATTATAAAGATGTGTCTTCCTCGAACAATATGAAAATAATTGGTTCTGCAAATTAAAATTAAAATGAATCAATTTTTATCTATAATTTAGAAGCCTTAAAAATATGTTTTTACTTATAAGTCGATTTTATATTTTAACTCAGAATTCTTTATAATTCATTAATTTTTTTTATTGAAAATATGACCATTTTCTTCCATTTTCACACGTACACTTAACAATAAGAACAAATTTATAAGTATCATTAGAAATTATATGATAGGATAGAGGGAATGGATACTTCAAGTATTATAAAAATCCAAATCCATAAGTACAGAAAAAAGGATTGAATAATGTCTCAAAAAGAAAAGATACTAAAATAGGAAATAATAGCAAGGACAATTGAGATAATAAAGTTTCCAGGATCCTTGAATAGTCCAGAACCTGCATAAGCAAAGCTTGTATCAAAATCAAGGTAAATCTCCACTTTAGAGAGCCAGGGAGAAAAGAAGAATCATTACCACCAATAGCCTACGCGATGTAGTCCTCCAAACGCCTATTTGTAATTCTATTCCTAGTGCTCCTTCTCTGTGTCGTGGCTTGCAGATTGTGCACCAGCTGTCCTTCCGTTGTAACAGAATTATATTCTTCTCCAGTGGAATGCCTTCCATGATGTTTCTTAGCCACGTCAGCAGCCAATTCCTGTTCACTCCTCCTATCATTACCTTCCTCTTGAGAATGAACCTTGTCCTCAAGGTTAAAATTGGGGTAGTTGTTCTTCATATCAGCAACATCCTCCCAAGTTGCTACCTCAACAGAATCAGCATGCCATTGAACTAAAACCTGATGTGCTTTAGTACCACCCTTTATGACAGTTCAGGATGCAATCACCCTAGCAGGAAGCATAATGGGTTCGAATTCAGAAGTGGTCAATGGTAATGGGAGATATTGCATGTTGCAGTCTCCTTTGAACTTCTTAAGTAATGAAATGTGAAAAACCGGATGAATGCGCGCGGCTTGAGGCAATTCAGGTTTGTAAGTTACTGCTCTTAATTTCTCAGAAATTTTAAAAGGTCCAAAGTAACGCATCCCCAATTTCTGATGCTTACGTAAGGCAACTGATTGTTGACGGTAGGGTTGTAATTTCACAAGCACAAGATCGCCAGCTTCCAACTCCTCTGATATTCTTTTGCTGTCCCCAAATTGCTTCATAAATAATTGAGAATTTTCCAAATTAGCCTTCAGCTGCAGCAACAATTTATCCCTTTCCTCCAATATGCAACGAAGATCAATGTCATCAGCAGGACGAGCTTCATAGCGGACTAATGAGGGTGGTTCTCTTCCATACAGTGCCTTGTAAGGGGACATTTTAATGCTGGAATGAAAAACAATATTGTACCAATACTGCGCCCGCAGTAACAAACGCAGCCAGCTCTTGGGATTTTCAAAACAGAAACAGCGCAAATACATTTCCAAAGTTCTATTCAGAACTTCACTTTGACCATCCGTTTGAGGATGATAAGAGGAACTCATTGCTAATTTTGTGCCCTGAAGTTGAAATAGCTGCTTCCAAAAGCTACTGATAAAAACTCGATCTCTGTCGGAGACAATTACTTCAGGAAAACCATGCAATTTGACCACATGGCTGATAAAGTTCTCAGCTACCACCTTACTAGTGAAACCAGTTTTCAGAGGAATGAAGTGGCTGAACTTAGTGAGTCTATCAATTACTACCATAATTACTGTAAAGCCATTAAATGGGGGTAAAGCCACGATAAAGTCCATGCCAACAGACTCCCATATTCGAGAAGGAATGGGCAATGGATGAAGTAGGCCAACAGGGTGTTTAGTCAACACTTTGGCCTTTTGACAAATACTACAACTCAAAACATATTCTTTAATATCATCCTGCATCTTTGGCCAAAAGAATTGAAAACAAATTCTCTCAGTGGTCTTGGTTATCCCAGAGTGGCCTCCAATGACGGAATCATGATACTCATGGAGGATTATTTGGATCAAAGAACCCCTTTTTGGAATTACCAATCTGTTATTCCAAAATAGCAACCCATTTCTGATATTATATTGAGAGTGGTGCATCCCCTGAGTTTGGCGCAAATGCCAAATCTGCTGCAACTCAGGATCGATTGCTACTTGGTCTTTGAGTTGTTGCAACCATTTCAGCTCTGGCATGGACAGCGCAGTGAAGAAGCACCGCGATAAAGCATCAGCAGCCAAATTGTCAACCTGTGGCTTGTAGTGGATTTCAAAATTGTACCCGAGAAATTTATGAAGCCATCTTTGTTGTTCAGGGGTATGTAAGGACTGATTAAGTAAGCTCTTTAAACTCTGCTGGTCCGACTTAATGATAAACCTTTTACCTAGTAAATAGTGGCGGAATTTTGCTATCGCCTCAGTGACAACAAATAGCTCACTTTTGTACGCCGATTGCCGCTGCATCAATGGAGAGAGTTTCTTAGAAAAGAAAGCTATCGGGTGTTTGTCTTGACTGAGAACTGCACCAACACCAATTCCAGATGCATCAGTCTCTAGAATAAATGGCTTAGTGAAATCTGGCAAAGCCAGAACCGGGGCGGATAATATTGCAGATTTGAGAATATTAAAAGCTGATTCTGCAGCATGAGACCATGTGAACCTATCCTTCTTCAAAAGATCAGTGAGAGGGCTGGCTATTGAAGCATAATTCTTAATTAAGCGGCGATAATAGACTGAAAGTTCCAGAAATCCACGCAATTGCTTTTGGTTCTTAGGTATTGGCCATTGAGACACTGCCTGCACCTTATCTTTGTCCATAGAAACACCAGACCCAGAAATTGAATGACCAAGGTAATCAATCTCCTGAGTTCCAAAAGAACACTTAGAAATCTTAGCAAATAAAGACTCCTTCGTAACAGCTGCAATACCACCTCTAGTTGAACTAAGTGGTTCTGCCAACTAGTGCTGTAGACCAAGATATCATAAAAAAAACCAAGACAAATTTGCGCAAATGTGGCTGGAAAATATCATTCATGAGAGACTGAAATGAGGCCGGCGCGTTTGTGAGACCAAATGGCATGACAAGCCATTCGTAGTGACCTTGATGAGTTCGAAAAACAGTCTTATATCTATCATCAGCATGCACAAGAATTTGGTGGTACCCCGAACGTAAATCAAGCTTAGAAAAATAGCTAGCACCATGCAATTCATCAATTAATTCATCAACAGTTGGAATCGGAAATGAATCCTTAATTGTAATAGCATTTAAGGCCCTACAATCCGTACAAAACCGCCATGTGCCATCTTTCTTTTTAACAAGCAAAATGGGACTAGAAAAAGGGCTCCTACTTGGCTGAATAATGTCGTCCGCTAGCATTTGTTGCACCATATTTTCAATTTGCTCCTTTTGACTATGAGGATAGCGGTAAGGCTTCACTTTAATCGGATTAGACCCATCAATCAGTGGAATTTGATGATCATGGTCCCGAGGTGGAGGCAAACCAGTAGGAATGGAGAAAACATCCTGATATGCAAGCAGTAGTGTACTCAGTTCAGCATTCAAATTAGGTGGTATACAAAATTGCTCCGTAGTAGCGTCCGCCGGTTCTATAATTTGCAGAGAATAAAATTCAGCAACAGACTCAGTTTGTATCCATCTCCTAATATGAATAAATTGGGCTTGTGATGGGGGCAGCAAGGCATCACCATGAATGGTGACAAAGCTTCCTTGGTGTAGGAATCGAATGAATAGAGAGTCATAGTCCACAATATGAGCACCGAGAGTTTTAAGCCAAGTACACCCCAAAACCATGTCACCGCCAGCTACTTGCAACACATAAACATTGGGAATTGCTATTAAATGGCCTTGCATCTCTACTTGGACTGAAGGAATGCTCCCTTCCACTGCCATAACATCAAAATTACCAACAACAACCCTGAAACCAGGAGCAGGTTCAATATCCAGCTTCAAAAATCTAGCCAATCGAGGCTGAATAAAACTGTCCGAACTGCCACTGTCAATTAATACCTGAATGGGCAGGTCATTAATGGAAGCATACAGCCTCAATGTATTCATTCCAGGTTCACCTTTCATTGCATTTAAGGAGAGATAGTGGCAATCTGCCACTTGAGCATCCAACTCAGGTAAATTCAAGGGGTCCTCTGGTTGAACGAGTTGCGACTCAACAATCAGAACTTGCTCCTCACTGATGTCTTCTAGCCGTAGAAGCATAAAGTGACAATTGGGGCATTTGTGGGTGGGAGAATATTTATCATCGCACCAGAAGCAAAGCCCTTTCTGGCGATGAACATTTTGTTCAGCTGGGGATAAATGTTTAATGTTAGTGCGATTTGGGTTTAATGGAGGCTTTGTGGGTGGGTTCATAAGGAGAGCTGGGGCGGACTGTCGTGGGTAGGTGCGATGGCCATGTAGTGGGTTGTTATGGGTTGGTGGGGCGTGTATATTTGGGCTGAGGCTCGGACGTTAAGAGGTGGCATTCTTGTCCTCATAGAGACGGGCAAGACTGACAGCGCGCATCAAATTGTGAGGACATTGGGCTTTCACTTCCCGGCGTATATCATTACGCAGCCCACTGATGAAGCAGTCACGCACCGCGTCATGTGGTTCCATTTGAGCGCGATTTGCAAGCGCCGTGAACTCAGCATAATAATCTAGAACAGAGCCACGTTGCACCAGTTTAAAGAGAGCTTCCCTAGGAGACTCAAACAGGGAAGGACCAAATTCAATTTCTATAGCGCGCTTGAGCCCGTGCCACGAACGGAATGGTGCGTCACGTTGAGTCATTTGGAACCATGGGATCGCTGAGCCTGACATGTGCATCGCGGCAATGTTAACTCGCTCCTCCTCCTCAATGCGGTAATAATCATCGAAATATTGGTCGGCACTGAAGATCCACCCGAGAGCATCGGAACCATCGAAACAGGGAAGATCAAAGTTAAGTCGGCGTGGTATGTGATTGTGTTGGTGTTGAAAATTATACCCTCCATCCCCTGAAGAACCATGGCTTGGGTTAGTGACGAAGGAAGTGTCAGTCACTGGTTGCTTTTCCAACTTGCGTAAGATTTGTTGCAAGAGTTCACCTTGAGATTTGCTAGCCTCTGATAGCTGCTGGATCTGAAGCGAAGTCTGCGCCGCCGTATCAAAAAGTTGTTTAATATCAGATTCCATCGTTTTCAAACGTGTACCCTCAGCCATGCTCAATGAAAGCACCAAATGATAGGATAGAGGGAATGGATACTTCAAGTATTATAAAAATCCAAATCCACAAGTACAGAAAAAAAGATTGAATAATGTCTCAGGAAGAAAAGATACTAAAATAGGAAATAATAGCAAGGACAATTGAGATAATATAGTAGCAGAATAAAGTTTCCAGGATCCTTGAATAGTCCAGAACCTGCATAAGCAAAGCTTGTATCAGAATCAAGGTAAATCTCCACTTTAGGGAGCCAGGGAGAAAAGAAGAATCATTACCACCAATAGCCTACGCGATGTAGTCCTCCAAACGCCTATTTGTAATTGTGTTCCTAGTGCTCCTTCTTTGTGTCGTGGCTTGCAGATTGTGCACCAGCTGTCCTTCCATTGTAACAGAATTATATTCTTCTCCAGTGGAATGCCTTCCATGATGTTCCTTAGCCACGTCAGCAGCCAATTCCTGTTCACTCCTCATATCATTATATCAATACTTATGGGGTGTTTTTGAATGAATAGTAGAGATGAGGGTAAAACGTTTTTAGATGAGTTTTATATATAAAATTACAAACAAACAAAAAATCATCAAGGGAATCTTTTCCCTCAATTTTACTCTTAATGGTTAGGAGTAAAATTAAATTGAATGTAAGTTTTTGTAGATGAAATTTTATGCATTTATACATAAATTTTATCCATAAAATTTTTACCTCAATTGTTATTCTTCACAAAACATAATAACAATTATGCTTCTGTTACTTTGAACTTGGAAGAAATTTATTAGGATTAGTTTTCAGATAAAAAATTATTTTATTAACCAATTGTAATTTAATAAATTTTTAAAAATTGATTATTTGAAACATTAATATTAAGTTTGGACATATTTACTTATAAAAAATTATAAAAATGTGTGTTTTTCTTAAACAATATGAAAATAACTGGTTTTGCAAATTAAAATTAATTTTTTTATTTATAATTAGAAGCTTTAAAAATGAGATTTTACTCATAATTAACTCAATACTATATTTAAAACTAGGATTTCTTTATATTCCATTCAATTTTTATTGATATTATGACTATTTTTTCCATGTACATTTTTAACAATATTAACAAATTTACAAGCATCATTTGAAATCATATCAACACTTAGCGTGTGTTAGATTGAAGAGTAAAGTTGAGCAGGGACGGATCCAGAAACTGAACAAAGAGGACGAAAAGCTAATTATATAATTCATCTAATCTGAATTTTAAAATACTTAAAAAAGTGTATACATTAAATAACTATTTTTTCTCATTATTAATATGAAAAAATATTTTATACTTTTTAAAAAAAGTCAATAGATTAAATAAAAAATACATCTAATATAATAATCTCCTTGATCATAGAACTAATCTAGGAGGGTTGTCTTTTGCTGGATCAAACCCGAATATCGAGCTAGTTCTTCTTTATTTTTGGCAATATGCGAAGCATTGGTATTGTGTGAAAATACCAGCGGGGCCAATCTAAGAGAAATAGCATGGCATTCCTCCTTCGCTTTTGGGGTAATTTCCTCTGAATACGCTAGACGGGTCAGCACATCTTGAAGCTCAGTCGAGCCTAGGAGTTTCTCATTAGAGAGAATCCTTTGAGTAGTCTTCAGAAAGCTTATCGAGAGAGAATAAGTCGGCTGGACCCGGGGAAAGGGATTGGAAAAGTATTGTTCCATGTCTTCGGAAAACGTTTCTAAGCTAAAAAGGACAATGCTCCCTGAAAGATGTGGTGATGAAATTGGCTATGATTCTGGAGTTGGAGTTTGTTTTGGGAAAAAACTCGAGATTGGTTTGCTTCCTGAAGGGGAACTGGATTGGTTATCATCCTCGGATGGAATACCAATAGGGTCATCGTTATTTGACACGGGATTAACAGGCTGAAAATTCAAAAGATTTCGTTAGTTGAGGAAATGTTTAGCACAAGAAAAAGAAAAAGAGAAGAAGAGAGGAAGAGAATGAAGAAATGTACCTTAACCATAGAACGAAGATAGTCACTTTTTCTCTGCTTGAGTGGAGGGACTTGGTTGTCTTTTTCCTCTTCGTTCTCCTCGTCGTCAATCGTGGTTGTTGGGGGAGGTTGATTCGACCTGGTGGTTCTTGGAGGAGGTGCTATAAAATTATAAGTGTTATAATATAGCTAGAGTATATAAAAAAAATAATAATGAAGATTACTTAGTAAGGTATACCTGATTGTGTTTTCTTCTTTCTTGGCTAAGAATTGGGAGCGTCGTCTGCCTTACGTTTTGGTTGTGGAGGAGGATCAGTTGAGTCCAAGACAAATTTTGACACCAAAGAATCAAAAGATTAGTGGTAGATGAAATAATAAAGATCCATCCACCAATCTTCGTATTCTAGTATGGTAGTTGGGGTTTGAAAGGGTAGATATTGAAATAATCATTCGATTCCTATAGTGAATCGGCTAGATGAGATAGGTCAGCTAAGGTAAGAACTGGATTCTTATCTGGTGAAGATAGGGAGAGTGTGAATCTTGGCAGGGCCTGCGTCACCCCAAATTGCCTAGAGAGTCAATGGGGGCAATAAGGCTCTATTGACTTTTTTATTCCTGGAAATGGGTCTAATGCCATTAGGGAGATCCCTGACCAAAAACGTTGAGGGATCGTATTCCTCAAGTAGAAGGACCTGGGAGGTGTTTTCCTGAGAAGGAGTAACACGAACTCAATCTGGTCCACTTTCATGGCTAGCATAGGAAAAAAGGAAGAAGAATCTCTAGTTGAGATAGAAAGGATTATACATACATAATCAAAGGAAGTTTTTGAGAAAGTAGGTGGAACCTGATACATGCGACCATAAATGATAAATTGGTCGTGCTTATAGATATCAAAAGGAAGAAGTTCTAGGAGATATAATGTGACCTACAAATTGAGAAACCAAAGAGGACTGGAGACAGTAGTGAAAGAAGTGTGGTTTTCTAAACTATAGAAAATATCATTCAGACTCTTGTACATGGTGGATAAAAAGTAAGAAGCAACATCATAACATTGACCCGAAAGAAGGGTTTCGACTATAAAGGAGTAGTTGAGAACAATGGCAGTTGAGTTGGTACAAACAAAAAATTTACATAACCAATATAGAAGAAAGGTGCGGTGTTCTTCGGGGATTGGTTTCTTCTTGGTTATGAGGTAGGCGTTGGTTGTGATTAAGCTTGAATAGGAGGAGTGATGGTTGTAAAAAATAATACCCAGGTCCACTGGAGAAGGTTAAGCAGGAGGTATCTCGATACCGTGACAAGGGAGCCCAAGAATCTACCCCCATGATAGTAGGAGTGAGCATGCCAAAAGGGAAAATGAATCCATTTACTCTAAGATTCCAAAATTGGACCAAAGAATATACAAGAGAAGGGGAGCAAGGGATAATGACCAAACTGAGCTTCAGAATGTCGTAGATTTTAGTTGTTACCCAATCATCAGCATAAGTCATCTCTAGGCGATGGAACCATTGCTCGTACTCCGCAGTAGCTTTCGGTCATGCTCGAAGGTGTTGGTATATGCCATAGAGGGTCAATCATGGTTGCATTTTTATTATGATATTGTGACATTTTATTTTATATATTTATATATATATATATATGAGGCATTGTTTTCATTAATTGTTTATTTATTTTAATAAACATTATGATGTCCTTAGAATGGAATAAAGATTAGGTACATAACCTAATAGTGAGACTCCATTCTTAAATGTCCCTAGTCAAGTATTACTGTAAGCAACAAGACAACAGTAATATATAGAGACTAGTATGTGTATGGAGTGATAACCTTTTCTCACAGGTTATGGATATGTGATATCAAGTCTGCACATAGATATATATGGTGATATATATTGGACTGACCCGCCATGAGAACACCACATGGATAGTAATGTGAATGTCATAAGTGATTCTCATAGTGATGATGGTACATGTAGTCCTTTGACTTGAAGTTACTGTGATCTGCTTCATGAGGAGTTATGTATGTGCTTTGATACCGTCAAATGTTATCCGTAACAGGGTAATTATAAAGTCGGTTATTAGGCATATTGCGAATCATGTGGGCGGTGTGAGTAATGTAGATAGAATTTCTCCCTCTCACATTACGAGAGATATATCTGTGGGCCCCTTGATGAGTAGGACTGTGTAAATGTATGACCATACTGAAATAAATTAATGTGTGACATTAATGTCATTTATTTTATCAGTCTACTCGGAGATCAAGAAACTAATGATTTAACTATACAAGATGACTAATTCCATGCTTGTGTTAAATCTGGATATTTAGACAAAGGGACTGAAATGTACGGTAACGTCAACCACGGAAAGGTTATGTCAAACCTTTGACTTTCTTATAACTTGGGTAGCAGTGATGTGTTGCTAGATACCGCTCACTGTTTATATTATTTAAATGAGATTTAATAATATTGCCAACGTTGTAAGAACATATAGGGTCACACACTAAAACAGTTTTTATATTGATGATAAATTAGAATAAATTAATGTGACTAATTTAATTGGGCTTCATGAGATGGACCTAATAAAGAATAAGATTAAATTAGTGTGACTAATTTAATTGGGCCTCTATGAGATGGACCTAATAAGAATTAGGGTAAAAATTATTGTGACTAATTTAAATGGGCTTCCATAAGATGAGTCCAACAAGGCTTAGGTTTATGTTGAGTGTTGGCTATAAATAGCAACACCCATGGAGCCTTTTGGCTAGCCTTTTTTTTAGTATACACATAGCCTCTCTCTAGAAATCCTTATTTCTCTGTTTCTCGCTACTAGCATAGTGAGTTTCAGTAAAGCATCAAGGTGGGTGTTTGACATCTACAACTGCTGTGTGGATATCTCTAGGCCCTTGCTACACTTGCGACGGAATAGTTTGACATAGCTCTTTGTGAAGATTTGAAGAGTTCAAGAATCAAGAATTGAAGAGTTCAAGATTTGAAGAGTTCAAGAATTCAAGAATTGAAGAATTCAAGATTTGAAGATTCAAGATTTGAAGACTTCAAGAATCGAAGAGTTCAAGAATTCAAGATTTCAAGAGTTGAAGAATTCAAGAACAAGAACTTTTGAAGAACAAGTGTTGTTCGCAAATCGAGTTGCGATCACGCTTTAACAGGTAATTCATAGATGAATCATGTTCATTCATATGGGTCCTTGGGTGGGAATTGCATAAAAAATTTTGTTTTCTGCTGCGCCTTTATGCGTGTTTTCCCAACAGAAGGGTGGCTGGGCACAATGACAGTGTGGAGGGAGGCGAAGTTATGGGTAGGTCAATTTGATAAGGAAAGAGAAAAGTCCTCAGATCATTTTGGTTGTCCTCAGAAGGAGAAAAGAAGGGGTCGAGTTGATAAAGTTTTTTGGTGTTGATTGAAAGCGACGAAGGTGGACGCCATTGGAGATGGATTGAGGAGATTGAGAAAGTTGAGAAGTTTAGAGAAGATCAAGGGATAGGATGAATTAACAAAGAATGTGTCTTGATAAGAGGAAAAGAAAAGATTAATAAAGTTCTCAGAGGGTTTAATGAGGGGTTTTCAGAACGGTCAGTGTAGCTGATCTAACGGTCATTGTAGCTGGAAAATCTATTTTATTTTAAATCTTGAAAAGAATAAATTCAGATGTTGGTTATATTAATCAACAGAGATATCTCAACTAATTAATATAAAGGGGCATTATGTTAGCACCCGAATTTAGCATAATCGAGGAAGTATTAGTCAAGAGAGAAGAATTTAAGGATCAGTCGAGATTCTGTGAGCAGTCAAAGATTCTTAGTCGAGATTTGTGCTAGTAATAGCCGAGTTTGTGTCATGCAGGAATATAATCAGTATGGTAGTTGTGAAAAGTGTGGGTTGAGCCTGAGATATTCGGCTGAAGTAGTTTCGCATGAAAAGGAAGTGCAGAACGTGGATTTGGCAATCGTGGGTGTTAATAGTGGGGGAGTTGATTCCAATTTTAATGGAGAAGATATCGTGGGGGATGATTTCTAAGGGATCAAGACAATTCAAGACGACTATATATATCAACATTTGCTGAGGAGGAAAGACACCTCGAACAACCTTAGTAGTCATTTCTCTTTATTTTATCTTTATTATTTCCATATCTTTAGTAGTAGTTAGTTTTTAGTTATTTTTAACCATTAGTTCAAATTTTGAATTGTACTACAGTTGTCTGTTGAATAAAATCCTAAAATCTCTCAGTTTACTATTTCCATTTCTTTTCTTCTACGTCCATAGTTTCTCTTTCCTTGAAGCTTGTGGAGAATCCATAACTGAAGAGTAGAGTCCCCTATTTGGTGTTAATCGTTTGATTCAAGGGATCATTATGTTAGTTTATATCTCGGCTGCATAAACTCAGTCATTCCTGAGACGGCTATTTTCAGACTAACAATATTATAAAATATTCTTAAACTTCTAAAATTGAGATTTGCTCAATTATCATCTTAATTCATGTGTACATTACAATTAAAAAATGAGAAAGTACTAAAAAAGTTATTTAAAATATTTTAATTAAATATTCATATAAAATTTATATTATCAGTATATCAAAATTAAATTTATTTAATAAATTCTTACTCCATTTAAAATGTTCATATAATTTATAGAATTTATTAATTATTATAAATTAATAATATAACTCTCAATAACGTCTCTTTAATAATAAGGTCTTATGTTCGAGTCTTGTGGATGGAAAAAAATTTCGCTAAAAGTCTTATTTACCATTTTTAGATACACAATCTGGAGTAACAGATTAATCGAAACGGAACTCTGGATACCATGAGCAACAAAAAAAAAACATATAACAAATGATTAAGCCGCACATCCATTATTTGATGAAGTACTAGTCATGTTCATGCACGGGGTGAATACAATTTGATGATGATATAAAATGAGTTTACATCATCATCATTATATAAAAATTAAATTCTAATTTATATTAGCGAGTATAAAATATGAAACAATTTGTTAAATCAAGTTTAGTACATCTTTCATTTCTTAATATAATAGTCATTTTAATTTTTTTATATTCTAAAAATGAATGTATTTAGATACGGGAAAAAGGTAAAAAAAGGGAAAAGAAAAAAAGTGTTATTAAAAACAATAATATTTTGTGTACACCATTTAAATCAACCATCATCAATCACCACTTCCAAAAATAAAATAAGAAAACCCAACCATAAAAAATAATACAATTGTTATTAAGTAAATTTTTAATTGTTATTAAGTTTTTTTTTATTATTCATTTGAGTTTTTTTTATTTATTTGATTGAATTTTTTATTTATTATGTTAAGTTTTTTTATCTTTAAGAATGATGACTGATGGTAACTGATTATAATGATGTACAAATATCATTATTGTATTAAAAAACTAGAGAGAGTATTATAGAACATTTCCCCAAAAATATTTTCAACCAATCTTCCGCGAAAGTTAAATGCTCACTCTTTCGTGTTCGGGGGGCTTTGGCAATTTTCTAGAAACTTCCACACAGGACTAGCTTACCAACTTGATTCCGTTCTCTCGTCTATGTTCTCACACTTATGAAAAATTCTTTGGTGGATAAATAAAAGAGTGAATACATTATTTAATCTCCTATGATTAATTTTGAGGATAATTTAGTCCCTTATGATTTAAAAGTGACAAAATAGTCCTCCAAAATTAATTTTATAGAACACTTTAAGTAACAATTTAGTCCTTCTGTTAAGTTTCTGTTAACTGAGTTACAAACATAACACAACTTAGGTGACATGTCATACAATGTGTCATACACATCACTGCAACTCAATTAAGAGAAATTTAACGGAGGGACTAAATTTTTATTTAATATGTCCTATAAAATTAATCATGAGAGACTATTTTGTCACTTTTAAATTTTAAGAGACTAAATTGTCCTCATAATTACTTTTGAGAAACTAAATAGAGTATTTACTCCAAATAGAAATTGTTTATTCGGCACCATTTATAATTTGGTATGTATAGGTTAATTATAATAGATAGAGAGAGCAGATTAAATTTTAAATATAATATACAGTAAGTTTTTATTAATTTGTCAAACTATATGGGTTCTCTTGAACTTTTCTGTGGCCCAGGAGTCACCGCCGGCTGCTCCTTATTCGCCACGCAGACGAAAAAAAAACAAGGTCTTCCCGCTTTGCCATATTTGTCAACAAACATTTATATATGTATAATAAAAAAAATATTCAGGATATATATTACATGATATACATAACATATATTACATATTATGCGCAATATTTATCACATGTTGTAAAGAAAAATGATGTTAAACATGTGATATATATTGTGCATAATATGTTATATAAGGCGTGCTAAATATGTAATATACATTGAGCATATTATGTATTGTACGTTGTGCGCAGTCGATTAGTTGGTTTGACTATTTTTTATTTTATACCAAGATTTTCCCTTTGTCAATAGAGCATTGTTATATGTACAATGGAAAAATAGTTAAAACAATCAATATGTTATACATAATAACTAATTAGTATTATGTAATGTGTACTACATATATTACATATTTGTACATAACATATATCACATATTATACACAATATGTATCACATATTATGCACAATATGTATAACATATTGTAAAGAAATATGATATTATAACATGTTATATACATTGTGAACAATATATAATATATAATGTGTATAATATATAATATATGTTCAACATATTATACATAGTTTATTATTAATTATTTTAACTAATTTTTATTGTGTATATTTAATTTATCTCTTGTCAATAACATTATTTCATATTTGAATATTGAATAAATATCTATTTTGGTCCCTCAAGATTAATATGAAGGACAAAATAGTCTGTCAAGATAAGAAAATGACAATGTGGTTTCTCAATATTTGACATGATAGACAAAATAGTCCCTCAAGATATGAAAGTGACAAAATTGTCTTTCATGATTGAAATTTTGAGACAACATATAGTCCCTCAACTTGTCCTAAGTTTACAATTTTGAGGGACCACATTATACTAAATTTTTAATCTTAAAGGATCTATTGTCACTTTCATATTTTGAGAGACTATTTTATCCATCGTAATAAGTCTTAAGGGACCATATTATTATTTTCATATCTTGAGAAACTATTTTATCTGAGTGAGCAAATTATTTAGCGTTGAATATTTATACTCTTAACCATGGAATATAAGCGGAGACGGTGGTACATTAGGAAGTGGGGGCGTGGCCCCAACTTTTTTAAAAACAAATATATATATATAAAATGTAATTTTAAAATTTTATTAATAATTTAATATTATAAGATAAAAGAATAATATCCTATATAATTGTAGTCTTAATTTTTAATAATTTTTAATATATGGTACAATTTAAAATTTTTAATAACATATTGTTCCATCAATTAAGATTAACAAATTATTTTAGCATTCATTCATAGTAATATATTATATAAAAATTAAATTGAAGCATTTATCAATAATTTTTTAGTTATGTCAGGAATCAGTGAAAATGGAAAAATCTTATATTTATTATTGATTGATCGTTTTGTTTTGTTTGATATTGTCTCTTCTTATTTTAAAGGTTACAAGTGAAAGATCATTTTCAATTATGAACATTGTCAAAAATAGACTTAAAAATAAGATGAAAGATTATTTTTTAGTTGACTTATGTTGAAAGATAAATTGCTAAAACAATTTACATCAACTTAATTATTGATGAACTTTATATTATAAAAGAGTGTCGTGCTAACATCAATGAAAATATAATATATTTTATTTTTAAACAAATATTTATTCTATATAATTATTTAATTTTTATGTTTATAATTTTGACACCCACATTATATAAGTGTGATTCATATTTACTCCAATATGAGTATCTTTTATAATATTGGTGAAATTTCACTAAACTCATCTTCATATTTATTCAGTTAATACCAATCTTCTCATAATGTCATTGTTCATATACAATAATGATATGAAAATTAGTAAAATATTTAGACGAGATGAATACAATAATTATATAAAATAAGATATTTCTAATTAAATTTTACAAATAGAGAATGTGTAATTTATCCTTACTTTAACAAGGATTGAGGATAAGAGTCAATCTTGCGTGTACCATAGCTCTTTGATATAGGTAAGGTTGTGTTGGATGAGAATATAAGACAAGATAACATAAAAATACAAATTAAATATAATAGAGATAGATATACAAAAATTTAAAACTTTTATATTATATTTTAATTATAATACTATAAAGAGAATTGGAAAAAATAGTTACTTTCTTTACATTTAAGTCCCAAAAAACTAAAATATTAAAAAAATAACTACTCCCTTCACTTAAATCATTTTAACTATTTTTTTATTTTTTTTACATCTACATCTATAATATTTTTTTAATTATCATTCATTTTATAATCATCTTCAATATTATTTGTCATTTTTTATCTATCATCATTAGAAAATTCAAAAAAATATAAATTAATAAAAAATAAAAAATGCAGCTTGAAGTGCCCATCAAGATGCTAGTTAATATAAAAATAATAATTTTTTTCACATTTAGTGATAATTGGTACAATTTTAATTATAAAGGTGTTGCCTTTAGTTATAAAGGTGCTACCTTTAAGAAAAAACAATACATTTTGTGCTGTTTTTTTTATTGTCACCATACTTATAATGATAAAGATGCTACATTTTATGGACTTTTTGTTGTCTAAAGTGCACATTGAATGTGACTTTTAGTTGTTGTTTGATTGAATTTTTTGATATTGATTGTTGGGTTTTCTTCTGTTATTGAGTTGGATATTTTTTTATGTTGGGTTAAATTTTAGGGGATATTAGATTGATTTTTTAATGTTGATTAAAGTATCATATTTAAAGAAAAAAATGATATATTTTATTAATTTTAGTGATAGTTGATACTGTTTTAATGATAATGATGTTGTCTTTAGTGATAATAAAGGTGATACCTTTAAGAAAAAATAATATATTTTGTTCTATATTTTCATTGTCACTATGCTTATAGTGATAAGGGTGTACGTGTTACACTTACGAATTTTTCGAAGTTTAGAATATCCATTGAACATGATTTTTAGTTGCTGATAGATTGAGTTTTTTTATTATTTAATTGAATTTTTTTGTATTGTTTGATTATTGGATATTTTATTACTCGTTTGAATTTTTATTTATTATTTGGTTTTAGTTATCATTGGATTGAACTTTAACTATTATTATATTATTTTTATCATTTGATTGGATCTTTTATATATTTATGTTTAATTGAATTTTTATATATATTTAATATATATTTTTTATTTATTGTCTGGATATTATTAGAATAAATATTTTTGTGTCCTTTAATTAATATTAATATGACAACGTCATCTTTAGTCTTTAACTTATGGATAAAATAACATTTCAAAATATGAAAGTTATAACATAGTCACTTAAGATTAAAATTTTAGGATAATATGATTTCTATATTTGTCTTAAATTTTTAATTTTGAGCAATTAATTGTCTTAAAATTTTAATCTTAATGAATTATATTGTCACTTTCTTATCTTTGAGGTATTATTTTGTCCACGTCAAATCTTAAAGATCACATTGTTATTTTTATATATTGAGAGACTATTTTATCATGTGCATTAATGTTAAGGATCAAATGTGGTATTTATTATTAAATATTTATGTCATTTTTTTAAACGATATTTATGTTATTTCTTCCACGCCATAATTACGTAAATGCCCAGAATCTTCCATTTCGGTACCTAGGTCGTACAAGTTGATTTGGTCAAGCAACTCCACGCGCATTTATATACATGCCTATATATATGTTTATCTACCAAAATCCATCCATTTTGAAGCTTCTTTATTTCTTTTCATTTCTCTTCTTTCATTCTTCTAAACTTTATGACATTTAATTTTGTTACTAGAGCTATATATCATATATCTATATATATACATGTGCATACATATTTTGTAAAGTTATTGTATTAACTGGAGCATGGTAATGGATAAGCTAAGCCAATATGAGCGTGTGTTCAATCATTTCGATGAAAATGGAGATGGCAAGATATCGGCATCGGAGCTTCAGCAATGCGTGAAGGCAGTAGGCGGTGAATTGTCGGCCGAGGAGGCAGACTTGGCCGTGGCATTTCTTGATGCCGACGGTGATGGTCTCGTGGGATTAGATGATTTTGTGAGATTCGTGGAGGGAGGAGAGGAGGAAGAGAAGGTGAATAACTTAAGAGAAGCTTTTAAGATGTATGAGATGGATGGGAGTGGTTGTATCACACCAAAGAGCCTTAAGAGGATGCTTAGTATGTTAGGTGAATCAAGGAGTATCGATGATTGTGAACTTATGATATCTAGATTTGATCTTAATAGGGATGGGGTGCTAAGTTTTGATGAATTTAGGGTCATGATGCTGTAATATATGTTTGGTTTGGTTTGGTTCCCCATTCTTTTATTCATTGTTGATTCATTCTTTAGTTTCATGATGAAAAATAGGAATACAAACAGAAAATAATATTAGATTGAATAACATATAATGGTATTTCTTAGATATATTGTGTATAGAGGACTATTAATGATTATTTATAGGCTAAGAGTAAATAAGAATAAAATCAAAATGATAATATCAAACTAGTATCTACCTAAATCAATCTAAATCAATTCATTTTATTCTAAATCCATATAAAATAAATATAATATATTATTTTATTCGAACATTCCCCCTCAAACTCAAGTATATATATAGGTCAACTTGAGTTTGAAAAGCAAGTAAAGAACACTCCAAGAAGAGGGTAGAGAGACTCCAAAACGAGCGGTAGAGAGCCTCCAAAGCGAGTTGTATAAAGGCTCCGAAACGAGTGGTAGATAGGCTCCCAAACGAGCGGTAGATAGAAGCTACAAAACGAGCGGTAGAGAGGCTCCACAATGCGAGCAGTAGAGAGACTCCAAAACAAGGGGTAAAGAGACTTCAAAATGAGCGATAGAAAAGCTCCAAAACGAGCGATAGAAAAGCTAAAAAATGAGCGATAGAAAGACTCCAAAACGAGCGATAGAGAGGCTCCAAAGCGAGCGGTAAAAAAAGCTCCAAAACGATAAACTTTAGATGTACCATAGACTTTAGAATTATGTTTCTAAAGTTATGTTGAAGACATATGCATGTTTCTAGTGTGTTTGATAGCTTCTTATGTGGTTTAAGTACATTTGTACCACACTATCTCTAGCTTCTAATGTCTGCAACCTTCTGTATCTATCTTCTGATGTTTCATCATGCTTTCATATTATCTTCTGATGTTCCAACAAGCTTTAATTGTATCTTCTGATGTATGAATATGTTGTTGTTACATCATTTGACGTGTATCCAATCATCTTATGCATCTTCTGATATATTGTACAAATTTTGATGTATCTTTTGATATATGGCCATGCATGCTTCTTATGTATTTGACCGCTTTTGATTCATCTTTTGATGTATGATCAAATTCTTATTACAGCTTCTGATGTGAAATCAAGCTTCTCATGTTGGTTCTTAATGAATGAGCAAACTTCTTATGATTTGTCCACAACTCTTGTATTCTTCTAATGTTGTCACAACCTTGATCTTCAATCTTCATTGAATGCACATGTGTGTTCTTCTTATCTTACTTCAGAAAGTTATATCAGAAAATCTTTCATCAAATTAACTCATATTCCTAAGCTTTTAAAAGCTTCAGAACTCATGATTGCTCATGAATATATGAACTAATTTAAAGATTTCTGATTGAGTCTGGAAGTTCTAATATAAAGTTGTTTTCTGAAACATTCATACACATTAGTCCTTTTCTAACAATATATTTACATTGATTGATTTTTCTCACTCAAAACCAAACCATAAAGATTTCTCAATCTTTATTAGCTTAGATGGGTTCTAGAGCTAACATAGGTTTGGGACTGTTCCCAATATCGATAATTTTGGGACTGTTCATCCCTTTCTCAGGACCTCTTATGGCCATCCAGCCTTTCTTTTCTTTCACGAGTCTGATCACTGTCATCGGTGCTTCCATGCTCATGTCTTCTTTCTCGGGAATGTTCTCTTCTTCCTGACCTACCTTGGTCATGCTTCTGCTCCAACTTAGGCCTTTGTAGGTGTTGAGCAAAGTCCTTCACCTTGTTTTGCTCTTAATGGAGTCTCAATCTTCTAGTTCTGACGTTCTTCCCTATGTAGTTTCTCTTCTATAGGGACTCGGATGGCTTCCGCTGAGGGGGAGCGTGTTACTCACACTTGAGGGGGGAGATTGTTGGGAATTTCAAGTGTGAGCATAGAAGTCTCACATTGGTTAAGTTGGGAACAAGTGAATGGTATATAAGTGAGATGATCCATAAACCTAATGCCTTAAGGTTTTGGGTTGTGATGTGGTGTCCTCTCACTTATATACCATTCACTTGTTCCCAACTTAACCAATGTGGGACTTCTATGCTCACACTTGAAATTCCCAACAAGCGCTAGGTCGGGCTCTACTCAGCTTGGGTCGACCCATCTCCTGACCAGAGGTATGCCTCATTTGTATTGGGTCATCCAACATGGTTGTTGGACCTGGGCCCATGTTCAATCCGTTTTGGACAGGCCGATCTGAACTCTGAGTTGGGCTATTCGTTTGGGTTATTACTTAACTATTTGTGTCATCTATTTAGCTATTGAATTGGTTTTTTTACATGGGGTGTGAACACATAGAAAGAAACACAGAAGAAGAAAAAAGATGTTTCACTTACTAATTTTGTAGCTATTGACAGATAACTAATTTTGATATATAGTGTCTACTTTTTTATCTCAGGAAAAGTAAAACTAAAATAACAAAGTTCTATGTGTCTTATTCTGATTTGTTATGCTAATTACATAACCAAAAAAGAAAGAAAAAAAAACCAACTACATTCTTTAGGCATTGCATATAATATAGCCATTCACATCAACATGGACTGAATTTAGTGACCAGAAACTAGGATGACTTGATCTCTTTTTTTTGTTTTATCTCGATGTAACCATCGGTATTAAGGTCCATTGTAAAATTGGTAATGCTATATGGACTTTCCAAATGAGTGTCCTATGTGGATCATTATTTTGGTATTACGATATTATTATTTGACATTAAAATATGGATGTCCACATGGGACACTCATTTGGAAAGACAATATATCATTTTTCTTGTGAAACTGCTTAATCCGGTCTAGCCCGGCCGAGATCCCTTTGATGGGTCTGGATCGATTCCTTTTGTTCAGTGATTCATTCCCACTGCCATCACAAGAGGCTTGCTAGAGCTTTCACTAATCAACATGTTCTGTTGTTCCCCACGTTCTGGAATTTCCTCCACCAATCTTGACATCTTCTCAACAATTTCCCTTGCACTTGGTCTCAAAGAAGAATCTTCCTCAACACAAGCCCTTGCAATATTTGCAACTGTCACAGCTTCATCAAATGAATAATTCTCACTTAAAGCACTATCAATCCACTCCCTCAGCTCATTCACATTCTCTGACACCAAAATAGACCTTATTTTATCAGTTAGCCAAACACTCCCTTCACCTTTATCATTAGGCCTGCTTATTGGTGTTTGACCAGACAGAATCTCCAACAAAACCACCCCATAAGCATAAATATCAATACTTGGTGAGATTATACCTTGGTGTACATATTCAGGAGCCAAATAACCAATACTCCAACATGCAGGGTTTGTTGAATAGAAATGAGGGTCCTCACTATCATTCTCAAAATTCCCCAATTTTGCACCAAAATCTTCATCCAAAAAGATGTTCCTGCTCTTAATGTTTCTATGCACATAGCTTGGACTCATAACATTGTGCATATATTGCAAGGCACTAGCAACATCAAGGCAGATCCTCAGTCTTTGGCTCCAAGTAAGGAAACAGTAACATGAAGCAATGAACTGATTCTTGATGGCTAATCCACCATGAAGCCAATCTTTCAAGGATCCATTCTCGGCGAACTCGAAAACCAAGTATGACTCTGGACCCTCCAAAATACTAATTCCAAGCATCCTAAGTATGTTAGGGTGGTGATGATGGAAAAGTGCAAGATCTATCTTTGAAACCATTTCTGTCTTGGTTCTTTTGATTGCCATGTTCTTACCATTTAACCTGCCATGGTATACTGACCCTTCAATTTGATTGCTTGAACTGAAATCCTCAGTTGCTTTTCTAACATCTTCAATTGTGTATGTCTCCAGCAGCATCTTGCGCGGCGTGGCGGCGTCGATGATTTTCCCATCAAGAGCATCCTGTGATCCCTCAAATGAAACTTTTTTGTCACTTGTGGTTCTAACACTGAGATTCAGATGCTGCAGCTCTATATCAACTTCTTTCCCTGAGTTCAGTGAATTCTGTTCCTCCTTCTTGTGCTTCAATCTGATGAAAAGCAAGGCTAATGCAAAAGCAATGAAGATTCCAAGTGCAATCCCTGCCAGGCCAATATACAATTCAGTTCTCCACATTCTTGACTTCTTGTGAGGACTAATTACAGGAACACCGGCTGCCGGAAAACCCAGATTTGTCGTCGGCTCCCGGGGTTTAACCAGAGGACCAAAGATAGGAGGATCACCATTCAATGGAATCAAAATAGTGGTAAAGGGTATAAGGCTTTGAGGTTTAATAAACCCTTCTTCTGATGACACATTACTATTTGCTGAAACTATAGCTTCTATAGTAACATTGAATTTTGAAGCCAAATTTGAAATTGTGTCACCTTCACTTACAGGGTAAGAAAGCAGAATTTTTGGCTCTGATGATGAAATTGGGCATGAGCATCTCAGAGGAATCAGCAACCTGATTTTCTCATCAAGGTTCCAAGGTGACAAACCAGGGTTATGATCCTTGATAGCCTTGCAAGAAGTTAAGCCCTCAAGTGATTGAGCAATTTCATAAAAGCTCTCTCCTTTGGTGGTGATTTTGTTCAATTCAGCATAGAAATATCCATCTTTTCTGCTGCACCTACAATCAATTGGAATAAGAAGAGGTTGGTCCTTGGATAAGAACTCAGTTTCTGCAGAGAAACCATTTGCTTGTGATATCACAAACCTGTTGAGTCCTAAGTAAAAGGTGAGGTTTGAGAGAGATGAGAAGTACTGATTTGTGAGAATTAGTGCAAAAGTTTCACATTGGCTATGTGGTCCATTATTGTTTTCAATGCAATTGTAGTAGCTAGAGGCATATGGTGAAGTTGTGTCACAGCTTAGCATATGGTATTTACCCAATGAGGGGACAAATAGCCAAAAGAAACAGAAACAAAAACAGAACAAAGCTTTCATGTGGAAGAAGAACCTAATAATAATGACCATAACTACAGTGGTAATGACCACTCACTTAGCTCTAACATGGGGGAGAGAGTGAGAGTGAGTGGCTTAATAAAAAAGAAAGAAAAGGGTTTCTCTCTTTCTCTCTTGGGGAGTGTAGATTTTTTGGATCTATAAGTGAAAGATAACAGAATTTTTTTTTCTTTCTTTTATTCAAAGGTAGTGTTTAGAGACAGGAATCTTGGGAATCTCACAAAGTTTATTTGTATAATTTTGACTCTGCTTCCAGCTGGTTAGGTAACTATATCTATATCTTGGACCTGATTCCTTTGGCCACTGATTATTCATTTGCAAGTGAGTGCAGTGCAGCCAATACTCTTTTAACTGCCTTGCTTTTAGAAGCGCCTCGAGCTTGAAACATGCCTTTATATGCATCTACTTGCATGTGTCATGTGAGCATGATTATCTTGTTCTGCGTATCATTTCATTATATATGGAAAATGATAATATAGACTCGAGTTTACGGTGAACCTATACCTGGCAACATATCAACTAAGAGTTTCATAATATTATTATAATTATAACTTTTAATTATATATTGAATGGTGGATATGTTGCCACGTGTAGAGTCCACCATGAACATCTATATTAACACTACTCTTATATATTGGTTGCCCATTACCTCTTTCAATAAAAGTTCTTCTAATAGAATAAGTAAATCTCTTATTACAATATCTTTTTCATACATAATGTCACAAAGTGAATTATTGAGTAGATGCTTAAGGAATAATCAAGCTAACTATCATTTGTATTTGAGCATTATTAGGGGTATAACAAAAAACCAGCCAAAACAGCCAATAAATAGGAATTTGGACCCTAATCATCCAGCCCATTAAAAATATACTCATGATTAAAATGCTATTTGGGTCATAAAATGTTAAATGAACTTTGTTGACTATTTTAGCAAATTTTTTGTTGTTTCCCAAACATTTATGTACGTTCATAATATATAGGATTTGGATCCGTTTTCATCAACTATAAGTCCTTATACTTACACTCTCTTTAAGAGAAATAAAATTAAATTTGTTATATCATTAAATTATTTGATACTATATTGACAAATAAACCTATCAAATTGTAGAAAACTTGAACAATAATAGCTATGTATCCTGATTGATATTTACTTGTATTTTAAAAAATATATTATCTGTTAAAATAAAATGGTGTGTGATGAAATATGAAATTATTTTCAAAGTACATGAAATTTGATATATTTGATTCATTTGATAAGAATGATTGGATTGATTTAATATTATACCCATAAAAATATTAAAAGAATGTAAATACATATACTTAGTGTAAATCCCAACCCATATATATTATTGGGATTAGAAGTTTTTCAAATTCACATGTCTACTTTAAAAAGTCAAATAACTTTTATATATAATTAAGAGTACTGTTATATGCACAATAGAAAAACAGTCAAAATATTTAATATATTATACATAATATATATTATATGATATGCATAATATCTATAACATGATGTACACAATATATATTATATATTATACATACCATGTATCATATGTTGTAATGAACAATAATATTATATGTGATATATTTTTGCATAACATGTCATATATATTATATATAATATATAATATACTATTGCATATTATATATAATTTATTAGTTCTTACCAAAAAAATATATATAATTTATTAGTTGTTATATATATATATATATATATATATATATATATATATATATATATATATGTACGTGTATATCAAATCAGAGGACTGATTTACCTATAATGTGAGTAGGAATACTATTTATACATGAAATAGTGTCATCCATCCATTTTTTATCCATTCAAAAGTTGGTAACTTTTATAAAAATATTGGCAAGTTGCCAATATATTCATAATAGTTGTCAACTTTTTAAATGAGTGAAAAATTGGTGAATGTGTATTATTATATGTACAAGTAGCATTTTTCTATTTTTTTTTTTGGTAAGAGCATTTTTCTATGTGAGTGCAGCAGTGCATGACATCAAGAATTTTAAGACAGATGCGTAGCCTTTTAAAAGCAATCTAAGAGCAAAAATGTTATTTAGTCAGATGGTACTTGAGGGCCTACAGGGAGAACAAGACAAAGGATTTAACTGTCCATATTGTGACAAGTATATTTGTACAAAGTCATTAATATTTTATTGAATCTTTGATGGGGAGTAGGGTTGGACCTTGGTATAAGAAATGGTCCCCTTAGTCTCAAAAGCCATACATACAAAAAAAACACTGGGTTGCTAACTAGGATATCCTATATATATTTTACTAATTCGGTCATTTAAAATAAGAGGTAATGTTTTTTTGTATATTTATTATTTTTAATATCTAAATATTTTATTTTAACAATATTTAGGTTTTATTATTATTATTATTATTCAATTTACTCTCTTTTCATCATTTTACTTACTTATTGGGTGTGTTTGGAAAGTAAAAAAATAGAAAATGAAATGATTTGAGAATGAAATGTTATGTTTGAAATTAATTAGAAAATGGAAATGAAATGATTGTTAATTCCATGGAAATCTTTTATTCACATTTTAAAATTCTATGGTTTTTGAAAGGATTTGTGGAGAAATGAAATGATTTGAACATTTAAAATTATGAAAAGACTATTTTATCCCTAACCTTATAAATCATTTCAATTTCATTTTAAGTTATTAGTTCCAAACATGATGAATGATTTATAAATCAATTCATTTCATTCCATTTCCATACAAATCATTTTATTTCTTATTTTTTTTCCTTCCAAACACACCCAATATATATTTTGAATATCTACGTCCAAATAGATGTATAAATATTATTTCTCTTAAAATAATAACTATAGAAATTTGGCTCTTCTCTAAAGAAAAAGAGAAGGATGGTGAGAGCCATCCCGCGAGAGAGAATGAGAGCAATCGCGAGAAAGCGAGAGAGAGAATGATGTCGTAACAAAATTTTGAAAAAAGATCGGATTTGAAATGAAGAAAATTTTGAGGTGCGTGAGTTAGGTTGTTTTGATTCAGTATATGAGAGTGTACATATATGATGGATATATATTGTAAGTATTTCACGTTATATATCTATATTTTCTATTTAAATAAAGGGGTGGGAGATGACATTACGATGGAGGTTTTGAAGTATTAATATAAGAATGGTGCTAAATGTACACTAAAAAATTACTCAAACCAGTTAATAAATGAGATTTTGGGTTATAATTACTCTGCTCATTACAATAACCAAAATCAAAGTCAAAATAGATCTATTAGCTATATTGATTGATTTTTTATTGTACACTTAGTATTATTGTTAATATAATGTTGGTTCTTTATTAAAATAAGAAAATTTTCTTTTTCTATTTCTATTTTTTACCCTTTAATACAAAGTACTGAAAAAGGAGTTATGGAAAGTATATTTTACGGTTTTTTTACGTAAATGAGTACTTTAAAATAGTTAAATATGTATATAGGTAGTTCCAGAATTAGTTACGTAAATAGGTAGTGTATTTATTTGTATAAAAGTCGATTCAAATCGACTTTATTGTGCAAAAATGCAATTTTTTTTGCACTAAAGTCGATTTGAATCGACTTTATTGCAAAAAAATTTGCATTTTTGCATGCAAAGTCGATTTGAATCGACTTTAGGTTAAAAAATTGCAAATTTTTTTGCACTAAAGTCGATTCAAATCGACTTATGTTCATTATATCTATAAATATGGACGCCCAATTCATTTTTCATACATCCAATACTCATTCTAATTTCTCTCTTCTACTCAATACTCATTCTATACTTCTTTCTTCTACTATATTTCTTACTAAAAAAATGGCTGATTGTTATTATATTTTTGTGCATCACAATTGTGATATAATAACAACAGCAAATGGGATCACGTTCACTGCAGATGATCCCCCTTGTGTTATAGTGCAAGACGACATTAATCTGCTTCAACTGCAAAGTTTAATTCTTGAAACACTTGATGAGGCGGGGAAGCATATTAAGAAAATGGTTTATAGAATGCCGATGAGTATGGGTCCCAACGGACCTTTATACACTAAATATCGCATTCGCAGTGATCGAGATGTGAATATTATGCTGAGTTATCAGATGAAGTTTCCTGAAGTTCGACTTTTTGAGTTGTACGTTGAACTTGAGGAACGCAACTTCAGATCTGGAGGGCCTGATCCTACATATTTTCCGCGATCATCGTATGCAGGCGAGGGTGCTAGTGGTGTTGGAACAAGTACAATGAGGGAAGATGATGACGCACATTCTCTCAGCTTTGCGGATCTGGCAAGGGAAGTTGGTCAGCCTATGGTGCAGAGTGCAGAACCGTTGCAGACAGTTGGTTCGCCTGCTGGGTTTGACTTCAGTCCAACTTTCTTTGATGATGCTGATGCAGATGCAGATTCAGATGTCCCAATAGAAGAGGCAGCTGACGCGACACCGTGCGGATCAGAGGAAGATGTTGAAGAAATCCCGCTCACAGGGCCAACAATGTCCCAAACACAATCTCAGGCGATTGCGGAGCACTGCTCATCATTCAATTTCGACTCACTTAGAGGCGATATTGACTTGGATGTTGCGGCGGTAAACGCTGAGCAAGGTTTATGTGTGGGGCAACTATTCCGTACAAAAGAAGCCGCACAGTATGCTGTTAAGATCTACAGCATTCAGAGACAGATACCGTACAAGGTGTACGAGTCAAATGCCTCGAGGTTGCATTGCAGGTGGTGCAATATGGGAGCGGATGCATGTGGAATGTCAGAGTCATTCTGCGGAAGAAGACGGGGATGTGGGAGGTCAAGAAATTGGAGGAGCCATACACTTGTGTCTTTGCCAATGTCCCACAACAGCATCCACAGATGGATTGCCACGTCATCTGCTCAAACATCTGTGACGTGGTACAGAGGATC
Source organism: Aeschynomene evenia (assembly GCA_013621005.1). Lineage (NCBI taxonomy): Eukaryota > Viridiplantae > Streptophyta > Magnoliopsida > Fabales > Fabaceae > Aeschynomene > Aeschynomene evenia. The sequence continues at coordinate 16,329,024 of CM024268.1, forward strand.
CCACAGTTTCTGTTAAGGTGTTGCAAGCTGCAGTTGAGGAAAAGCTGGCCTGTAGAACGACATATAGAAAGGTGTGGATGGCCAAGCAGAAGGCAATTGCACAGATTTATGGCGATTGGGAAGCATCCTACGGAGAACTGCCAAGATGGTTGCTCGGCTTGAAAACCTTTATGCCAGGTACCATTGTCCAGTTTCAAACTAAGGCATTTCCAGGTTTGAATGATCTTAATTTACGCATGTTTCTCCGTGTTTTCTGGGCATTTCCACCATTCATTGCCGCTTTTCCTTATTGTAAGCGTTTCATTACTATTGATGACACTCACCTGTATGGGAAGTACAGAGGTACCCTACTTATGGCCATTGCAAAGGATGGCAACTCTAACATATTGCCCCTTGCCTTTGCTATTGTTGAGGCTGAGAACAAGGAATCATGGAACTTCTTCCTTACTAATCTCCGTCAGCATGTCACTCCGCAAGAGGACATTCTTGTAATTTCTGACAGGCACAAGGCAATTACAACAATGCTTGAATCCGCAAGAAGTGGTTGGGCTCCGCCAACAACACATCACGCATACTGCATCAGAAACATTGCTTCAAACTTCATGGTCCATTTCAAGAGCAAAGAGGGTAAGCGATTCGTGAAGAATGCTGGGTATGCAAAGACATATAATGAATTCTTGTATTGGCATTCCCAGTTGGCAGCGCTGGACCCACGGTTTACTGCATGGGTGGACAAGATACCCCGTGAAAGATGGACACAGTATGCTGATGAAGGGCGTAGATTTGGGCACATGACCACCAACCTGTCCGAGTGTGTTAACTCGGTAATGAAGGGCACCCGAAGTCTTCCAATTACAGCTATTGTGAGGTCAACCTACCTCCGTCTTATGACACTATTTGTCAAGAAGGGAACTGAAGCGCAGGCCCAACTTGGTGCGGGTCAAAGGTTCTCTGAGTTCCTACTGGGTGAAATGGAGAAGCATCGGAGAGTGTTGCATGATATGCATGCCACACGCGCGACTCGAGATTCCATCGAGTATATGATTTTAGAGAAAGGAGAGGTGGACAACACAACACAGAGGACCTTCAGGGTGTCTCTGTCCGAGCGTGTCTGTGATTGCGGAGCATTTCAGAAGCTCCACTACCCCTGTCGTCACGCATTCCGGCGGGTCTGGAACCAGAGGCTGCGGAACATAGTACTGTGGCTGCGGCGCTGTAACCTCCTGCGGCGGTGTAACATGCTGCGGCGGTGTAACCTCCTGCGGAACATAGTACTGTCCCCATGAGCCCCAAGAGGAATAAAAAGGTGGCGTATGGAACTGAGACACAACATGGTCCCATGGGCCTGTAACCTCCTGCTGCTGCTGCGGCTCAGTAGGTGGCTGGAGCTGTGGCTCTGCGTCGGTGTCTCCCTCAGTCTGAGGCTCAGCCTCTGCTTCAGTCTGTGGCTCGGTGTCAGCCTCGTTCGGTGGGTCGACCTCTGCCTCCTCCTGTGCACCGCGCCGCCGTCCCCCTCGCCGTCCCCGAACGCGTCCCCTGCGTCCGCGCTCTCCCCTTGCCCCGCATTAGGCACTCCCACCTGACGAGCACTCGCTCGAGTACCTGCACGACGTTTGGTACTTATGTTGCGCGTATCAGGGGCTCCCGATGGTCTCGGATACAATGAGGGACCAGGTGGAGCATGGAGTGGCACATCATCATCCAAAAGAAACACAAGTGCAGGGTCTTGCGGCGGCCCATCCAAACTAAGAAATCGGTGCGGAGACACACTGTACCAGTTAAAGTACTCGAATGATGGGCGGTGCTCGTAAAACAACTCAAAGCGGATGCTCCTACGTCGTCGTTCATCCCATACTCTATGCCACCGCTCGTGCTCCTTGGGCCACCATGCCTCCCTCTTGACGCGTATATCGACACGCTGTAGCCGATCGATGTTGAGCGGCGCATACGGTATGTGCTGAGCTCCACCAAACTGCCGCACCACTCTCTCCGCATAGTGCCACTCTACAGTGGCAAAACAGATGATGCAGGTGTCAGACTGCCACAACTCTCGCTCAGCAAACACCCATTCCGGCGTCAGGGCTCTAACATGATCATCATCGTACGGCCTCCAAATAAACTGTGACAAGTATTAACAAACAAAGATAAATTTCAATATAAAAAGTAGAAATATAAGTTTCAATATCATGACCATTATTCTTCCTTACCCCATGCAATCCCATGTTGTCTAGTGCTGTCCTAAATCTTAGAAGTCGCTCCTCCAACTTCCTGGTAATGTGTCTAACGTTCTCCCACCTGTTACAATTTATAATCAGAAACCAAGGTTAGATAAAATAGCATATAATGTCAAATTTATTAGTTGGTTCATGAATTAAATCTTTACCTCGAAACAAGAGGCCACAAATCATGTCGAATTGCGCCTCCAAATAATGTCGGCAAGTGCGACCATGCCAATGACTGTAATAAGACATGACAGCCTCCTATATCAGTCACGTCAAACTTTACAGCTAGGGTCATCTCTCTGTAAAGTGTGGCCAACACGGCTGATCCCCAGCTATGTCTACCGATTTCCTCCCAGTGTTCGAGCAGTGGGAGCCACCTCAAATGTACCCTGTTCCCGGACTTATCCGGCAACAAGTACCCACCAAAAATGGCCATCAGCCAAGCTCTGGTCGCTCGTTGTACCTCTATGTCAGTGGGATGGGCCTTCGCGTCAAATGCGCCAACAAGACTCATCACCCACCTCAGCGTAACAGCAAACCCCTTACGCTCAACTGGGGGGGGGGGGACAGCACCTAGCAGCTCCTGACAAAAGTCTTCAATGCTTCGTCCCAAGTGGTGTCTCTCAAAGTCAGTAGCACAACCACTCACCACCTTTCCATCTACACCAAGGCCTAGATGGAATGCCACACCACCTTTCCATCTACACCAAGGCCTAGATGGAATACCACATCCTGTAGGGTGATCGTGGCCTCACCATAGGGTAAGTGGAATGTGCTGGTCTCAGGCCTCCACCTCTCGACCAGTGCACTAATAAAAGCGCGATCTAACGTCCACACCGGCATCCGGACATGGCTAAACCCCGCAATGTCCAAGTATGACACCATCAACGGGTGTGGAGGTGGTACGGCACAAAATCGTCTCGTCTCTAAAACACGAGCAGACTGGAACAAAAAAAAACAGTAATTAATTCTGAGACTTAATTTTTAAACATTAATAACAAACCATTTAAAATTTATTCATGCAGTTAAATCATTCAAAAATTACTTAATTAAACATTCATATGATAAGACATAGGCGTTCCTGATAAGACCTACAAAACTATTGGTTTAAATTTTGTGGAGCTGCATTAAACAGTCGCACGATGATGGTAGTAAACTAATTAATATTACATTTTAGTAACTTAAGTAAAATATATAATCAAAGTTTATACATAAATAAATCTACTGTAATACTAAAATTCCTAACCACCTAAAATAATTCTAACTACACAACTAATCTACCTAACAACCTATATCTATTTTTTACTACATCTTAATTTAAGGTAACTATGACAAAATTTATTATTTTTATTATAAAACAATGAATATAATACCTGGTCTTGAATACGTGCGCCGATGTGATCAACAATGTCCATCCGGTATATATGTTCAGTCTCCATAATAAAAAAATGAGAGAGAAAGAGAGTGAATTTTAGAGAGAAAGTGAGAGAGAATTTTAGTGAGAGAGAGTGAAATTTAGAAAAATGATGAATTGTGTAAAATGATCACCCGGGACCACTTTTTTATAGTTTTTTCCTTCTAAAGTGGATTTGAATCGACTTTGCTTAAAAATTTGCAAAAAAATTTGCACTAAAGTCGATTCAAATCGACTTTGCATGCAAAAATTTGCATTTTTGCAGAGTAAAGTCGATTTGAATCGACTTTTATTCAAATAAATGCACTACCTATTTACGTAACTAATTCTGGAACTACCTATATACATATTTAACTATTTTAAAGTACCCGTTTACGTAAAAAAAACCAGATTTTACTGAAAGCATGGAACATTGAACATTTTTTTTTTTGGTAAGACATTGAACATTATTTTTTCTATTTCAAAGCAAAGTTGAAATGTACCTCATTTTCGTTTTCTTAATTTTTTCAATCAAGAACTAAAACCCAAACTTTTATATATCTTCACGTTGCTTTCTATACATTTTTGACGTCTCATACAAAAAATTATGAATAAAAAACCGCTAAGACATCAATTTCAACAAGGATGGTTCCCCACCATCAATGCAAAAGAAGCTTACATGGATAGCACTCTGCCTCCGAGTACATGCAACTTTACATAAAAGCAAAGAAAAGTAAGAAATTCTTAATAAATTCTTGGAGCATGTGAAAAAAAAAATTCATCTATTTATTATGTATAAAGGTGGTGACCGATGACAGTGATGTACATATAGTATTATTGATTTATTATTTGATAGACGTGGTCTACGACTTCGAATAAAATAAAAATACTAAAATAGAATATAGAAAAGAGACAAAAAATATAAAATATTTAATATAATGAAATTAAAGACATATTTTTATATTTATTCCGATTAGATTTTGTGTTTCCTTTACCCTAATTGTTTAGGTATAGAGAAAATATATAAATTTTCACTAAACACTTCTTTTTTGTATTTTTGTCTTTATATTTTTATTCTATATATCGCACCAAAAAGAAACAATGATCACTCACATTCACTAATGCCTCAAAATAATAAATGTAGTATTAGAGTATAACTTTTTTATTTCTTTCTGCAAGGCAGTTAAGAATCAATAATGCTAGTCGTACAATAGAAATACGTCCAACTAGTATCCAACGTGTGCTATTCATAATATGGAATGTGTGTTATATGTATATCACACGTACGTATAACACACATTCCGTATCATGAATAGCACACATTGGATACTAGTTGGACGTATTTCTGTTGTACGACAAACATTATTGGTTAAGAATTTCACTAAGCAAAGACCTCGTTGGCGTATCTTTAATTTCAAGGATGAAGGATGATGAGAAGGAAGCATACGGATTATACTAAAAAGAAGAATATAATCTTTGAAGTAGCAGTGTGGATAGAAATGATGCAAGTAGTAGAAAGTATGGGCTTATGAAAAGCAGACAAATGAATAATAGCAAGAATGCATGGTAAAGCCAAGGCATGAAAGAAGGGCTAGAAATAGATAGGTCACCATGAACATTGATATCCTAGGTTGACAAGAGCCATTACAAAGACAACAAAAATCCATCTTCCGCCGCCTCATAAAAATATTGACAACTTTGATGAAATTGTTGACAACTTACTAACATATTTATCTAAGTTATCAAAATTTTATTAGGTGAAAAAGAGGTGGATGATACTATTGTATGTACTAATTGCACCCCTCCAAACAGAAACACAGCAAAAGACCGACCACCTCCCTTGCCAAGGTGTTGCATCCAACCTTCCTTATTTCCTTTTTATATTATTATTATTAGAGGAGGGATCCATTTACTCCAAGAGTAAGTCTTGATATACTTACTCCATCTTATAACTTTATATATACAATGAATTTGATTAATCCAATCGTTGAAATATTAATTTACAAAACATAGATCAAGTGTATAAAATTTCATAAAATTTTAATATAATTTGATGCTTCATCATCTCATGTTATTTCGACGTATAATATAGTTTTGAAAATATATGTAAATGTTGAGTGTTAGATAATATATCTATCTATGTCTGATTTTTCTGAAATTTGATATGCATAATCATCAAGATAATATCATAAAATTCAACGGTTGGATTGATCTAATTTTATGTTTATCGAAAGTTATTTGATGGAGTAAGTATAAAAGACTTACTCCTGGAGTAAGTGGATCCCTCCTCATATATATATATATATATATATATATATATATGTTTGGTTCAAATTACACCGGTGTAACTTTAAGCAATTGTTACACCGTTCAATAACTTTTTATTGGATTAATTTTTTATTAAATTAACCGTTGGATTAGAGGTTCACATCATATAGATCATATATATAAATTTACAAAACAATATAAAATCATTTGATATAATTTTGATGGACATAAAAATCAACGTAATACATTTGTTCAAAATAAACAAGAATAAGAGATATATGAAGACATTCTTAATGATGTTCAATTTTAATGAAATTTGACATAAATGATCTTCACAATTAGTTATTCAAATTCAACGGTTGGATCGACAAAAAAATTATTTTATATGAAGTTATAAGTGGTGTAACTTTACTTAAAGTTACACCGGTGTCATTTGAACCCAACTCTATATATATATAAATATAAGAAAAAATAATAATGTTTATTGTACAATAGAAATACATTTAACTAGTATCTAATATGTACCGTATATATCACAACTAATATCACAACTAATATGTGTTATATATATAACATATTATGTATAAGACATTATATATGATATATAATATACATTGAATACTAGTTGAATGTATTTCAGTTCTACAATAAATTTGAGGAAAAAATGATTTCAACACCAATACGTTGAACATGTTGAATATCCTATCTACCACAATTAAATTCTATGCGGTCCCTACTCAAAGTAAAAAAAATAAAAAATTAAATCTTCACCGTCATATCTTAATGTGTGCCTATAGATACCTCACTTTATATGATTGGAATAACATAATTTTATTATGTATAACTAGAACCTTGTTATTTTTGTTTAATTTAAATTTAATTTAATAATTATACAAATTAAAATTAAATAAATAGTTATTAGTAAAATTGAGATAATAGAAAAATAATTATGATTTATTTTTATTTTTTTATATTCAATTTTTATTAAAACATAACTACCTTAATTAATAAGTATGAACACCACAAAATTAAAGAATTTTCTTTATATAATAATATATATGAATAAGGAGACTATTGTGATTAATAATAATATATATTGTCACTCTATAATTATATTAAATTATCAAGGATTTTACACAATCATATATATAAAACAAATATTTCCATATAATAAAATAAGGAAAAATCTTGGTGGACAAAAAAAAAAATTAAATCAGTCAAAACAATCAATAGATCGGAGCAATATATAATATGTAATATGTGTATAATGTATATTACATATTATACACATCATACATGACATATTGTGCAAACATATATCATATGTTGCAATATCATCTTTATTTCCAACATGTGATACTGTTATGCATAATATGTGATATATGTTGTGTACAACATAAATGTAATATATATCAGAAAAGATATTTAATTTGTACATAATAAAGACCACAATCCAACATAATAAAGACCATAATCCAACATCCAAGAGAGTGAATATGGACTCTAAATAAAAATCAGATTTAATCCAACATAATAAAAACCACAATCCAACATAATAAAGACCACAATCCAACATAATAAATATCATAATCCAACATCCAAGAGGGTGAATATGGACTCTAAATAAAAATCAGATTTAATCCAACATAATAAAGACCACAATCAAACATAATAAAGACCATAATCCAACATCCAAGGGGGTGAATATGGACTCTAAATAAAAATCAGATTTAATCTAACATAATAAAGACTACAATCCAACATAATAGAGACCATAATCCAACATCCCAAGAGGGTTAATATGGACTCTAAATAAAAATCAGATTTAATCCAACATAATAAAGACCACAATTCAACATAATAAAAATCATAATCTAACATCCAAGAGGGTGAATATGGACTCAAAATAAAAATAAGATTTAATCCAACAAAATAAAGACCCCAATCCAACATAATAAAGATCATAATCCAACATCCAAAGATGTGAATGACATTTTGTTCTTAACTTTGCATTGTTGTTGTTGTTCCTCGTCAAACAACAATAAGAAGAGTGAGAATTAAAAAAAAAAAACTGAAAGAGAGAACAAGAGTAAAACAACCAAAAGAAAAAAATAGATGAATATAATCAAAAAAGAAGAAAGAAACAAATAAATAAGGAACTAAATAAAAAAAAAGAAGGAGAATCAAATAAAAAATAAGAGAAGAAAAATGTTAAAGAGGAAAAGAAGAAGAAGAAGGTTGAAGAAGAAGAAGAATAATGAGAAGAAAGTTGAAGAAGAAGAAATAGTAGAATAGCGTATCTAGGAAAGAACAAAAAAGAATAAGATGAAACAAAAGTGAGTGAGATAACATTCGCGTAGTTACGAGAGAGAAGATAAGCGAGTGAAATAAATTAATCCAACTTTAAACTTTCGTACAAATATACCCGTATTTTATACAAAGTACATTGGTGGCTGAAAGTAGTGTACACAAAGTATTTCTCTTCAACATTTGTTATATACTATACATAATGTGTGTCATATGTAAGTATGTTATACATATAATACACATTACATGTGAAAATAAAATACACGTTGGATACTAATTGAATGTATTTATGTTGTATTATCAGGTTAACCAAGGAGCTAATGAAGTTGGCATCTAGAATAACCGAAACATCTGCAGGCTTGATGTGTGTTGTTGTGAGCTTTGGTGTTCTTTTATCCTTGCCTGCAGACTGATATGTTCTTTCCTCCCCCTGGTTACCATTGGATTATTTTTCTATGAAGTAGTTCATTTCCAAATTATTGAAAAAAAAATATTTTCTTTTTTCATTCAAAATCGTACACAACTCTTGAAACATTACATGTAGACATGGTAGGGTAGGAAGCAGTACATAAGTTTATAGTTTCTTCATTTGTCTTTCTGTTTGTCCTACTTGCAAATTCACATGCTCAAGGTTCAACTACTGAGCCAAATGTTCCAGATTCTTGGTGAGCTTTGACAAAAAATATATATTCAAGTCTTTTTAGCATCATTGCATTTGGGATCTTTCATGGACTAATAAATTTTGGTGATATTGAAAATTGTCTAGTTAAGCAAGCTATAAAGGCTCACTTTTTTCTTTGTTCTTATGTATTATGTTGAAATATACTCATATAGAATAGTAAAAAATTAGATATAAGGTGTTATGTATTATCTATCTACTGTCATTTGTTGCTGTTTTTGGTGTATAGTATATGCTGCTGACTTGTCACACATAATGCTACTATCATATGCAGCTGAATTATATATTGTTGTTGTTATGTTGAGCTTGTATATTGATGCTATTATCTAGTGATATGTGTTGTTGGTGTTATCTGTTTTTATTATTTGTTGATATATTTTGTTGTTGTTATTTGTTGAGTATACATATTGATGCTATTATTTGTGTTAGCTCCAAGAACCCTTTACCTCATCATTGAAGGTTTTGAATGATAAAATTTTTAATTAAAATACAAGTTTTAATTTGGTTGGACTAATGGTTTGTTAAGTGTGTTTTAGGATCTAATTTATTTGACAAAATAAAAAGACACATCTTGACTACCATGAACATCATAGTTGGCGCAAACAAGACTTGGATTACAAGCAATTCTAACTTTTGAAGACCAAGTCAAAGCTTTTCTAATTAAGGAAAGTTTGGTTGGAAGACTCTAAGATTTCCTAAAAAGTTAATTATGGAAAATACATGAAATTAAATAGAGAATCTTCTTTATCAAATATCTCTATTTAAACATTCATGCACAATATATATATATATATATATATACATATATTTCGAAATAATATATAAAATAGGGAAACAAAATTAAATCTCTATTTTACACAACATTACTCAATATTTTCGAAAATATATATATATATATATATATATATATATATATGTGTGTGTGTGTGGGAAATCTAGAAAGATCTTGTATGGAGAATTAAATGCAAATTATTAAATAAAAATAATTATCTAGAATTTATTCTAGAATATATTTTGCATTTAAGTAACATAATATTTTTACGGACACTTTAAAAAGATTCTGTGAACCTCCTATAGATTCTATTTGAATCTACAAGATTCCCTGAAGATTCCATGCGGGACCAGAAGATTCTGTTGAAGATTCTACACGAAGTTAGAAGACCTCAGAAGATTCTGTCAAGATTTTCAAGTTTAGAAGATTTTGTGAAGATTCCCGAAGATTCTATCATGATCCCTACGAATCTCAAGATTCTAGAAGAATCTCAAGCCTCAAGATTCAAGAATCTACATTCAGAAGATTCCCTGGAAGACCATGTTTGGTGATTTAGGATTTTCAAAAAATGAAAAATTGTGAAATTCTAATTCGTACCAACATGGAGGCACACTTGTGGAGCAAGAAAAGCTAAAAACCCTAGCCTTTTCCTCTCCCAAGTTGGCGCAAAATATGCTTGCATTTTTGCAAGATTATGTGAAAATTTGATGAAGCAATGCACACCACAAGATCAAGACACATATTCAAATTCAAGGGCTGAGATGAAGTTTCCTCTTTTCTAATTCTTGGTTACAAAGTTTCCACATTTAAGATCAAATAATAACCTTTGGATTAAAGGGTTTTATTTGAATCAATGGCCAAGATGAAACTTCCTCCTATTTGATTTTTCTATTTTTGGAAGATCAAATTTCAAATCATATCAAACAATTCTCACCATTGGATCAAGAGATTTCAAATTCAAATCAAGGGTGGAGATCAAGCAAGCATTTTCGAAATTTGTAGGGTATTTTCCCTATAAATACAAGACCTCAATGCCCAAGAATTCAGGAGACTACCCAAGCTTACAAGTGCCAAAATGCTATCGAATTGAATCCTTATTTTATCTTCATTTTCAACCTCTAAACCTCAAGTTCTTATTTTTATTTGGGAAAAGATTGTAATTCTTAAAAGAGTGAGCTTTTGTTGTTTATCCTAGCTTTGCTAGTTATTCTTTGAGAGAAAAATCCATCAAGGTTCAAACTTAGTTGCATCTATGTTCTTGATTGGTAAAAGCCACATCTTTTATACAAAGTCCTTATTTTTGTAAGGCAAGAAGTCCTTAGAGGGTCTAAGGCAAGGGTTGAAAGTCCTTCGGTGTTGAAGGCAAGGATTGAAGTCCTTTGGAGTTGTCAAAGGCAGTTAGTCACCTAGTTTTGGTGCAAGTGAAGTCCTTTGTGGTTTTCAAAGGCAGTGAGTCACCTTGGTGAAGGTGCAGGTTGATGTCCTTTGTGGTGTAGCAGAGGCAAGAAAGTCCACCTAGTTGTGGTGGTGATAGTGAACTCTCAGGTGAATCTTGGGGACTGGAGTAGGCACGTTGCCGAACCAGTATAAAATTTCGGTGTGTGCTCTCTCTCTTCCCTTTCTCTTTATTTAATTGTTTTTACAATTTATCATTGCATATACATCATATAGCATATTGTGAAATCATCATCATCTTTTGTCTAAGTGTTGAAGGTTAAAGTTTTAACCTTTATCATTTAGAAGAGCTTGAAAGTAAATATATTTTCAAGATCTATTATATCCTTGTCTATAGGCTAAGTTTCTGTTTATTTACTAATAATTGATTCCGCTGTGCAAGACAAGTTTACACTTGATCTTTATTTTTAAGTAATTTTCAGAAACAGGATTTATAGTTGGAACGTGATTCAACCCCCCTTCTCACGTTTCACTACCTTCAATTTGTTGATATGTGCTTTTGTTTTTGGAAGGAATTAATAAAGACAATTGCTTTTTAAGAACCAATATATTTTCTATTGCACCTATACAAATTTTGCCATTGTTTTTTCCACTGTTCTATCAAAGTTTTGAATTTAATTTAAAGTTTTACCTTTTACAACAATTGTCTTTTGAAATCTTTAGAGCAAGAACTTTTTTTTTAATTCTAACTCTAGGTTTTTCGAATTTAGTCTAAGATTTTGTCATGTCTGTTAAGTTATATCTTTATGCTGTAAAATGTAGATGGCAGAAATGAATGAGGAACAATTTGTTAATTTGGGAGACGATAAATATATTATTGAGGATATTGTTGGCCTGAGCATTAATAGCAGTCCTGGAGATAACCTAAACAAAGTTGATATTAATTTTGATGAAGGTCTAGTAGATGAAAATAATAGAACGAGTGCAAAGAATTTTGTTGAAACTAAAGAGGACATGGAAAATGGTGATTCGTTAAAGGAGTCACTAGAGGTTTACAAGATGGTGTCTCAACTGACAATAGATGATATACTAGGACTAGAATTTGGAAGTGATATTGAAGCCTTGAAGTTTTATTAGACATATGCTAGATTTCATGGTTTTTCGTGAGGAGACATTGTGAAGCGAGATTCAAATGGAAGAATTATATCGCGCCAATTTCTTTGCAACAAAGATGGTTTAAGACACAAAAAGCACTATAATAAAGCTGATAGAAAGATGTCTCACTGACCCATCACTCGAACAGGTTGCAAGACTAATTTTAAAGTGTAATTTTCATACAAGACGTCAAAATGGAAGGTGACAAGCTTTGTTCAAGAGCACAACTACTTGTTAACACCACATCAATATGTGCACTTAGCTCCAGCATACCATGCCATGATAGAGGGTGATAAAGCTTTGGTTGATAACATGCATTTGCATGGGATAAGAACATGTCACATTATGGGGTACTTGCTAGGACAAAAAGGTGGTTATAATAAGTTTGATTTTACGAAGAAAGATCTATAGAATCACATTGATAAGACAAGGAGGGCAAAGATTGCTGACGGAGATTCATATGCTGCTTTGACTTAATTGGAGGCAAAGGCTGACATAGATCCTTTATTTTTTTCTACGGTTAGCACAACCAATGATGTTAGGTTGAAAAATTTGTTTTGGTGTGATGGAGTAGGTAAGGTTGTTGAATATGAGTGCTTTGGTGATGTGGTAGCACTTGATACCACATATAGAAAAAAACGTATAATAAGCCCCTAGTCATATTTTCAGGAAGCAATCATCATGACCAGACTATGATATTTGGATGTACTTTTATTTTCGATGAGACAGAATAATCATACAAGTGAATTTTAGAGGCATTTTTTGAAGCAATGTCACATAAGAATCCTAAGGCAGTGGTGATAGATGGTGATGGTGCAATGAAAGCGATTATAAAACATGTGTTCCCAAATGCAACTCACATGTTGTGTTCATGACATTTACAGAACAATGCATGTGATAAAGTGAAGAACCATATTTTCTTGGAGGATTTTAACACAACAGTGTACTCCAACTTTAACAATGATGAGTTTGAGGATTTTTGGAAGAACATGATAACAAAACGTACCCTTGAAGAAAATCAATGGGTAACAAAGGCTTACACGTCTAGAAAGATGTGAGCAAATGCCTATTTTCGTGATACTTTCTTCCCAGGTATAAGAACAACATCACAGTGTAAAGGTATTAATTCATTCATAAAGAGGTATGTATGAAAAAATCATAGCCTTATTGAATTCATGCGCAATTTTGAACGTGCTTTGAGAGAGTATAGGAATAATGAACTAGTTTCTGATTAGAAGAGCTTTAGTGGTGATCATTTGCTAACAACCTCTCTTAAAAAATATGAGCTTGAAGCCTCCAAATTGTATACAAGGGAGATGTTCATGGAAGTAAAATATTAATTAGAAGAAGCTAGTGCCTTAAATATTGTTGAAAGATCAGAGGGCGATAACGTTATTAGTTTTATGATGAATAAATTTTGCAAAATGTTTATATTGTATGAGGTGTCTTATAGACGTGATGATTCTAGATTCTTGTGTGATTGTCGATTGTTTCAATCTCAAGGAATATCATGCTCTCATATTTTTGCTGCAATGAAGAATGAGCACATTGAAAGAATCCCTCCAAATTTAATTTCCAGAAGGTGGACAAAGTCTGCAAAGAGTGATTTTATTGCCACAATGTCAGTCGAGGAAAGCAATTCTGAAAAAGTGTGTCTGCTTAATTTTTTTGCATTATTTGCTCTTTGTAATGAGCTATGTCGTTTGACTTCTAAGAATTTAGATGATTTCAAAGAGACTGGAGAAGAAATACTTAAGCTTATGAAAAAAATTAGAAAAACGTAATGAGTTAGGAAAATCTTCAAAGGTAATCGATGATCCAGCATTTGTTAAGACCAAAGGTGCTCATCAAAGGAAAACGAATAGGAAGAAGTGAAAACGATGTTCTAGATGTCACAAGTAGGACATAATATCCAGACATGTACTAGTGCAGCTCGTGGTGGGGATCGTGATGGCAATTTTAGCGATGAGAGTTCATGGTCCGGTAGTGAAGAGAATGCCAATTTACAGGCAAACAAAGTAAGATTTGACATATTAATGTATTGATTTTGTTATGAGTTGTGACAATTATTGATTTAATTTGTATGCTTTATGTGTAGGAAAATATCTCCTCGTACCATACCCGTACTACGCAAGATACATCTAAAGAGGTCTCTAACTGTGACAAAATTGTATGTTGTGTAATTTTATCTTAAATTTTAAATTCACAACGATAGGTACTAACCTGTGTGTATCTCTTGAACAGGCGGGGTGCCACGTTAGACCAGCAACATATTGTGAAGAATGCAGCAAATAAGACATCAAAGTGACAAAATTGTATGTTTTATATATGTGTATCTTTAAATATCATAAAGAAAAGTACTAATTTATGTCCAATGATTATAAGATGATGACTTTGTATCAAAACCATTGTGTATGGAATACACCAAATACACAAACTTCTAACTATAATTAAAATGTATGATTTAGTAATTCTTGTAAGGTATTTATGCTTTTTTTTGCAGTGAACACATAGGATTGGTTTATTTTTGTGTACAACTAGTGGTATCACATAACGAATGTGTACATGGAAGACATGAGAAGAAAATGAAATGTGCTTCTGGAGACTCGATCATTGAAATAGTAATATAATATTTTTCATCACTATGTATTCTGATATTAGAACTATTGGTTTGTATATATTGAAATTGCAATATTCATGACACAATATCATTCATATTATTTTAATTTATAGGAAAGAAAGGAAAAGACTGCTGAAATTCAAACTAAAGTCGTGGCCTCAAATGCTATTGAACAAAATAATAGCAATACTGGTTTGATGAATAGGATGTTTCCTTGTGCTCAAGGTTTGTTAGCGTACCCACCTATTGTACAATACCCCTGGGTTTAGCTATTATGTAACACCCCTTAAGTCATATCGAGTTAATTACTGGAATTTATCATCTTGTTTCAGAGTTCAAGTTTGAAGGTAAGATTACGCGGAAAATAGGGCCAATAATTTTCGTAAGAGAACGCAACTTAAAAATCTCGGCTTGTACGTGACAAGGTATAATCTGATACACCAACTATGAGCTTCCGAATTACATCCAATCAAAATGACATAATACACATAATTGGCCCAAAACATACATATAGTTTCACGTACACAAGGAAAATACATATAAACATAAAATCCAAAATGGGTATTACAATATTTAAATACTAGAATTTCTAAGAGAACTATAAGCTTGTACAAACACTTATACTTCCCTTATAAATCCTTCTGAGTAAAATATAGTACATAACATAACATAAATATCATATACGGAAATATCTAAATTTCTAATGTCCTAAACATCTCGCATATCCAAGCTTCCATCTCCATGCAAGTCTGAATCTGCTCTCTTAGCAAGGTACCTGAATCTAAACAAAGGGTGGTGAAATTGGGGTGAGCTCCACGGACTCAATAGGGGAATCACTCCGGTTTATTTTGAAATAAGTGAGATATGCATAAGTCCATTTAATAAATATTTTCATAAACATAATCTAGTTCCGGAGTCTCTTACCTACATGCGTCTGGGTAATTATATGAATGTTATATACTAATAAAAAAGGTAACATTATACTGACATTGGTTACTGAAAATATGTTCATTAGAGGTAACGGTTGCACAGTCAATACCTATGCATACAGTCACAAGTTTAAACATAAATATTCATACAACAGTTGCACAATCAACATCATGCATACAGTTATATGTGTCATGTGTTATAACTTTCTCAAATCATTGGCACTACCCTCTCTCTTTCTATCTCCGCATACACCTGACCCCTAGGCTATGATCTCATACCTATCTAGTTTTCTACTAGATCTCTGTGGGGAAGAGGGTTTTTATTCATTTTCCTTACAAATCAGTATTGGGGACCGAGGGTGCCAACCTCCATTGCAAATTCCGTTTGTAACAGAAAGTTACTCATAAATCTTATTTTCTGATTCACATGACCTTTCACAGTTTCTCTAATATATCAGCATGCATATTAAACATTATATACTCATCATACCACATACGTCATATACATGTAATCATAAAACATAGATGATCTCATATATCATCTTTTCTCAACTCAATCATTTTAAATAATCAAAATATATTTCTGAAATATACTTATACACATATATTTATCATACTGTACTATTTCAAAGATCACTTATAGGGTTAAAATCATCACAAAACCAAAACTTCAGAAAACACAATTTTGCAGAGTTTCTGCGATGTGGTCGCTAGTGCGTCTCTTAAGGCCGCTAGTGACCAAGGCGGTTCGAAGTACCCGCTAGCGCCTGTAACATGGCCGCTAGCGCATACCTCGATCCTGCACTCATCTCAGCTTCAGAACAGAATTCATTTTTATACAAATAATGACATATAATCGAACCTGATGCATGAAAACACTTTAATACATAACTTAACATAAATCTAAACCCCTACCTCTTGTAATTTCTCTCTATCCAAGCTAGAAATCAATCTTTGTTCTTGAATTACTTGCTTAATACTTCACCCAAGCTTTCTTAATGATGATCATGATCTACCTATGGTTTCTGATGATCTTTGTTCGGTTATAATCAGAGGAAATGATGAGAGGAATCTAAATATGTGACTTATTCTTTGGTTTGATGAGGTTTTGGGTGGTATTGGAGTGAGGTTTGAGTGTTTGTGAGCTTAGGAAGTTTTGAGAGAGTTGAGGGTGTTCTTGGAGGATGAAGGGAATGATTCTGATGTTTGAAGGCTTCCTCTGGAGTTATAAGGTAGGTTGGGACGGAGGGACCTAATGGAAAATATCAGAAAGATGAAGGGTGGGGGTGAAATGCAAAATGACAGAAATTCTGTTCTGTCTCGATACTGGTCGCTAGCGAGGGACATGCAGCCGCTAGCGACCGATCACGCCGCATTACCCGCTAGCGCCCTATCACGGCCGCTAGCGACTAACTTCTGCTGCCTCACCCGCTAGCGACTAGAACTGGCCGGTAGCGAGCATCTGCTGATAAATGATAGCAACAACAGTTTCAAACATCTAAAACTCCAAAATGCACCTAACACTCTCTAAACCATTTCTAACACCCTAGACACCCTTCTCACACCTATATAAACTTATACATAACCATAAATACCTAAATTCTCTCATGATTGTTTCTTAACTTCCTTCCCAAGGTTCTTAGTCTATTTTATTGTATTTAACTCGTATGCAATGCATCTATCAACATAATACACATAACACATATCAAATAACACATATACGTCAAAATACATCCCGATCACATACATATTCCAATTACACCTTGATTAAAGTAATTATAACTAAATCCCTCTAATTAAGGTATAATTAGAATTTTGGGGTCTTACATATTATCCCCCTTTTCAGCCGACATTATTTTATCCTCAAGTTAATTACATGTCTATTATCGTTATGATTTTGATTTTATGTGACAATTTTGCATGACAAAGCGATCTACAAATTTTGTAGCATGGACAGTTTTAACAAATTCAGCAGACTGGGACAAATTTAAATTGCACACAATATCAACCATTTGACTCTTGGCAAAATGAACTTGGTGGAACATTTGAGAAAAACACTCAAGGGAGATTTTTGGGAAAAAGAAAATGAAAATGAAATCAAATTTACCTTATGTTTATGGTCACCTTTTGTCTTGTTCTTGATATTAGCTTAGTTATGCATGATAAGAAAATTTCCAAACTATTCTGAAGCACTGTCTGTAATAAGGATAATATTTGGTTAATTTTACATTTTAGTGGTGTGACCTTATGACAATCTATTGTATTTTCCATATGTTTACCATTCTATTCTTTCACTACAACTACCAATGTCTTACTGTGTTAGTTCTGAACTTATGAACTTGACGATGTGGAAATACTCTGGTATTACTGTGGGTTCTGATTTTCAAGTGTTGAGTTTTCAAGAGAAAGGGAGGAAAGAACCATGTGAATGGATGTATGATGTTACCGTTTATGGTTAAATTGTTTTCATTGTCTTCTACAATTTGGTACTCCTTTTTGACCATTTAAAAAATAAAATATACTCATTTTTATGTGGACATGTGTTTTAAAAGCTACAATGCTAAAGATTGAGACTTACCACTTTAGTGGTAGAATTTGCCGCTTTAGCATTAATTTGCATGTCTTTACCCATATCTTTGCTAATTTGTTCAGATTTACTATATTTATCGGTACAAATAGTGAATATAAGCCAGAAAATGCAACTTATCACTATTACATCTCTTCAAACTCAGCCAAGCAGATATGGAGTCTTGTA
Organism: Aeschynomene evenia; assembly: GCA_013621005.1. Classification (NCBI taxonomy): domain Eukaryota; kingdom Viridiplantae; phylum Streptophyta; class Magnoliopsida; order Fabales; family Fabaceae; genus Aeschynomene; species Aeschynomene evenia. The sequence goes on from CM024268.1 coordinate 16,347,519, forward strand.
CGAAATAAAACTAAAAGAGACATAAACTAAATAAAATCTCACAATTTCGCAAAATACAATAAAAAAATATTATTTAAATTATCCATTTCTGCGATATCAAAATCATAATCGTAAAATATTGTAGATAATTCACACAATAAAAAACTTAAGTTGTCTGCTTCCATTTGTTACTCATCTTTAACGATTTGAAAAACATTATATACACATTTTTATTTGGACATATGTTTTAAAAGTTATAATGCTCAACATTGAGACTAATTGATTGAGTAGTGGAATTTATTGTGTTTGCATTAATTTGCATTTCTTTACCCATCCTTATGTTAAATATTTTAAATTACCCTATTTAGCGGTAAAAATAGTGAGTATACGCTAGAAAATTCATCCCCGCACAATGAGGTTACAATGAAAATCAACTGATCTTGGATAGTCATTGTTTTGGATACATACACACCCTTTGGATACTACTACCAACAAAATGTGTGGATCAAGATGTAAGCATGTTATAATAGTTTTAAATGAAATTATTTTTTTGATGTCCTCATAATCAACATTTAATGACAATAATCTATAATGATCTAGGTGTAAAACTTGGTTGTCAGCATGATGCAACATGAGAAAAAACCCTTGAATAATGGTTGTAGGTGCTATTGGTTCTTACCGACAACTTTTGCAGTAAGTTTAAATGTTGTAACTAATCTCACTTATACTAACAATGTTTATACTTACGAAATGATCATGTAACAATCATGTGTAGCAATTTGGTTTAAGTTGGTGAGCTAGTCAGGATTCGGTATTTCATTCACTTCAAGCATGAATTCACGGACAAGATTAGTTACTTCTCAAAGGTAATCACTAAAACTTGTATTATTTAAAGTTTTCAATAATCAACTTTTAATTATATTATATAATTTTAAATATAAGAATTTATTTTTAGGTTTTTATCCCTTTGAACGAGGAAAATATACATTGGTACTTGGTGGTAGTAGATTTTGCAAAACGTCATTTGATTTTACTTGATTCTCTTTCTTCCATGAAATTGTGACTACTATGAAGGATGATTGCTATTAGGGTGGTATGAATTAATTCATCTGTAAAACACACTCTTAATTTTTTAATTTTCTTTATTTAAAAATATCTAACAACATAATATTTTTAGGCCACTTTTTTTCAAGCAATATTTCAAGATCATTCACTACAAGTTTTAGATTCAACTGAAAATATGGCTTGTGAATTTCCAGTTATTGAGCCTGAAGGTCTTCCCAAACAGAAAAATGGATTGTTAGTTGTGAATATTGTGCCTTATTATAATGATAAAATTATTGACATCACATTTTATATTACTATTTATAGTACCTTGTCTTTTCAATATCATAGGAATAATTGTGATGTTTGGGTGGCCAGTTGGATGATGTTTAGTGCTCAACCAGATGAGTATAACATTCCAGTAATAACATTCGTTTAAAGTTTGATTTTAATTTTGAATTATATAAGTATATACCAAATATCTAATATTATATGTACATTACATTTAAATTAGGTTGACGATGGAACTTGGATGAAGATTACGATCAACTTGGTATTACATGAGCACAATGTTTTGAATGAATTCATCTCAACAAAAGTATCCAAATATCTCAAGAAAATAAACGAACACAATCATCGCTCTCCAATTTATTGGAACTCAATTCATAAACACATTAATTATTTTATGAAATTAGTTTAGAACTTTATATCTCTTCCAACTATGAGTTTATATTTGCTTATTGATATCGTTTGGCTATTTTGTCCTTTATATTACAACATAATTGATACTGCAGTTATTAAATTTAATTCATTGGGAGAGCTTAATGGGTAGAATCATCCATTTTCATTTAGTTTGTTTGTTTTTGATTCGACATATCAGATGTAAGTATTTTCATACTTCTATGCTCACATGTCGTGTGATCCTTTTGTTTTATCAACTAAATTTTGTGTTATGTTTTCAAGATGCTAATAGTTATGTTTAATTTACAGTAGATGCATAGTGCGTTAAACGGAAATGTTGGTGGTACAACCAAGATACATCCAATTTCCATCCAACTAATATATATACGGTGCGGGTCCCACTCATAGATTTAATAACACAAATCACCTCATAATCATAAACCAGAGCGTGTAGCCACATTGCCTCATATTTATAACATATCTAGCAGCAGTTACAATTACATTACAACATAAATGATACTACAGTTATTATATTTAATTCATTGGGAGAGTATCATGGGTAGAATCATTCATTTTCATCAGTTTGTTTACTTTTGATCCTACAAATAAGCCATAGAAAGTTTCGTGGATTCATCAAATCTCATTATACTTTATGCATAAGTCATATTTGCAGCAACGACAGAACTTTTTTTGCAGAGCACATGATGGAACAAAGTGAGACTTTGACCCAGGTAAGAATAGTCTTCATTTCCCCCACTATGCTCTCATTGGCTCAGTAATTATACCAATCCACTTTCATATATTACTGCTGTTGCAACTCATCCATTTAGATGATTACATAATTGTAGGTGGGAGTAGTGGAGGTTTAAGTGAACAATGGTGTTAGTGAGTTATATATTTTAATTCTACAGCTGTATTTAAATGCCCATCAAACTGCTAAAAAATCATTATCTTCACCTATTCGTTTTAGCTCAGAACATTTACCTACATTTGTAATGTCATTAGATAATTTTAGAATGGTTGGGATAGATGAATATGACCATATCAATTCAGAAGTTGAAGATTTATAAAGGATGGTACAATGTTTAGCAACTTTCATTGCGTACAAAAATCACAGAATCATGGGACTATATAGTGCAAAACTCAATCATCATTCCCATCAACACAATTAAGGAACTGATATCTGAATTGGTTGTCAGCATGAACCAAAATGTACGTAGGAAACTATTCACAGAAAATAACAATCAATGTTCTTCAAGTACAATGCATCAACCACCCAGACTAATTGGTACCGACATACCAGATGTAAGTATTTTCATACTTCTATGCTCACATGTCGTGTGATCCTTTTGTTTTATCAACTTAATTTTTGGTTTTTTTTTTAATTTACAGTGGATGCATAGTGTGTTCAATCGGAAATGTTGGTGATACAACCAAGATACTGCAACTACACGCAGGAGAGGAGAGGTAACATCTGTCCCTCTTTTAATTTTCTTACGTTTCCGAGCCAGTAGTACCCTAGCAGTCTATTCATCATCATTTTTTTTGCAGTCATCCCATCTTTTTTGAAAATGGAAAATCACTCAAATTCTTCCTGTTCAGTTCCTTCCGAGACTAATTATCCCAAGAAGAGAAATGTAACAGAGTTTCTTCATGTTCAATTTTTGGTTCAACTGTTTGGTGTATTTTTCGAATGGGTTATTATTCATATTTTTGTCATTTGGTGCATGACCCTAAATCCCTTTGTTTGTTTAGATGAATCGACCCAGCAACCATGATGGTTATTATGCATCTGAAATTGCTGAAACAGTGCTAGTTAGTATTCTGGACATTATTGAGAGGGCAAAGATAAGTCATACTGCGTTAAACGGAAATGTTGGTGGTCTCGACATACCAGATGTAAGTATTTTCACACTTCTATGCTCACATGTCGTCTGATCCTTTTGTTTTATCAACAAAATTTTGTGTTATGTTTTCAAAATGCTAATAGTTATGTTTAATTTACACTGAAAGCATACTGCGTTAAACGGAAATGTTGGTGGTACAACCAAGATACATCCAATTTTCATCCAACTACTATATATACGATGCGGGCCCCACTCATAGGTGTAATAGCACAAATTACGTCATAATCATAAACCAGAGTGTGTAGCCACATTGCCTCCTATTTATAACATACCTAGCAACAGTTACAATTACATTACAACATAACTGATACTGCAGTTATTATATTTAATTCATTGGGAGAGTATCATGGGTATAATCATCCATTTTCATTTAGTGTGTTTGCTTTTGATCCTACAAATAAGCCATAGAAAGTTTCGTGGATGCATCAAATCACATTATACTTTATGCATAATTCATCTTTGCAGCAGTGAGAGGACTTTTTTTGCATAGCACATGATGAAACAAATTGAGAATAAGGCCCAGGTAAGAATAGTCTTCATTTCCCCCACTATGATCTCATTAGCTCAGTAAATATACCCTTCCACTTTCATATATTACTGTTGTTGCAACTCATCCATTTAGACGATTACATAATTGTAGGTGGGAGTAGTGGAGGTTTAAGTGAATAATGGTGTTAGTGAGTTATATATTTTAATTGTACAACTTTATTTAAATGCCCATCCAACTGCTAAAAAATCATTATCTTCACCTATTCGTTTTAGATAAGAACATTTACCTACATTTGTACTGTCATTAGATAATTTTAGAATGGTTGGGATAGATGAATATGACCATGTCAATTCAGAAGTTGAAGATTTATAAAGGATGATACAATGTTTAGCAACCTTCTTTGCGTACAAAAATCTCAGAATCAATGGACTACATAGTCCAACCATACAAAATTTTCTCAATAGTAGTGCAATTGGAGAAAAAACTCAATCACCATTCCCATCAACACAATTAAGGAACTGATATATGAATTGGTTGTCAGCATGAACCAAAATGTACGTAGGAAACTATTCACAGAAGATAACAATCAATGTTCTTCAAGTTAAAAGCATTATCCACTCAGACTAATTGGTACCGACATACCATATGTACGTATTTTCATACTTCTATGCTCACATGTCGTGTGATCCTTTTGTTTTATCAACTAAATTTTTGGTTATGTTTTATTTACAGTGGATGCATAGTGCGTTCAACCGGAAATGTTGGTGGTACAACCAATATATTGCAACTACATGATGAAGAGGAGAGGTAACATCTGTCCCTCTTTAAATTTTCTTATGTTTCCGAGCAAGTAGTACCCTAGCAGTCTATTCTTCATCTTTTTTTTTTGCAGTCATCTCATCTTTTTTTAAAATGAAAAATCTCTCAAATTCTTCCTGTTCAGTTTCTTCCGAGACTAATTATCCCAAGAAGAGAAAGGTAACAGAGTTTCTTCATGTTCAATTTTCGCTTCAACTGTTTGGTGTATTTTTCGAATGGTTATTATTCATATTTTTTTTCATTTGGTGCAAGACCCTAAATCCGTTTGTTTGTTTTGATTAATTAACCCAGCAACCATGATGGTTATTATGCATGTAAAATTGTTGAAACAGTGTTGGTTCGTATTCTGGACATTATTGAGAGGGCAAAGATAAGTCAAACAGCGGACATGCTCCCCCCGAATCCTTCTTCAAGTTATGTTTAAATTACAGTAGATGCATACTGCGTTAAACGGAAATGTTGGTGGTACAACCAAGATACATTCAATTTCCATCCAACTAGTATATATACGATGCGGGCCCAACTCATAGATGTAATAGCACAAATCACATCATAATCATAAACCAAAGCGTGTAGCCACATTGCCTCATATTTATATCATATCTAGCAGCAGTTACAATTACATTACAACATAATTGATACTACAGTTATTATATTTAATTAATTGGGAGAGTATCATGGGTAGAATCATCCATTTTCATTTAGTTTGTTTGCTTTTGATCCTACACATAAGCCATAGAAAGTTTAATGGATTCATCAAATCACATTATACTTTATGCATAATTTATATTCGTAGTAGTGAGATGACTTTTTTTAGCAGAGCACGTGATGGAACAAAGTGAGATTATGGCCCAAGTAAGAACATTCTTTATTTCCCCCACTATGATCTAATTGGCTCAGTAAATATACCCATCCAGTTTCATATATTACTGTTGTTGCAACTCATCCATTTAGTTGATTGCATAATTGTAGGTGGGAGTAGTGGAGGTTTAAGTGAATAATGGTGTTAGTGAGTTATATATTTTAATCCTACGGCTGTATTTAAATGCCTATCAAACTGGTAAAAAATAATTATCTTCACCTATTCGTTTTAGCTCAGAACATTTACTTATATTTGTACTGTCATTAGATAATTTTAAAATGGTTGGGATAGATGAATATGACCATGTCAATTCAGAAGTTGAAGATTTATAAAGAATGGTACAATGTTCAGCAACCTTCCTCGCGTACAAAAATCCCAGAATCATTGGACTATATAGTCAAACCATACAAAATTTCCTCAGGTGTAGTGCAATTGGAGATAAAACTCAATCACCATTCCCATCAACACAATTAAGGAACTGATATCTGAATTGGTTGTCAGCATGAACCAAAATGTACGTAGGAAACTATTCACAGAAGATAACAATCAATGTTTTTCAAGTATAATGCATCAACCATTGAGACTAATTGGTCTCGACATACCAGATGTAAGTATTTTCGTACTTCTATGCTCACATGTCGTCTGATCCTTTTGTTTTATCAACAAAATTTTGTGTTATGTTTTCAAAACGCTAATAGTTATGTTTAATTTACAGTAGATCCATACTGCGTTAAACGGAAACGTTGGTGATACAACCAAGATACATCCAATTTTCATCCAACTAGTATATATACGATGCAGACCCCACTCATAGATGTAATAGCACAAATCACGTCATAATCATAAACCAAAGCGTGTAGCCACATTGCCTCATATTTGTAACATATCTAGCAGCAGTTACAATTACATTACAACATAACTGATACTGCAGTTATTATATTTAATTCTTTGGGAGAGTATCATGGGTAGAATCATCCATTTTCATTTTGTTTGTTCTCTTTTGATCGTACACATAAGCCATAGAAAGTTTCGTGGATTCATCAAATCCCATTATACTTTATGCATAAGTCATATTTGCAGCAGTGACAGGACTTTTGTTGCAGAGCATATGATGGAACAAATTGAGACTATGACCCAGGTAAGAATAGTCTTCATTTCCCCCACTATGCTCTCATTGGCTCAGTAATTATACCCATCCACTTTCATATATTAATGTTGTTGCAACTCATCCATTTAGATGATTGCATAATTATAGGTGGGAGTAGTGGAGGTTTAAGTGAACAATGGTGTTAGTGAGTTATATATTTTAATTCTACGACTGTATTTAAATGCCCATCAAACTGCTAAAAAATCATTATCTTCACCTATTCGTTTTAGATCAGAACATTTACCTACATTTGTACTGTCATTAGATAATTTTAGAATGATTGGGATAGATGAATATGACCATGTCAATTCAGAAAGTGAAGATTTATAAAGGATGGTACAATGTTTAGCAACCTTCTTTGCGTACAAAAATCCCAGAATCAATGGACTATATAGTCCAACCATACAAAATGTCCTCAATAGTAGTGCAATTGGAGAAAAAACTCAATCACCATTCCCATCAACACAATTAAGGAACTGATATCTGAATTGGTTGTCAGCATGAACCAAAATGTACGTAGGAAACTATTCACAGAAGATAACAATCAATGTTCTTCAAGTACAATGCATCAACCATTCAGACTAATTGGTCTCGACATACCAGATGTAAGTATTTTCACACTTCTATGCTTACATGTCGTCTGATCCTTTTGTTTTATCAACTAAATTTTTGGTTATGTTTAATTTACAGTGGATGCATAGTGCGTTCAACCGGAAATGTTGGTGGTACAACCAAGATACTGCAACTACACGCAGAAGAGGAGAGGTAACATCTGCCCCTCTTTAAATTTTCTTATGTTTCCGAGCCAGTAGTACCCTAGTAGTCTATTCATCATCATTTTTTTGCTGTCATCTCATCTTATTTGAAAATGAAAAATCTCTCAAATTCTTCCTGTTCAGTTTCTTCCGAGACTAATTACCACAAGAGGAGAAAGGTAACAGAGTTTCTTCATGTTCAATTTTTGGTTCAACTGTTTGGTGTATTTTTCGAATGGGTTATTATTCATATTTTTGTCATTTGGTGCATGACCCTAAATCCCTTTGTTTGTTTAGATGAATCGACCCAGCAACCATGATGGTTATTATGCATGTGAAATTGCTGAAACAGTGCTGGTTAGTATTCTGGACATCATTGAGAGGGCAAAGATAAGTCAAATAGCGGACATGCTCCCCCCGAATCCTTCTTCAAGTTATCTTTAATTTACAGTGGATGCATACTGTGTTAAGCGGAAATGTTGGTGGTACAACCAAGATACATCCAATTTCCATCCAACTAGTATATAGACGATACGGGTCTCACTCATAGATGTAATAGCACAAATCACGTCATAATCATAAACCATAGCGTGTAGCCACATTGCCTCATATTTATAACATATCTAGCAGCAGTTACAATTACATTACAACATAATTGATACTGCAGTTATTATATTTAATTCATTGGGAGAGTATCATGAGTAGAATCATCTCCATGATGTTGTCCTCGGGGAAGACCGGCTCGTCTAGCATCGGCTCTGGCTCCGGGAAGGGAACGGGTGGTGGTGGAACGGGAAATCCATGATGAATAGCTGGATGATGAAATCATGCGCCATGCGGAGGAAGCTGAGGGATGAGAGGCTCTGGCGGTTGATCCCAATGGAGATCAGGAACGTAAAAACCAAAAGTGGCGGAAATAGCAGATGTGATCGTCACGAACCCGGTAGCTGGAGAGAATCTGACCGTAATAAGGTCATGGACGGGTGGAGGTGGCGGCGGTTGCTCCATATCCTAGAATTGGGGCATAAGAAAGAGAAAGGATGAGAAAAGAATTCTCAGTGAATCATCGTACGATACTCGGGCTTGGTATCGCTTATGCCAATTCTAGCTATTCAAAGTAACGTTCTCTTTTCATGAAAATAATCTTTGTTTTAAAATGCGAGACACTTTGCTTTAAATAGTCATCAACCTAATTTGCCCGAACTATAGGGGAACTTATGAGTTCTTCTAAGTTATCGCGTAACTAGCACCCTATGTAAGTTCTATCAAGCGTTGTGTCCTTAGAGTCCTCCTTAGGTCGTACTAATGAAGCTTCCCGAGACACTTCGCAAGCTTAGAACTTCTTCGTCTTCATGGAACTAGGGATTAGTCGTTTTCCACTTTCATGAGCGTACGCGTATCACAAACATCATCGAGAACACCCCGGAATAATTCATAATCATCATAATCATTGTATTCATTATATTCCCCTTCAATGAGTAAGACTACGTGTCCCATGCATGAAAACCATATCTCCCACATAGGCCTCCCTATCCCGTGAGTATGCGCAATGCACCACCGTTCGCCCTGTCGAACGGCTGGATCTAGGCTAACCGAAAGATTCATTGGACGGTTATATACAAACAAACAATTCTATATCTCATATCACTCCCTTATAACTCCTAACTCAACTCCAACGCATCACGTCAATAATGCAACACATGTGAACATCGTATCATTGTTCAATTAACAATCATCACATCATTCACAGAATCATTGATCATTTACCGCATCATTCTAAATCATTCTCATCACCATCTCAAGACACCATTCATACATTCACAATATCAATCATACTGCAACATCATTATTTGTATCATATGTATACACTTAGGACTATGTCGCACTCTCTCTCTCTCTCTTCTCGTGTTTTATTGAATAATTTTCCTTCTTAAGTCTTATGAAGTAATAATATTACTAATGTTACTAAATATTTATTATCATTACTAATGTCATGATCAAATAATTATTATTAAGTAATTATTTATTTATTTATTTATTCTTCTAAGTGTCTTTATTTCTAATAAACTAGTTACTAGTAAATTATCATTTTATCTCAACAAATTAATTTTTATCCAAGTTATATATACTTAATTAAAATATTCACATCTTATTTTTATTTCAGAAAGGTCTTGATCTTATTATTATATTTTTCTCTTATATATTTTCTTTATTTTTCAAAAGCTTATCTAATGTTACCCTGTATACGTAAAAACTAAATCCTTTTATACATAGTTCAAACTTCTAGTCACTTTATTATTACTTTTATTCATTTTTACCTTACTGATATAGTCCTAGACCATTCGGCCATGTCCTATTAATTTAAGAAAAATTACCCAAAAATTTTTATAATAATTACTACTCATTCTAGACTAGTCTTATTATTAGAAAATAGGTTTTAAATTATTTTTAAGTCACTTTTTAATTATGGACAGAATGTAAATAAATCTTAAATATTACTTTTTAATCATATAAAAAGCTTCTAATTATTTTAAACCATATTTTATTATATTTAAATACATACTAGTGCTTATTTTCACAAAACTATGTACTTTTAAAGCTTTTTCTTGTCAAATAAATTATAAATATAAATAAATCAGAAGTTAAAATTTTTATTTCATTAAAAACTTATTTATTTCAGTAAGTCATATTTTATTAAAATATTTTTCTCACAAGACCATTTTTATTTTGATAAAAGGTGACTTTTACTACTATACTTTCTAGATCTATTTTCTTATTATGAATAGAGGTTATATTTCATCAACACTCTTCCATTACAAGTTCATATTTTTATTCTTGATACCAAGGAGTGAAATATGTATTTATTCATTATTTCATTAAGACTTCATGTATTATCATTTTTCTTCAAGATTTGATCCTTAAAACCACATTAATCATTTTTAACACATGAAACAACTGAAAGTGTATGTGTGCACGAGAAGGGGGGGTTGAATCGTGCAAGTTTTAAAAATTACTTCTTAAATCTTTTACTTAGAAAGCTGTTTTTACTCAGAAGGTAGATTTAAGAGTTTGCAGCGGAAATTGCTTTCTGAGAAGATTAAGTTTCTGAGAACTTAGTCTTTCTGAGAAAGTTCCTTTCTGAGGGATTTTAAGAGAATGACTTAAAGTTAGATTTTCTTAAAAGCTTTCTGACTTTGATCAATAAGGTTTTCACGAGACTTCTTAATTAGAATCGTGGTAGAGTTTTTCTCAAAGAGTTATGCAAGTAAAGAGCAAGGGAGAAAAGCTTAACACAAAGAATTTTATACTGGTTCGGTTATAACCAACCTACTCCAGTCCTCAACCTTCAGTTGAGAGTTCTTAGATATTCTTCTTAATGTGCCTTCCCAGACAACACTGCCTTTACCAAGTAAAGGACTTCCACCACTTCACAACCCGAAGTGGATTTTCTTGCCTCACACTAGAGGACTTCCTTGCCTCCAACACTAGAGGACTTCTTTGCCTCACAATAGAGGACTTCCTTGCCTCACAACAATTAAGGACTTTTAACTTTGCCTCAAACACTAGAGGACTTAAAACTGCCTTCAAACAACGAAGGACTTAGCGTTTTTCGGAAAGTTGTTTTTGCTTCGAAAACTACTAAGATTAAGTTACAAACTTAATTTGACCCTTAGTAGACTTCTAGATTTAACTTACAAATGTAAGAATTTACACCAATTCAGAACTAGAAGATTTTGCAAAGTTAGAAGAACAATTTTGTAAAAATTGTCTTTCTGAGAAAGTTCTAAGTTTTCGCAAAATGATTTTCAATTCAACAGAGTTTTGGCACGTTTAATCAAGAGTTTTAGCGCAAGAGTTTTCGTCACATTGCTCTGGAATTGAACTCATATATATAAGCATCAAAGAGCCGCGAAATTAGAAGCTTTTACTTTGCTTATGTGGTTGTGTCCTTTTCAGAACGGCTCCCTGCTACAGTCAGCGCGAAATGAGGAACTTTTCAGAACTGCACAGTGCGCGTGTTCCCACTTCCTTGGCTAGTTGTAGCGAGCTTTCTGAGACTGCTTGCGATCCCTTGAGTCTAGACACTTGGTTGCTTCTGAGTCCAACTTTCTGAGAGTTGTACGGACTTCTGAGGCGAACCTTCTGAGGGAGGACCCTTCTGAGAACTACTAGTCGCAAGGCCTTCTGAGACCCTTCTGAGGCGACAGTGTTTTTTTCTCAGAAACATGTTTTCACCTTCTGCGCTTCTGAGACATCCTTTCTGATATCTTTTGGCGCTATGATTTTATCAATTGATCTCGAGGCTACTTGATGTTTTGTCTTGGTCTTTGCTCATGGTATTGCAATAATTTAAAGCTCTCTGAGACACTTAGCGCACATATTAGCAAAACCTTAAGTAAAATTTTATACTTATGGCTTACCTTGTTATCATTAAAACTTTCATTGTTCTAAGAGAATTATGCCTAATTCTCTCAGAAGGGTTTTGGAGCTTACAATCTCCCCCTTTTTGATGATAACAACTTAAGTCTTAAGATAATAATTTTGCTTAAGTTCAGAAGTGTTTCTGAGTAAGTTCACAACTTATTCAGAATGCACTTTTGCTTTCTTAGAAACTAACTTAGCTTTCTGAGAGAAGGCTTCGTTATTTTCTTAGAAGGCTGTGATAATCAACAGTTAAAGTATGCAATGTATGATCACTGTTTGAGATTATCAATTACATAGCGTGTATTTCATGATGAATATATGTATGAAATTCAGAAATACCAGGCTAAGTAAATCAAGAGATGCCAAATAATAAAAAATAAGCATAAAATTAAGTAAAACATGAGATGCCAAAATAATGATTTTTCATTGATGGTTTTGTAGAGATACAAAATATTTGGCTCCCCCTAAGTTGTTGCTCCCCCTAAGTCCTAGCCTAGTGTTTACGTATAGCCAATGTACAAAAATTTTATCATTTATCTACTCCCCCTTTGTTATATCAAAAAGGGTGGCTAAGACACAAACGCCATCATGGACTTAGAACTACTGCCTTCTGGCAATGTAGCGTAGCAGCTGGCATATCTCCATGAGAATCTCGCTCTGAGTCGCATTCGGAGCGCATTCTGGAGGGAGTTCAGAGGAAGTGGAAGGCTGTTGAGAAGATGAGGGTGGAGATGGAGGAGGGCGAGAGACTTCAGCCTCAAGAACCTCATCAATGATATCCCTCTGTTGATATTCAGGAAGTTCTTCTTCTTGGACAGCTTTGTCTTCAATAGCAGCGAGTTCAATAGAAGGCTGTCTCTGAGCGTCCTCAGAAACTAGAGCAAGGTCTAGATCAGAAGGTTGCCGAGCTGATGGTTGCTCCATAGCACCAGAAGTCTGAGCATCGTCGGAGAGGTTGAAAGTTGAGATCTGGCTATGTATGGCTTTAATGCATTTCAACATCTCAGTTCGACCAAGGAAAGGCCGAAATTGAACAAAGGGTGGTGTGACTACCATACTTCCTAGCTGGAAGCCAGGACTAATCATCGAGTCCGTAATCAAGAAGGTAGGACCCTGTTGATTGAAGGATGTAGGAGGGACCTCTGTTATATCTAGAGGAAGAACCTCTGGTTCCTTCTGAGAGACCTTCTCAGATAGAGTTCCTTTTAAGGAACTGTGGGCAACAAATGCCTCAACTGCTGCAACGCCGGCAGCCATGGTAGCGTCAGCGCCCACCTCTGAGCTGAGCCCAGTGCTGGTGGTCCCTGGCACTACTTCATGTGTTGAGACATGAGTTTCCTCATGTTCCGGAGGGATCTCAGAAGAGAGAGGACCAACCTCAGAAGTTGGTTCAAGTAAGGCTTCCTCATGCTGTAGTTGTTGTTCTGGTTGCATCTGAGCAGCTTCTGGAGTCTCAGAAGGTTGATCCAGTTCCTTCTGGACCTCAAGCATCGTCTGAGCCAATGACTCAGCATTCACAGTAGCAGCCTCAGTTGTGGTTGCCTCAGAAAGTTCCACCATAGAAACCTCAGATGGCTTCTTCTGGGGCTCTTTCTTGGAGCTTCCAGCATCTGGGGTGCGATGCTCAATGCGGAAGCTTGCTGCATCACCTTCCTCTGAAGAGGAATCAGCAACATTTCCTCCATGCCCCTGAACGTCTTCTCTGGGAGGAGAGACATTCCCAGAGGGGGAGGAGTGATGAGAAGCTTCTGCTTCTTCTTCAACAGCAGCAGCAGTAGTGCAGCAGCAGCAGCAACTGCGACAATTTCCTTACCCGTCGGCTTCGCGGGCTCTGTTTCTTAGTGGTTTTTATCCCCACTCCTTTGTGAGATTTCCCTGATAGTTCAAGGAATGCAGGAGTTTAGTTTTAAATTTGGTGGGTTTTAGACCAGAAACAGAATCAGAAACAGGAATTGAAGTAGAAGAAGATTTAAGAAAGGAAGGTGGAGTTTTAGAGTAAGCTTTTACCAAACGAGCACGTTTCTTTTCCCTTCTGGTGGCACGTCTGGGACTTGGAGAGTTGGAGGTGGTTTCCTCTTTCTGGTCTTGGGTTGCTCAGACTTTGTTTCTTCTGAGTCTTCAGCAGCCTCAACAACCTCAGGTTCCTTCTGAGGAGTCTTCTGAGCTTCCTCAGAAGCCATACTCCTTGTCACCCTTGTTGGAGAGGGGTGAGTCACCTTTGGTTGCTTCTTCTTCCTTTCTGAGGGGTCAGAAGCCTTTTCCTTTCCTTTCTCAGCCTTAGAGGGCTGTTTGGTGCTAGCAGCTCCCTTGTAAGGCTTTGCTTCCTCCTTCTTCTTAGGTGCCCCCGTCTCTGGTACCTTCTTCTTTTTGATGTTGTTGAAGGTGACCATGGTGAATTTGCTGTGGTTGAAGACATACTCGTAGTCTTCAAGTGGGAAGGAGAAATGGTCGAGGATTCTGGTCAGAAGGCTTCCGTAAGGTAGACTTGTGAGAGCCCTTTTAGGATGAGCTTGGTGCATCATGTAGTTGAGCACCATCCTTCCAAAATCTACTCTTTCCTTCTTCAGCAGGTGGTACAATAGGCATGCATCCATGGTGGTAACGTTCCCCATGTCTCCAATCCGAGGGAGAAGGGTATGTTGAACAACTGAGAAGATGATTCTGGCCTCTTGCGTAAGATGAGGCACCTTTACGCCCTTGAGTGGTAGACTGTTGCTACCAGTCAGAAGTGTCACCACTTCTTCTTCTGAGTCATCTACCTCCTTGACCCATTCTGGGTCGTCGGCGATGACAGTACCACCATTCAAGGTCTGGAAAACTTTGTTGATGTCAGAGGAGGAGAAGCGGATTTGCTGATCAGCAATCGTGCTTTTGACTCCTTTGTTGGTGAACCTTTCTATTTGCGAATAGAATGCTCTCACCACATTTGGGTAGCACACGTCCTCGGAGCTCATCATGGCTGGCCATCCAGGTTGCTTGAGGAAAGTGAGTTGAAGTTCATCCACTTGATTGTATACGTTGAGAGGTAGTACCCTTCCCATAGCAAGATTTCTTGGAAGATAAGTCTTGTGGAATAGGGATTGCATCTCCTCATTGTCGTAGAGAATATCTTCGGATACTTCATAGAGGTTGTTTCTCATTAAGCCCTTGATTTCTCCAGAGGAGGCCATTAGGAAGAAAAGGTTTAAGTTTGGAATGAGATGAAGGGAGATAGAGAAGAAATGAGAGCAGAGATAACGGAGAGAGAGCGAGAGGATGGAGATGAAACAGATGAAGATTGGAAAGCGAGGAGAGGATTTGGCAGAGTTTTGGTAAGTTTTAAGCGCAAAGTGCTCAAATGGAACAATGCCATGAGTATTTATAGAAATGGCTTGTAACTAGCCGTTTCTGACGCTTATCCAAAAGTTACCGTTGGTAACTTGTTTCTCGGAAGGTACCTTTCTGAGAGAAGTTGTCCTTCTGAGAAACGCTCCTTCTGAGAAATGTTTCAGAAGATCTCCTTTCTGAGGGATGAGTCTTCTGAGAACAAATTTTCTCAAATAGAGTTTTCTGTGTTTTCCTACTTCAAGCTCAGAAGCTTAGTTCTATTGTTTGTCTCAGAGTCTAAACTAGGACTAAGGGGGGTTTCTAAGAAAGAGTTTTTAATTTCAAAGTACTTAGAAACGTCTTAGATTAAGAAGTCCTTTCATAATATTGAAACGATCCTCGGGTAAAGGCTTTGTAAATATATCTGAGATTTGATCCTCAGTATTCACAAATTTGAGTTCAATTTCGCCTTTTTGCACATGATCCCGAATAAAATGATGTTTTATATCAATGTGCTTGGATCGAGAATGCTGAATAGGATTCTTAGCTAAGTTGATAGCACTTGTATTATCACAAAGGATAGGAATTTTGGTGTACCTTAATTGATAATCAAGTAGCTGATTCTTAATCCATAGCATCTGAGAACAGCAGTTCGCAGCAGACACGTATTCAGCTTCAGCAGTTGATAGAGCGATTGTATTTTGCTTCTTGCAAGACCATGTGATCAAGCATTCTCCAAAGAAGCAGCAGCAACCACTTGTGCTTTTGCGATCGATCTTATCTCCAGCGTAGTCAGCATCACAATATCCTACAACATCAAAGAAAACACCCTTTCTCGTACCAAAGACCAAGATTAGTAGTTCCACTTAAATATCGTAAAATTCGTTTAACTGCATTAAATGTGATTGCTTAGGCTTAGACTGGAATCTAGCACAGATCCCAACACTAAGTTGGATATCTGGTCCTGGAGGCAGTTAAGTAGAGAAGTGAGCCAATCATTCCTCGATAGTTGCTTTCTGAGACTTTCTCACCATCTTCATCCAAGTCAATTACTTGAGAGGGATGCATGGGAGTGCTCATGGGCTTGGCCTTATCCATCAGAAACTTCCTCAGAAGTTCTTTGGTATACTTCTCTTGGTGGATAACTGTTCCTTCTGACTCTTGCTTGATTTGTAGTCCTAGGAAGAATTTTAATTCTCCCATCATGCTCATCTCGAATTCACCTTGCATAAGCTTGGAGAATTCTTTGCAAAGGCATTCATTGGTTGCGCCAAATATTATGTCATCAACATAAATCTGGACAATCAAGAAGCCAGAGTCTTCTGAGAGAGTAAAGAGAGTTGTGTCTACTTTCCCTCTTGAGAATCCGTTTTTAAGCAGGAAAGAGCTCAATCTATCGTACCAAGCTCTTGGAGCTTG
>CM024268.1:16364626-16453045 GCA_013621005.1 Aeschynomene evenia
TTTCTTACAACTTGACCGTTTTCATCAAGTTTGTTTCGAAACACCCATTTAGTCCCAATGACACTCTTGCCTTTGGGTTTCTGAGTCAGTTTCCAAACTTGATTTCTCTCGAATTGGTCAAGTTCATCCTGCATGGCATTTACCCAGCTAGGATCATCTAGCGCCTCTTCTATGGAATCTGGTTCAAGTTCAGAAACCATAGCAAGATTTGTATAGTTCCTTCTGGTTCTTACGCCACTTTCTGGATTGCCCAAGACTTCATTCTGAGAGACGTTCTTCAAGTCTCTTGACCCTCTGATCCCTTTAGGAGTAGGGTTCTGAGAAGGAGACTCAGAAGGTTCTCTTTCTGAGTCATCAGAAGCTTGTCCTTCTGAGAATCTAGGTCCATTGTATTTGGAGAAGTAGATTCTCTAGGTTCTGGAGCTTCGATGATGTTACTAGATTTTTCTTTAGATGAAGATGATTGTTCCATGGGTTGGAAGTCAGTCTCATCATCTATAAGAATTTTCCTTTTGGCTTTCTCAGAAGAGATGTTGAGTTTCTCAAACTCATCTTCTAAGTTAGCATCTTTCTGAGACAGGTCCTTACTAAGTTCTTTGAACTTAATATGGATTGTCTCTTCAACACATTTACTCCTTTTGTTATATACTCTGTAAGCTTTAGAGGCTGAGGAGTATCCTAGGAAGTATCCATCATCGGACTTAGGATCAAACTTGGAGAGTTTGTCCTTTGTGTTGGGAATAAAACAAGAAGAACCAATTACATGGAAATAAGAAATGTTTGGTATTTTATTCTTCCATAGCTCGTAAGGTGTCTTTTTCAGAATTGGTCTTAGAAAGACTCGATTCTGAATGTAGCATGAAGTATTTACTGCTTCAGCCCAAAAACCTTTTGAAAGTCCACTTTCTACGAGCATTGTTCTTGCCATCTCTTGAAGGCTTCGATTCTTTCTCTCAGCTACTCCATTTTGTTGAGGAGTTCTGGGGGATGAGAATTCGTGAGCAATGCCCAGATTTTCACAAAGCTTTTCAAAAGCATGATTCTCAAATTCACCACCATGATCTGATCTAATGGCATGAATGTGCGAATCCTTTTCAGTTGAAACTCTTTTCGCAAATGCTTTGAACTTCTCAAAAGTTTCTTCCTTAGAAGCTAGAAAGAAAACCCAAGTGAATCTGGAGTAATCATCCACTATGACAAGACCATAGCGTTTTCCAGAAAGGGAAGCTGTTCTGGTTGGTCCGAAGAGATCCATGTGGAGCAGTTCCAGTGGTTTCTGAGTAGAATGCCACTTTTACTGGGAAAGGAAGCCTTGGTCTGTTTCCCTTTTTCACAGAAGTCGCAGGTTGCATCCTTCTGATACTTAATTCTGGGAAGGCCCTTTACAAGTCCTTTCTGAGAGAGTTCAGAAAGAAGTCTCATATGGGCATGACCAAGTTTCTTATGCCATAGCCATTTGTCTTCTTGGATAGAGACAAGGCATTCCACATTTTGATCCTTTAGATCATCCAGATGGATAACATAGATGTTACCAACTGATGCCTTGGCATTTTTATCTAATTTTGTGATTTGAATTCTAATAAATTTTGTTAGTTTAAAGTAAACTCAGTATGTTTTTAGTATGTTTTTAGGGTGAATTGAGTGTTTTAGAATAAAATGGATTTTTCCTGGTTATATTATGTTTTTGGGTATTATTTGGTGTTGATTTCAGGAAATTGGCAGACAATTCATGAAGTAATAGCAACCAGAGAAGCACATTCGAAGTACCAATGCTGGCGCCTTGCGCCTGATGCACGCACTGCGCCTCAAAATCAGAAACAATTCGGAAGTTGTGCGGAAGCCTGGCGCCTTGCGCCCTGCCAGCGCGTTGCGCCCGTGAACTCCCCACCTGCTGGCGCCTTGCGCCCTGCTAGCGCGTTGCGCCCGTGAGCCTTCCACTGGCTGGCGCCTTGCGCATCTCGCACGCGTTGCGCCCGTGAGCCTTCCACCTGCTTTCTATCAAATTCTTTGTTTTTTTACTTTGATTATGAGCAACTAATTCCTTGTTAGGGATAGGGGAATCGTATCACTATGACTTAATCCGATGATTGCAAACCTTTGAATTCTACTTCTTCGATTCAGGTAACTACCTTATTTGTATTGTGTTGTTCTGAAGATTGGGAAATCGCTTTTCAACTTATATAGGGTTCATACGTTTATTTGGGAAAATAAGTGTGTGAATTAGCTCAAGGGAAATTGCCGGAAAGATTGATATCTAGGAATAGAGTCAAGATTTTTATGAACTTTGAATCAAACATATTTTCTTTTCTGTGAAACGATTTGATCAAGGGATTGACTGATTGTTTGTAGAAAAAGTGTTAAATTACCAAGGAATTGGAATTGACAATTTAAGATTCGTTCATTGAATTAAAGTTTTAGAATTTGAAGGCGAGCAATTGTTTTAATTATTTCATAAGATACGTGAACCCGATTCCCTAACCTCACATCCTTTGATTTTTCATAAATAGTTTACTGTCTTTTACTTTTAATACTCTTTTGAATTTATGATTTCAATCCATTCATTACCCTTAATTCGATTCGTCTAATTAGAAACTCACATCACGAAATTTTGCTCAGTTCTTTAATCCTCGTGGGAACGATACCCACTCACCGTGGACTTTATTACTTGTACGATTCGGTGCACTTGCCGAAGCCCTATCAAGTTTTTGGCGCCGTTGCCGGGGATTAATTGAAACTGACAATTAGAGTAATCGTGTGATTTCTAAATTAGATATTTTTTTTAATTTTACTCTAGTACTCCCTTCACTGTGACGTTGGGAAGTGCTAGACCTCACTTTTATTCAGTTTGGTGTTTGTTTCTGCATGCAAAAATAGAACAAACAGGGCTATACTTTGATCCTGAAATTGAAAGGACTCTGAGGAAGTTGAGACAAGAGAAGAAAAGAGCAGCAATGGCAGAAGAAGGAGATGGGCCAAGAAGGACTTTGGGAGACTATGCCACACCTACCACTAATGGGTGTGGAAATAGTATTGTCCCACCACCAGTGCAAGCAAACAACTTTGAGCTCAAGCCTTCACTCATTCAATTGGTGCAACAAGAACAATTCAGTGGAGGAGCTCTGGATGATCCTAACGTTCACTTAGCTACCTTCCTCCAGTTATGTGATACGATCAAAAGCAATGGTGTGAGTTCAGATGCAATCAAGTTGAGACTCTTCCCTTTTTCTCTTAGGGACAGAGCTAAACTATGGTTGCAATCACAGCCACTGGAAAGCATCAGCACCTGGATGACTTAGTTAGCAAATTTCTAGCTAAGTATTTTCCTCCACAGAAGCTAGCAAAGTTGAGGAATGACATCAACTCATTTGCTCAAAAAGAAGGAGAATCACTCTATGAAGCATGGGAAAGGTACAAGGAGATGCTCCGAAAATGTCCACACCATGCAATACCTGACTGGTTACAAATTCAGACCTTTTATGATGGAGTTTCTCAAAGCTCGAGAGCTATGATCAATGCAAGTGCTGGAGGATCTCTTCATAGAAAGACACCCGAGGAAGCTTTAGAGTTGATTGAGACAATGGCCGAGAATAATTTCCTATGTCCAAGTGATCGAACTCCATTAAGGAAAGGTATGATGGAGCTAGACACATTGGATACTCTCTTGGCACAAAACAAGATGATGTCTCAACAACTAGCAACACTTACAAAGCAAATGGGACAAATGCAAGTTGCTGTAGTAGGACCTCCACTTTCTTCCTGTGAACTTTGTGGTGGGTCTCATAAGAATGAAGATTGTGACTTGTTCAAGGAAACTCCACAGGAGCAAGTAAACTACATGGGGAACCCTCCAAGGCAACAAAATGATCCCTACTCCAAAACTTATAACCCGGGATGGAGGAATCATCCAAATTTTGGATGGGGAAATCAAGGGCAGAAGCAATTCCATGCTCCAAATCAACAACCCCCATTCATTCCTCCACAAGGTCCTCCTAAACCAACTTCTTTGGAGATTGCTATTGAGAAACTCACTCAATCTACTTCTACTTTTGTGCAACAAACCTCAAGTTTCATGCAGGAGACAAGGGCTAATTTCAAAAATCAAGAAGCCTCTATAAGGAACTTGGAGGTGCAAGTGGGCCAAATAGCTAAACAACTCTCTGAGAGACCCGCAGGGATTTTTCCAAGCAACACGGAACCAAATCCTAAGGAGCATTGTAAGGCCATTCACCTAAGGAGTGGAAAAATACTTAAAGAACAAAAAGAAGAAAAGAAAGAGAAAGTGGAGGTGAGGGGTGAACAAGAAGAGAAAGAGCTTCCCAACATTGAAGAAAAAGAAGAAGAAGTACCCATGCAGGAAGAAAAGAAAGAAGAAGTTCAAGTTGCTCCATACAAGTCAAGGTTGCCATATCCTCAAAGATTTCAAAAGCAAAATCAGGAAAAGCAATTCTCAAAGTTCTTGGACATATTTAGGAAGTTGCAAATAAACATTCCATTTGCTGAGGCACTGGAGCAAATGCCTTTATATGCCAAGTTCATGAAAGATTTGTTGTCAAGGAAGAGAACACTCAGGGAAGATGAAACAGTGATGCTCACGGAGGAATGTAGTGCTGTCATTCAAAATAAGATGCCTCAAAAGTTAAAGGATCCTGGGAAGTTTTATGTTCCCTGCACCATTGGAAGTTTGACCATTGGAAAAACTTTATGTGATTTGGGGGCAAGCATCAACCTCATGCCCTTGTCCATTATGAAGAAGTTGAACATAGAAGAAGTGAAGCCAACTTCTATCTCTCTGCAACTTGCTGATCGTTCAATCAAGTTTCCATTTGGTGTTGTAGAGAATGCACTTGTCAAAGTCGATAAGTTCATTTTCCCAGCAGACTTTGTGGTGCTTGACATGGAGGAAGATGAAGACACTCCTATTATTCTTGGGAGACCATTCCTAGCCACTGGAAGAGCCTTAATTGATGTGCAAAAAGGTGAGTTAACATTAAGGGTGCATGATGAAAAGGTAGTTTTTAATGTTTTTAACTCAATGAAATTTCCGGTGGATCAAGAAAATTGCATGAGGATAGACACAATAGATCCTTTGATAGAGGAAGTGTTTGCATTAACTTGGGGAGATAATATTATAGAAACAGTGGCTTTGGTGGAAGGGAATGATGAAAAAGAACAGGAAGAGCTCAATATGTCAAATTCTTCCCTGACTTTACAAGAAACAGAGGAGCTGTTATTGAAGAAAAAAAGTGAGAAGCAAGAAATTACAAGGCCTGAATTGAAACCATTACCTCCCTCTCTCAAATATGCTTTCCTAGGAAATGACGAGTTCCACCCTGTGATCATCAATGCTTCACTGAATGAAAAAGAGGAAGGAGAATTACTGGAAGTGTTGAAGAAGCATAAAGGAGCAATTGGATGGAAGCTTAGTGATCTCAAGGGGACTAGTCCAACCATGTGCATGCACAAAATCCTCATGGAAGAAGACTCAAAACCAGTAGTGCAACCTCAGCGAAGACTCAACCCTATCATGAAGGAAGTGGTGCTGAAAGAAGTTCTGAAGTTATGGGATGCTGGGATTATTTATCCCATTTCTGACAGTCCTTTGGTGAGTCCAGTTCAAGTGGTACCCAAGAAAGGTGGCATTACGGTGGTGAAGAATGAAAACAATGAGTTAATTCCTACAAGGACAGTGACGGGGTGGAGGATGTGCATTGACTACAGAAGATTAAATGTGGTCACTAGAAAAGATCACTTCCCACTTTCATTGATCAAATGTTGGAGAGGTTGGCGGGTCATCCATATTACTGCTTCTTGGATGGTTATTCAGGCTACAATCAAATTGCAGTAGATCCGGTAGATCAAGAGAAGACAGCTTTCACCTGCCCTTATGGAGTTTTTGCCTATCGAAGAATGCCTTTCGGGTTGTGCAATGCACCCGCCACTTTTCAAAGGTGCATGCTTTCTATATTCTCTGATATGGTAGAAAAATTCATTGAGGTATTTATGGATGATTTCTCTGTGTTTGGTAATTCATTTGAGTCCTGTCTCAACCATCTATCTTTGGTTTTAATGAGGTGTCAAGAAACAAACCTTGTTTTGAATTGGGAAAAATGTCATTTTATGGTAACAGAAGGTATTGTTCTTGGACACCGAGTTTCTTCCAAAGGTATTGAAGTTGACAAAGCCAAAGTGGAAGTAATTGAAAAATTGCCTCCACCGATAAATGTTAAAGCAATGAGAAGTTTCTTGGGTCATGCTGGGTTCTATAGGAGGTTCATAAAAGAATTTTCAAAAATTGCAAAACCATTGAGTAGTCTTTTAATGAAAGACTCACAATTTAATTTTGACAGTGAATGCATGCATGCCTTTGAAACTCTCAAAACCAAACTTGTTACTGCACCAATAATTTCTCCTCCTGATTGGTCCTTACCATTTGAATTAATGTGTGATGCAAGTGATTTTGCAATTGGGGCTGTTTTAGGACAAAGAAAAGACAAGTTGTTGCATGTGATTTATTATGCAAGTCGTGTATTAAATGACGCTCAAAAAAATTATGCAACAACAGAGAAGGAATTATTGGCTGTAGTTTTTGCTTTTGATAAATTCAGGTCTTATTTGGTTGGGTCAAAAGTAATAGTCTATAGTGATCACTCTGCTCTTAAGTATTTGATGAGTAAACAGGATGCAAAGCCAAGACTGATTAGATGGGTGCTGTTGCTACAAGAGTTCAACATTGAGATCAGGGATAAGAAAGGTTCAGAAAACTTAGTGGCAGACCACTTATCCAGGATTGCACAGGGGGAAGAGCAAGTGAGTGAGGTGCCAGTGAATGAAGAGTTTCCAGATGAACAACTCTTAGCAATACACGGGTTACCATGGTTTGCTGACATAGCAAATTATAAAGCTGGGGGAAGGGTTCCAAGTGAAATGAATTGGAATCAGAAGAAGAAATTCTTGCATGATGTTAGGTACTTCTTATGGGATGAACCTTATTTGTTCAAAAGGTGCAGTGATGGAGTAATTAGAAGGTGCATCCCAGAAGAAGAAGTATATAGTGTTTTATGGCACTGTCATGGTTCTGAATATGGTGGACACTTCAGTGGAGAAAGAATCGCAGCCAAGGTCCTACAAAGTGGGCTATACTGGCCAACAATTTTCAAGGATGCAAGATCTTTTGTAGAGAGATGTGATAGATGCCAAAGAACTGGAAACATATCAAGGAAGCATGAAATGCCTCAGCAGTTCATTCTTGAAGTGGATTTGTTTGATGTTTGGGGAATAGATTTCATGGGTCCCTTTCCATCTTCCTATTCCAACTTGTATATTCTGGTAGCAGTAGACTATGTATCCAAATGGGTGGAAGCAATTGCCTCCCCCACTAATGAGGCAAAAGTGGTGGTGAATTTTCTTAGGAAGATGATCTTCTCAAGGTTTGGAGTTCCTAGAACCTTGATTAGTGATGGTGGAAGTCACTTTTGCAACAAGCAATTGGAGAGTCTTCTACAAAAATATGGAGTCAAACACAAGGTAGCCACCCCATACCACCCTCAAACAAGTGGACAAGCTGAAATTTCCAATAGGGAATTGAAGAGGATCCTGGAGAAGGTGGTAAATGCTTCAAGAAAAGATTGGTCAAGGAAAATTGATGATGCACTGTGGGCCTACAGAACTGCGTTCAAAACACCAATTGGTATGTCTCCTTATCAACTTCTATATGGTAAATCTTGTCACTTGCCTGTTGAACTTGAACATAAATCATTTTGGGCCATAAAATTTTTGAATTTTGATGAAAAATTGGCAAATGACAAAAGATTACTACAACTCAATGAACTTGACGAATTTCGTAGTCAAGCTTATGATAATGCTAAGTTGTATAAGGAGAGAACCAAGCGGTGACATGACAAAAAGATCACTCCAAGACAATTTAAACCTGGACAACAAGTTCTTTTGTTTAATTCAAGATTAAGGTTGTTCCCGGGTAAATTGAAGACAAGATGGTCAGGACCATTCACAATCACTAAGGTTTCACCTTATGGACATGTAGAGATCATGGACTCCAAATCTGAAAGAAAATTCACTGTCAATGGACAAAGATTGAAACATTACCTTGGGGGAGAGATAGAACGAGTCGTCTCGGTTCAAACATTCACCTAAGAAAATGTTATACGTCAAGCTAGTGACGTTAAAGAAGCGCTTATTGGGAGGCAACCCAATTAATATCTTTTATTGAATTTTAATTATGTTTAGTATTCGTTCTCTTAAAAAAAAAAAAAAAAAAATTTCTTCTAGCTGGCGCAGTGCGCCTCAGTGGCGCATCGCGCCTTCATAAGCAGCTTCAACCAACGCCTCGCGCTAACACTGCGCGTTGCGCCTGGCAGACAGTAGCTAATAAAAGAAAATTCGGACACAGAGGCGCGACGCGTCCTCGTCGCGCCCTGCGCCCGAACTGTTTTGCTCTTGACGCAACGCGCCTTAATTTCAGTTTTCCTTGGCGCGTTGCGCCCGAAATGCTCGGATCCTGGCGCGTTGCGCCCGAAGTTCCTCACCCCCTGGCGCCAAGCGCCCGAATTTTTTCCTTGTTGGCGCGTTGCGCCCGTACTGCTTGGAAGCTGGCGCCTTGCGCCTGAATTTTTTTCCTGTGGCGCCTCGCGCCTGAATTAGTCTCCCTTGGCGCTTTGCGCCCGAATCCAATTCCTTTGTGGCGCGGTGCGCCAGGATTTCAATTCTTTTTGGCGCCCTGCGCCTGATACATTTTCCTTAGGGCGCCTTGCGCCCAATTCACAATTCATTTCGGCGCCTTGCGCCTGCTTCTTTTCTTCTTGGCGCGTTGCGCCCTCACCATATTTTTGGGCGCGCAATCCTCGCGCCGAAGAGCATTTTGGTGCTCTATAAATCGGTGCACTCTCTTCTTGCCATCCCAATTACTCTTTCCACCACCCATCCTCACAAAAAATTTACATACCCTTCTCGGCTCCTTCCCCGTCGTCCACCATTTTCCTTGCAGCCGCATCCCTCTTGTGAAAGTCTACACTCTTCCTAATTCTCTCTATTAGAGGTATGTTGTTCATTAACTATGAAGCATGCATTTATTCCTTATCTTTTTCAATGTCAAGATAATTTAGGAAATGTTATTGCTGAGTTAGCGGATTATTTTTCTTTACCTCTATAGAGATGATATAGAAGCAGAGGGAAATTGTCAATGAGTCCTTGGTATGAGTCTTGGGTATGAAAATGATATAGAGCTAGAGTGTTGTTCGGCTTAGAATTTTTGTAAAATTCTAAGTTTGGTGTTGGAAGAAATGCTGAATTTATTTGTTTCTATTGAGCTAAATACTAATGGTGTTACTGTCATGTGGCTTCCTGTTTTTGTTGTGGTTCAATTTTTGTTTACAGGAAATGGCACCATCATCCAAGAAGAGAAAGGGAAAGGAAGTTGCTGCATCTCCCTCTTACTACTCTCACCGTTTCCGGACAAAAGAAAATGAAGACTACTACAATTCAGTGGTAGTGAACAAATCAATTATTCCGGAAATTGGTTTTGCCTTTAGAGAGGGGGAATTCCCAGAAATCCAAGAAGAGATTGATCGAAGAGGGTGGAGGCTGGTGTGTTCACCTCCTGGAATTGTGGGAATGCAAAGGGTGCTAGAATTCTATGCAAACGCATGGCAGTCGGAAAAGACCAAAGAAAGGGAGTTCAAGAGCTTCCTCAGAGGAAAAGAGATTGACTTCAGCTCTGAAATGGTGGAAACAGTTTTGAATCTTGAAGTCAATCCAGAAAAATCACCTTTTGGATATTGTGCACGGTTGAAAGGAAACCAGAAGCTGCAAACGGTGCTGCGGGAGATCTGCAAACCCGGGGCTAACTGGAGGATGGATAAACACGGCAACCTAGTTCAGCTAGCTCGGGGAGACCTTATTCCTGTGGCCAGAGGATGGCTAGAATTCATCAATCGCTCCATCCTCCCGACCACTCATCATTCTGAGGTAACGGTAGATAGGGCAATAATGATCCATTGCCTTATTACCAAGGAACAAGTTGATCTGGGCACTGTATTATCCAAGGGTATAGCAAGATTTGTCTACTCAGCAAGACTAACCTTGGGATTTCCGTGCCTCATTCAGCGCCTTACTGAAGCTGCAGGAGTAGTGATTGAAGGTGACTCTCCCATCCTGGTGCCTAGACCAATAACTGCTGCAGCCCTTGGAAGATCAAGGAGGAAGGACACTGGTAAGAAACCTGAACTCCCATCTGTTGCCCCTCCAGAGGAACCTATGGAGGACATACCAAGTAAGAATCAAAAGCAACAGGAGTTTACGGAAGTACAAAAGCTGAGGGTCGAATTGAATGACTTCAGAAATTATTCCCATGACATGTTCTCCTACCTTGTTCATGCATTTCATAAGCTGGCTCCAGAAAAATTTCCTGAGTGTCAAACTAGTTGTAAGACGAAGTGGGAATACAGGGAGCCCAACCCATCAATTGATGAGGAAGATGAGGAGGAGGAAGAAGGAGGAGAGGATGATGAGGATGAGGACCAAGGGGGAGATTGACCACCCCCCTCAGGTAAGTTTTTAATTTATGATTTTTAATTTTTCTGTGTGAGTCGAGTGTTGTTATTGGTGTTTGTTATTAGTGTCGTGTTATGTCTTGTGTTGTGTAAAGGAGGGAGGAACAATTGTAAAAAGAACAAGAGTGATTGTAATAGGTAAGGCTAACTTAAGAATGTGATCAACATGTATGAATGAATTAGAAAAGAAGTAATGAATAGGGAGGTAACAAAGAAATGATGCTGCAGAAAATAGTTATAGTGGTTCTTAGAGTATTTCTGAAAGACAACTGTGTTGATAAATTGATTACATAAATGTAGTGTGAAGTCTTTGAAAAATAGATGAAAATGTAGGAAGTGTGATAAGTAAAGAAGAAGGGTAGACTGTGCTAAAAAAAAATCCTAAGGCTCTGAGCACCAATGGCTAGGGGACATCTTCATTTTATATTTTTAGAACCTAGCTATGTGCTTGTGGTGTGATTGTGTCAGGGAAAGACTTGGGTAATTAGATTCGAGGGGTGCTTCATCACCTAGCGTCTTGGGCCAACTGGACCGGGAACGTTAATCGAAAACTCATCTTAAAAAGCTACCCTGAGACTAAGCATTTAGAGTCGTGAATCTCAAAGAGAAAAAGGCACGAGCACTACCCCTAAAATTATTGAGAAAGCTAATTCATCTGGGTGAAATTAAAAAGTAAATGACTTTGCACTACATGGTTGTGAAAATGAAAATACAGTTGCTAGATAGAGATCTCTTGAAGAGCCATTATAACATGATCTGTAGTATAAGTCTGAGTGCCCTCCCCATTGCAAAATAAATTGTTGAAAGTTATAAAGTAATGAGAAAGTGCAGGTAGTCTTAGTTCTAGCAGTTGGCCTTACTAGTTTTATCATTCGAGTTCTGGAAATTCTTGTTCTTAACTCCGGTGCACTACTTTGTGTTTGTTCTCTTTTGTTGCTTGAGGACAAGCAACACCTTAAGTTTGGTGTTGTGATGCCTTGGCATTTTTATCTAATTTTGTGATTTGAATTCTAATAAATTTTGTTAGTTTAAAGTAAACTCAGTATGTTTTTAGTATGTTTTTAGGGTGAATTGAGTGTTTTAGAATAAAATGGATTTTTCCTGATTATATTATGTTTTTGGGTATTATTTGGTGTTGATTTCAGGAAATTGGCAGACAATTCATGAAGTAATAGCAACCAGAGAAGCACATTCGAAGTACTAATGCTGGCGCCTTGCGCCTGATGCACGCACTGCGCCTCAAAGTCAGAAACAATTCGGAAGTTGTGCGGAAGCCTGGCGCCTTGCGCCCTGCCAGCGCGTTGCGCCCGTGAACTCCCCACCTGCTGGCGCCTTGCGCCCTGCTAGCGCGTTGCGCCCGTGAGCCTTCCATTGGCTGGCGCCTTGCGCATCTCGCACGCGTTGCGCCCGTGAGCCTTCCACCTGCTTTCTATAAATTTCTTTGTTTTGTTTACTTTGATTATGAGCAACTAATTCCTTGTTAGGGATAGGGGAATCGTATCACTATGACTTAATCCGATGATTGCAAACCTTTGAATTCTACTTCTTCGATTCAGGTAACTACCTTATTTGTATTGTGTTGTTCTGAAGATTGGGAAATCGCTTTTCAACTTATCTAGGATTCATACGTTTATTTGGGAAAATAAGTGTGTGAATTAGCTCAAGGGAAATTGCCGGAAAGATTGATATCTAGGAATAGAGTCAAGATTTTTATGAACTTTGAATCAAACATATTTTCTTTTCTGTGAAACGATTTGATCAAGGGATTGACTGATTGTTTGTAGAAAAAGTGTTAAATTACCAAGGAATTGGAATTGACAATTTAAGATTCGTTCATTGAATTAAAGTTTTAGAATTTGAAGGCGAGCAATTGTTTTAATTATTTCAGAAGATACGTGAACCCGATTCCCTAACCTCACATCCTTTGATTTTTCATAAATAGTTTACTGTCTTTTACTTTTAATACTCTTTTGAATTTATGATTTCAAACCTTTCATTACCCTTAATTCGATTCGTCTAATTAGAAATTCACAACACGAAATCTTTGCTCAGTTCTTTAATCCTCGTGGGAACGATACCCACTCACCGTGGACTTTATTACTTGTACGATTCGGTGCACTTGCCGAAGCCCTATCACCAACACGTTTTCCTTTCAGAACGATCTTGTCATTTGTGAGATTAATCACATGACAATACTTGGCATAAAACTCAACTTTTAAGCCTTTGTCACAAAATTGACTGATGCTTAATAGATTGTGAGTTAAGCCATCGACTAAAAGTACATCTGAGATTTGGTGAGAGGAATCCTTACCAACATCTCCGATTGCAGTGACTCTTCCCTTAGCGCCATCACCGAATCGCACTGTTCCGCCTTTCTTGGGCTTGAGACTTTTGAACCAGTGCTTGCTTCCAGTCATGTGCCTCGAGCAGCCACTGTCAAGGTACCACTGCTCATCGTGGTGGTGGAGCAGCGCTTGATGATGTTCCTGCAGTCACAAAGTTAACAGATTTAGGTACCCATTCTTTGTTGGGTCCTTGCTTGTTAGCTTTCTTGGATTTTTGCCTTCTTTTCTTAGAAGGGTCATGGTTTTGAGAGTCAGAGACCTTTTGTTTGCCCTTTTTAGAAGCACTTGCTTTCTGAGAAGTTTTACCCTTCTGAGAGGGGTCAGTCTTCTTAGAAGATTTTGCTTTCTGAGTTTTCTTCTTAGCCTTCTGAGGCTTAGAGATTTTTCCCTTTTTCAACATAGGGCATTTTTCAGAACCATGACCACTCTTAAAACATGCAATGCACATGCGGGGTGATTTAGTTAAGAGTGGATCAAGATTATGTGGTTCAAAGACTTCTTCATATCCAAGACCGCTTTTGTCTTTATAGGGTCTTTGACCCCCAAGCAAAAGACTTAGCATCTTTTCACCATTTACCATCTTAACTAAGTCAGAGGTTAGAAGTTCATTTGTCTTTTGCAGTTCGATCATGGCCTCTTCAGCCTTTTCTACTGTGATTGAAGACAAACTTTCTAATGCTTGATATAGGTCATGACTTTCAAGGTATCTACCTTTGAAGTCGTCTCTTTCAAGCCTTAGGTTCTGAACTTCTTGAGTTAGTCTTGCATTTTCAGCTTCTGTGTTTTAAAAAGATTTTTTGAGGTCGCTGAAACTGTTAGCTAACTCGTTTGAGTCTTTCAGAAGATCATAATAGAGTTCTGAGAGCTCATCGTATGAGTATGAAAGAGGAGGGGAATTTTGTACCTCTTCTGACTCAGATTCTGTTTCCAGAATGTAGTCAGTTCCTGCCATGAAGCACACATTAGCTTCTTCTTCCTCACTTGCTGCTTCAGAAGCTTCGTCTTCTGAATCACTCCAGGTTGCAGCCATTGCCTTCTTTTTCTTTCTGGAAATGAATTTCTTCTTCCCTTTGTTTTGTGGACACTCCGTCTTGAAGTGGCCTTTTTCTCCACATCCAAAGCATGTGGCATCTGAAGGCTTTGACTTTCCTTTCTTAGGAGTGAATTCCTTGCTTTTGTTTGGCCTCTTTCTCCAGGCTTTCTTCATTTTCTTTACTAGGAGAGAGATGTCGTCTTCGTCGGATTCTGAGCCTTCATCATTGTCAGACTCAGAAGCTTCTTCAGCTTTGAAAGCTTTGGAAGACTTTCTGACTTGACTGTTCAGAGCCAATCCCTTCTGAGGTCTGGAGGAAGCGGATGGTCCTCCGAGCAACCCTTCCAGTTCGATCTCATGCGTTCTGAGCGAACCAAATAGTACATCCAAACCTAGCTGGTTTAGATCCTTGGCTTCCTGGATTGCTGTGACCTTAGGACGCCATTTTGCAGAAAGACTTCTGAGGATTTTTCTTACCATCTCAGCGTTTGAATAAGTCTTTCCCAAGACTTTCAGTTGATTGATGATATGGAGAAATCTTATTGACATGCTGTCAATAGTTTCCTCAGGCTGCATGCTGAAGGACTCGTATTTATGTACGAGCATTGAGATTTTTGTTTCCTTGACTTCGTCATTACCTTCATGTAGCATATGAAGTCTTTCCCAAATCTCTTGTGCAGTATCACATGACACAATTTTGTCATATTCTACCTTGGGTAAAGCACAGAGGAGAATATACTTGGCTTTGAAGTTGAGTTGTATCTTCTCCTTCATTTCTTGAGTCCATTCATCCTTAGGGACTCGTCTTGTATAGGTTCTGAGTGCTGGAGGTGCCACTCCTAGCTCAGCATCTGTTGCAACCACAGCGTCCTCTGTAATTGTCTGCAGAGGCTGATAGTCTCCATTCTCGATCCTATCCCATAAGTCCAAACTGGTGTGCTTGATGAACAGCGTCATCCTGTCACGCCAGTAGTCGAAGCTGTCGCCGAGAAACATCGGAGGTCTGTTTATTGAAGCCCCATCTGATATGAATGCAGCTGGTGAGTTCATATTTCCCTTCGTGGATCTTTTTCCTTGACACTGCGAAGTGCTCAACCCCTTAAGGACCGAGCTCTGATGCCAATTGAAAGTGTATGTGTGCACGAGAAGGGGGGGGGGGGGTTGAATCGTGCAAGTTTTAAAAATTGCTTGTTAAAACTTTTACTTAGAAAGCTGTTTTTACTCAGAAGGTATGATTAAGAGTTTGCAGCGGAAAATGCTTTCTGAGAAGATTAAGTTTCTGAGAACTTAGTCTTTCTGAGAAAGTTCCTTTCTGAGAGATTTTAAGAAAACGACTTAAGGTTTGAGTTTCTTAAAAGCTTTCTGATTTTGATCAATAAGGTTTTCCCGAGACCTCTCAATTAGAATCGTGATAGAGTTTTTCTCAAAGATTTATGCGAGTAAAAAGCAAGGGAGAAAAGCTTAACACAAAGAATTTTATACTGGTTCGGTTATAACCAACCTACTCTAGTCCTCAACCTTCAGTTGAGAGTTCTTAGATATTCTTCTTAATGTGCCTTCTCAGGCAACATTGCCTTTACCAAGTAAAGGACTTCCACCACTTCACAACCCGAAGTGGATTTCCTTGCCTCACACTAGAGGACTTCCTTGCCTTAAACACTTAAGGACTTCCTTGCCTTAACAACTTAAGGACTTCCTTGCCTTAAATACTTAAGGACTTTGAACTTTGCCTCAAACACCAGAGGACTTAAAACTGCCTTCAAACAACGAAGGACTTAGCGTTTTTCGAAGGTTTGTTTTTGATCGAAAACAACTACCAAGACTAAGTTACAAACCTAGTTTTACACTTAGTAGACTTCTAGAATTAACTTACAAATGTAAGAATTTACACCAATTCAGAACTAGAAGATTTTGCAAAGTTAGAAGAACAATTTCGTAAAAATTGTCTTTCTGAGAAAGTTCTAAGTTTTCGCAAAATGATTTTCAATTCAACAGAGTTTTGGCACGTTTAATCAATAGTTTTTGCGCAAGAGTTTCGTCACATTGCTCTGGAATTGAACTCATATATATAGGCATCAAAGAGCCGCGAAATTAGAAGCTTTCACTTTGCTTATGTGGCTGTGTCCTTTTCAGAACGGCTCCCTGCTACAGTCAGCGCAAAATGAGGAACTTTTCAGAACTGCACAGTGCGCGTGTTCCCACTTCCTTGGCTAGTTGTAGCGAGCTTTCTGAGACTGTTTGCACTCCCTTGAGTCCAGACACTTGGTTGCTTCTGAGTCCAACCTTCTAAGAGTTGTACGGACTTCTGAGGCTAACCTTCTGAGGGAAGACCCTTCTGAGAACTGCTAGTCGCACGGTCTTCTGAGACCTTTCTGAGGCGACAGCGTTCTCTCCTCAGAAACATGTTTTCACCTTCTGCGCTTCTGAGACATCCTTTCTGATATCTTTGGCGCTATGATTTTATCAATTGATCTCGAGGCTACTTGATGTTTTGTCTTGGTCTTTGCTCATGGTATTGCAATAATTTAAAGCTTTCTGAGACACTTAGCGCACATATTAGCAAAACCTTAAGTAAAATTTTATACTTATGGCTTACCTTGTTATCATTAAAACTTTCATAACTCTAAGAGAATTATGCTTAATTCTCTCATAAGGGTTCTGGAGCTTACACATTCCACTCTCTCTCTCTCTCAAAAACCAAAAATCATAACCATTCCACAACCCCAAATCCATACTAATTCTCACCCAATCACAAAACAAATCACATATTCTTGATCCTCTCACCAAATAGAACACTTCTACCGTTTCCATTTTTGAAAGAAGCCATCTTTGTACCGTTCGTGGGGCTAGAGAGAAAGTGAGAAGGAAAGGGGTGTCTCTACGCATAGCATAGGAGGTCTACGAGAGGTAGGGGTTTAGGCATTCTATTTTCATGCATATTGATGATGATTTTATGAGATTAACGTGTTGGTCGTTTTTCCCATTAGAAATTTTTGTGCCTTATTATTATTATTATGGTTCTATATATATATATATATATATATATATATATATATATATATATATATATATATGCGCGTATGGTGGCTGCGAGCAGCGCATGCGCGCTTGGTTTTTGTTTTATATATATATATATATATATAAATAAAAGACAGTTTATCTGTGTGTATATTACTATTACATATTATTATTACATAAACTTATACCTATTAGCATGTATATGAGTTAATAATAGGTAGGTAACAGGTAGAAATAATAATAATATGATAATGATAGTAATATTGATAGGGAAGATAATAATAAAATATTAACCCTAATAATAATAAAAGAATAATACAGTAAGAACAACAACATGTATAATATATGATATGTAATGATAATAGTATTAATAATGATAGTAAAGATAATAGTGAGTATAATTAAGGATAACATTACATAAGACAAAGTTAGAAGTGAATAAGATATATATATGATTTATGCATGATTTATATATGATTATATGAGCTGTAAAATATGTTTATACATTATTGTAATATAAAAGTACGATTATATGATAATATATGTTACGTATGATTTATGTATGTTCATTACGTAATGTTATGAGTTGTATGTGTGTTTAAATGCTATGATGTAATGTTAAGTTATGATATTACGATATAGTGTTATGTACATGTTTAAGATGTAATGGAAAGTTAAAGTAAAGTGCAATAGCCTTCGGCATTACAATGAGAGTTGTTAAGGGAGGAATAACAACCTCGGCATTACAACCTCATTGTTAAGGGAAGGTGAAATACCAAGATAAAACGTTGTAGCCTTCGGCATTACAGTGAGAGTTGTTAAGGGAGGGATGGCAACCTCGGCATTACAACCTCATTGTTAAGGGAAGGTGATATTCCCCCCTCTCCCCATAAGTTTAGGATGAGCTCATGCCTAGGGGTCGGTGTAGTGGAGGTTACAGGAGGGTGGGCACAAGCCAAAGATTAATGCAAGATTAAAGTTTAAGAGAACTAAAGTTATTTAGGATGTTATGATATATTCTTTCCCTTACTGATATTTCGAAGCACAAAGTACACTACACAGAGACCTTTAATTATGCTATGTTATATGTATTAAATAAAATGAACAAGACGCACTTAGGTAAGACGTTCCGGGAAAAGATTGTTTTAAACTTATATCTGAAATGAACTCATTCATGCTCCACTTATTTTATAATTAAA
Organism: Aeschynomene evenia; assembly: GCA_013621005.1. Taxonomy (NCBI): domain Eukaryota; kingdom Viridiplantae; phylum Streptophyta; class Magnoliopsida; order Fabales; family Fabaceae; genus Aeschynomene; species Aeschynomene evenia. The sequence goes on from CM024268.1 coordinate 16,382,787, forward strand.
CCCGGGGCGGCTTCCTCTACTGAGTCACTTCCCAGTGCTCACCCTATGTTTTTCCCCCATATTATAGAGGAGCAGACAGAGCAGGACCATGGAGCTAGCGAGGAGCAGGCCCAGCCTTCGTTTATTTTTCAGTCCTCCGCTTTATAAACCTACATACATTGATTTGCATTTCGGTTATGGATTCATTTCAGTTGTTTGAGTTATTTATTTCATGTCCGGACCTATGTTAGCCGGCAGCTATTTATTTGACATGTATTTATGGTGGAGTCTCATAAGTCATTGCCTTTGGCTTATGGGGTAAAGCCTAATATTTATTCCTTGTGTGTTCACTGATTGTTGGGAGTTATTTATTTGATAGACTATTCAGTTTATATCTTGGCATGGCTTATTATTTATCGATTATGTATTTCGCAAAGCCCTTATTTTTATATCGTAAACAAATTGCGAAAATTTTACTCTCGCCTATTTTCCGCGTATATATTTTAAAGTAAAGAATAGAACATGATAACAGAGAGTGACCCTTATGAAATAGCCTAAAATGACTTAAGCATTAAGGGCTATCTAGTAGGGGGTTACACACTTACTTACTCTAACATCATGGAGAATAAATAAATACCACTCCTTATCAAATAAACATGATATACAACTACTTATAAATATTATTCTCAATGCTTCTATACCTTTCATGTCATATGATCTCGTTTATTTTATTATTATTTCATACTTATACTTTATTCTAGTTTTACTTGTACTTTATACTCTACCCTTAAGTATCTTGTAAACTCTTATATTTTATTCACCACCAATCTTGTCTTCTATACTATTATTGTTACTATTACTATTATCATTACATATCATATATTATACATGTTGTTGTTCTTACTGTATTATTCTTTTATTATTATTATTATTATCATTATTATTTCTACATATTATCTACCTATTATTAACTAATATACATGTTAATAGGTATAAATTTATGAAATAATAATATGTAATAGTAATATACATATACTAGTAAACTATCTTTTTTTTTCTTCTTCTTTTTATATATATATATATAATGCCTCACGCTGCCAGGAAAGTGAGACCAAGCATTCTCGCTCGGGCTGCGTAAATATATACACATCATGTGTATCATAATATATAATAATAATAATAATAAGGCACAAAAATCCCTAATGGGAAAAACGACCATCACATTAATCTCATAAAGTCATCATCAATATGCATGAAAATAGAATGCGTAACCCCTACCTCTTGAAGACAATTTCGAAATATGCAAAGAGAAACCCTTTCCCGACGTTGCTCTCGTTGGAAACCTCTCTCTCTAGCCCCACGAACGGTCCGGTGATGCCGGAGACTCTAAACGGAGAAACGGAATCGGTAAAAAGGTCCGGCTTGATGAGAGGATTAAGAATATGAATTTATTTTCTGGATTGGGTAAGGTTTGATAGGTGTTTCGTGGTTTGGAGTATCAATGGCTTAGGGAGCTCTTGAGAGAAAGATGGCTATGGCGGCTCAGAAGAAGGAGGAGAGTGTTTTTCTCAATTGGAGAGGGTTACTAGTGTTTATATAGGGAGTGGCTAGGTCAAGAGTCATTGTGGGGCCCACCGTCACTTAAATTACTAAAACACTCCAAATCCCCCCAAATAATACTATAATGCTCATATAATTTTTCTAATATTTAAATATAAATTAAAATACACACATAGGCACATAAAATAAAATAAAATAAAATAAAATAAAATAAATAATAATATATAACACTAATATTATCTAATAACATCATGTAACTCATATAAATATTTTATATCATCATTCCTAACCTCATGCATCATCTAAATATAAATTAAAACTCATATATGCATCCAACATACTCTTCCACACACAATGAACACTCACATAAATACAGATAATTATCATGACATATAATTTACACACGTAATTCACATAGCATAGAATGAACACATATATACACACTTAAATCACTTCACACATAAGGGTTTGACTAGAAGAAACTTATCCACCAAAATCGAATTAAATCCTAACCAAGGTCAATTACCCTTAATCTCACTTAATTAGGACTTAATAAAAGTCGGGGTGTTACATTGGTGAAAAGAGGCAAATGACAGGATGCCGCCTCCGGTGTGGGAGGAGTTCGTCAAAGTCTTTAGAGTAAGGATAGTCTCGGATATTCAAGAATGTTGTTAGCATAGTAGTCTTTAAGTCAAGTAGATCCTATTTATGTTGGTATTTGGGTGCGCTGTAGAGTCCAGTTGGGTTATACGGCTATGCAACTCATGAAGTCACCTGAGGAGGAAGAGAGTCAAGCGGATTATGAAGGCGCTAAGGAACCCGATGTGTTTTGATCTATATTTCCAGATAAAGCGAATGTCTTTACCTATGGTCATGGGTGCTGGCAGTAGTATTGAGAGCATGCAAGGGGAGTAAGGAGTTAGTAGAAGTTTGGAAAAGAGGAACAAGAGTAAATGATAGTATCTAGTGAGACTACTTTGAGTGAGCCTTAAAGTTATTGGGACCGTTGTTTCACTTCAAGAGGAAGACTCGGGTCGGTGAGGACCGCAACTAGAGACAGGCCGGGTTGAAATCTTGATGCAGCATTGTGTTTCCCCCATCGTGCGTTGGTTAGGGTTGTTTAGACCTGATCGCCTCTTTGGAACTAGTGCAAGAGGTTTCATTCCGGGTTATACCGTCAGACTCTGAACATATGTGTTGGATTTAATCAGTCGAGTCACCTGGTGGTATGTCATTGCTTAGTGGAAGTCCCCGACGCATACCTGACTCGATCTATCCTTCGGATACCAACCCCAGTAGTCGTGTCGTCAGCTAACCTTTCGGATAGGTCCGATAGAGAGAAAGCAAGAGGAAGTTGTGACGGGAACTAAGGAGGTGGATTTTGATGTTGCCGTGGTGTGTGTCTTAGTTGCCGTATGTCATGCATCAGAGATTTAACGTTCCAGGCAGGTAGGAATTATTTCCCTATGGCGTGAGCCTTGTGTCTCAAGAAGAATAGTGTGTGATTCATGCCTCTTTGATCTCGTCTCGGCGTGCTATGCGGTCTTTGGATGGAGCAACTTCCTTTGGATAGGACGGGTTATGGTAAACCCCAAGAAGGAGAGAGCAATCTGGCAGTAGCCAAAGACCACATCTTTAACCAGGTGTTTCTTGGACTTAGTCAGTGTTGCTGATACTTCTGTTCAGGATTTCTTGGCAACAGTGGTACCGTTGACACGGTCAATTGAAGGTGGTGTTTGATCAACTTCCGAATTGAATCAAATTAAAAACTAGATAACTTGTAGACAAGTGGAAAACCTAGGTCGTTTTCTTAAGGAATTCAAGAAGTGAAAAATGATTATGCAAGGTTAGGTTTGGGGATTTTAGCATGAAATTTCAGAAATGAGGAAATTCAAACAGGAGTTTAATCAAATAGGTAGAAGACACTAGCTCAAGGAATTCGAATTATAAAACATATATCATTGATTCATTATCCTCTCATGATCCTTTCAAGAATTAAATTGAATTTCAAATCCAAATTCAAATCTGAATTCAGATCAAGTTCTTATGAAAATCTTCAAACATTCATCTTAATACACTTGAATTAAATCTGAAATCTCAAAACCTAATCCAAGACATTAAGATTGAAGCTCTACAATTCAATTTTCTAGATCAGAAATCTCTAGGTCTAGATGTTCTCTCAACTTAAGTTTATTGATCAATAACTCAGAAATCTCTAGAATTATTAATCAATTGGATTCATAATTAAAGAATTAGAAAATCTTCATAATTCTTGAATCATAAATCAAGAAGAGGTGAGAAGAGAGAATTCGAAATTCTTGAATGAATCATGAAAGAAAAGCAAGAAATACCTCAATCATATTGCTAATCTCAATATCTTTTACAATCCTCCATCCTCAAGCTAGCTATGAGTTTAGCTGTCCATAATCATGGAGAACTCAGCAAGAACAATTGGAAGAAAAGAGAAAAACGAAATGAGAGAAAACTAGAGAGAAAATGTAATTCTAAAACTTGAATTGTAAAAAATGAATGTAAAGTGTTCCCTCCAAATCTGATGTAGGACTTAAATAGACATAAAAGAAGGTGGAAATGTCTAAAAAGCCCATACACTAAACAATTACAACACATAAGGCAAGGGTACAATGGACAATGCACAAAATATTGACACTTAAGGCAACACAGCAACGCTAAGCTTCTGCCCGAAATATTGCAGCCAATATCTGAAGCCTTTAATGGATGATTCTGCCCTCGCGCCCTGAGGCAAGGTTGTGGCTCTATGTCTCAGCTTTCCTTAGCCACCAAGATCATCCAATTCCAGTAAGTATAGCTCCAGGTATAGGCAAAATACTGAGTGCTGCTCCAGATTGCTGTCACATTCTCTGCAGCAACTTTGAGTCAACTTTTGAGCTCCTTAGAGATTTCAATTGCTTTCGAGCTCTGAAGATGAAATGAATCCTTGTGCCTTAGCTTTCCAATGCAACTGAAATGGAGTGATTTCAACATCTGTAGCTCCAGCTATGGCTTCTGAAACACTTGCTGTCCAGGATTGCTGTCCAGAATTCTGCAGCAAGATTGACTCAACTTGAAACTCCAATTTGGAATCCTTATGGTCTGAATCAGCTTTCGAGTTCTTCATCAACTTTGTAGACCTGTGTCTAAGATTTCCAACAAGACAAAGAACACAAAATTCCAATTTCTAGAACTCAAGTTATAGGCAAATTACAGAATAGTGTCACAAAGCACAAAATGCTGAGAAAATGCACAAAGTTCCAATCAAATACCAAATGTCTAATATGATGCAAAAGTAGCTCATTCATCTCAAAAGTGGTCAAATTACATGCATACAAGAGGGAAATAATCAATACAAATAATTCTATATCAAATTCCCCCACACTTAGCCCTTGCATGTCCCCATGCAAGACTAAGAATCAAAAGTTAACCACCTAATGAGAAAGAGGGACATCAAGAGGTGCTACTTGAATTTCAATAAATGATCCAAAAGTGTTTTGGCTCAAGACCAATAAAGCAATTTAAAGTGGTAAGAGTTTCCAACAACCAAGCATTCCAATATCAAGGGGTACAATACACAAGCAAAGCAAAATCCCTTAAAATGCATAGATGAAATGTATGGACCTCAAAGGGTGTGTGTGCTCTTAACTCACTATTATGGTGGACTTGTCTTCCTCTCAACTCTCTTGTTGGACCAAGCATTCAACATAGGTTTGCCAAACCTCTAAATCTCCACTACTAGTATTCAATGCATCCAAGAATCAAGAGGTCTTTGTTTTGGTTGTAATGAGGCCAAGGTGAAGGTGTGGAGTGTATGGGAAAGTGAGCTAAAGACCTAAGGAAATAAGACTAGCATTGGTTAGCATGAGTCACAATTAAACACAAGGGGGAATTCCACCCAAATACAATGCATAGATTTCACTTTTTGCAACCAAGCACACAAAAGCACAAGAGCTTTGCTCACTTTTTCTTTTTACATTTCACACTTAAAACACTAGGTCTTTGACCTTGAATTACTTTTTTCTTTTTTCTTTTTTTTTAACTTTGCTTTTGCTTTTGTGTGCTTTTATTTCTTTATTTCCTTTTTTTTTCACATACAACAATCCACACATAAGACCACATATACAATGCAACAAAGACACATAGTACAATCAACAACCAAGGTGTCCTTCCCTCACACTTAGAAGTTTGCCTTCCATGACAAACCCCCACACTTAGACTCAAGGATGCAAGATGATAAAACCAATGCTACTCCACTTTCCAAAGGTAGGGTGCAAATTGGTTTTTCACTTTTTTGGCTTATGATGAGCTAAGATGAAAGAATAGGATATATGGCTCAAAGGGGCTTGCAAGGGCAATGTATAGGGTAGGCAATATGGCCGTGGACTCAAGAAGAAAAGTGCCTCCATCACACTCAAGAATGCATATGAAAATGTAATCTCAATGAAGAGACAAGGCAAACCCAAGAATGACAAAGTCCACAAGAGAAGCACACAACAAGAATGAAATGGCATGTAATGTGGCCACCCAATGAAAGGCCCAAAACTCACAAGGTAAGTGTCCAAAGACAAATCATCTATACACAATAAGATCAATCACCAAGCAAGTATCAAGAAGAACAAAGTGAAATGCAATCATGTTGGAACTCTAAGCACCTAAGAAAATGATGCAAGTCTCTAGCACAACACTTCCAAATCAATCAAGAAAGGCAAGTAACAACCTATCTAAGCAAACAACCTAACTAATGACTAGCATGAAATCTACAATGCAACAACAAACAACCTACTCAACTAATGCTAATAGAAACTAGAAAAGAAGAAAGAAGGGGGAGAAACTTCACTATCAAGTATAAGTGGCTGGAAGGAGGTGGGTCTCCTCAATGTCCTCTTGGGGGATCTCCTCATGAAATGGCTTCAAGCGGTGACCATTTACTGTGAACATCTTTCCCGTCCCGGGATCCAAAACCTGTATAGCACCAAAAGGAAACACATGTTGCACAATAAAAGGACCTTGCCAACGGGAGCGAAGCTTACCAGTGAAGAGTTTGAGGCGAGAGTTGTAGAGTAGAACTTTTTGCCCAATGGAGAACTCCTTCCGCACTAACATCTTGTCATGGATGAGTTTGGTCTTTTCCTTGTAAATGCGGGAGTTCTCATATGCCTCCAAGCGTATCTCTTCCAACTCTTGAAGTTGGAGCTTCCTATGCGGGCCGGCTTGGGACAAATCGGGGTTGCAACTCTTCACTGCCCAGTATGCCCGATGCTCAATCTCCACAGGAAGGTGGCACGCCTTACCAAAGACAACCCTATAGGGGGACATCCCCAAAGGTGTCTTGTAAGCGGTTCGGTATGCCCACAGAGCATCCTCAAGTCTCTTGCTCCAATCTTTCCTGTTGGGTTGCACCGTCTTCTCCAAGATGTGTTTCAACTCCCTATTTGACACTTCCGCTTGGCCATTTGTTTGCGGATGGTAGGGAGTAGAAACCTTGTGCGTCACCCCATACTTCTTCAAGAGAGCCGCCATATTCTTATTACAGAAATGGCTCCCCTGATCACTGATAATGGCACGCGGCAACCCGAACCTGCAAAAAATCTGAGATCTGACAAAATCCACAACAACATGAGAATCATCAGTTCGGGTGGCCTTAGCCTCCACCCATCTAGAGACATAATCAACAACCACAAGTATATAAGAGAAACCAAAAGAAATGGGGAATGGCCCCATAAAGTCGATGCCCTATACATCAAAAATCTCACAGAATAGTATGGGCTGCTGGGGCATCTCATGCCTACGGGAAATGTTTCCCGTTTTCTGGCAGCGCTCACAACTCTTACAAAAGGTGTAAGAATCGCGAAATAAAGTGGGCCAATACAGCCCAGAGTCCAAAACTCTCCTCGCAGTGCGTTGCGGGCCAAAGTGGCCGCCGCACGCAAGTGTGTGACAAAAGCGCATAACAGAGGGAACCTCATGCTCATGCACACACCGCCGGATAACCTGATCACTACACATCCGCCAAAGATAAGGATCATCCCAAAGATAAAACTTGGCATCGCCCTTTAGCTTAGCTATCTGGTGCCTAGATAAGTGAGCAGGCAACTGCGAAGCAACCAGATAGTTAACTAAATCAGCATACCAAGGGTCCTTACCCACATCAACCTGTAAGAGCTGCTCATCAAGAAATGAGTCATGGATGGGATGAGGCTCTGGTGCCTGAGAAATGCGACTGAGGTGATCTGCTACAAGATTCTCAGCTCCACTTCTATCCTGGATCTCCAGATCAAACTCCTGCAATAGTAGCATCCATCTGATGAGCCTTGTCTTAGCATCCGGCTTTCTTAGTAGGTACTTAAGCGCTGCATGATCAGAGAGTACAGTCACTTTAGTACCCAATAAGTAAGCGCGGAACTTGTCCAAGGCAAATACAATGGCCAACAGCTCCTTCTCCGTAGTGGTGTAATTGGCTTGGGCGGAGTCAAGGGTGCGGGAAGCATAGGCTATCACATGGGAAGCCTTCCCGACCCTCTGAGCAAGTACAGCACCAACTGCATAGTTGGAGGCATCACACATCAACTCAAAGGGGGACCTCCAATCAGGTGGAATCAAAACAGGTGCGGAGGTCAACCGCCCTTTGAGCTGATCGAATGCCTTCCTGCAGTCATCATCAAAACGGAACTCTGCATCCTTCTGCAACAATGTGGACAGCGGGAAGGCAATGTTGCTGAAGTCCTGGATGAAACGCCTATAAAAACCTGCATGTCCAAGGAAAGAACGGACTTCCCGCACGGAGGCGGGGTAAGGCAGAGAGGCAATAACATCAATCTTAGCTCTATCAACAGCAATACCATCACTAGAGATAATGTGTCCAAGAACCACACCTTGCCTAACCATAAAATGACATTTTTCAAAATTCAGTACAAGGTGTGACTCGACACATCTATGCAGCACTCTAGTAAGGCTATCCAAGCATGCATCAAAAGAAGAACCGTAAACAGTGAAGTCGTCCATGAATACCTCCATACAATCCTCTAAGAAATCAGAAAATATACTCACCATGCATCTCTGAAATGTACCTGGGGCATTGCATAGACCGAAGGGCATCCGACGGTACGTAAATGTGCAGAATGGGCAGGTGAATGTGGTCTTCTTCTGATCCTCCGGAGCGATATGTATCTGGAAGTAACCTGAAAACCCATCCAGGAAGCAGTAATGGGACTGGCCAGCTAGCCTCTCCAATATCTGATCAATGAATGGTAGCGGGAAGTGATCCTTCCCAGTGGCCTAGTTCAGCTTCCTGTAGTCGATGCAGACTCTCCAGCTATTCTGCAGTCGAGTGGGGATCAACTCATTTTTCTCATTTTTCTGCACTGTGATACCACTCTTCTTCGGAACAACTTGCACCGCGCTAACCCACTTGCTATCCGAGATCAGATAGATGATGCCAGCAACCAATAACTTGCTCACCTCCTTTTTCACCACTTCCAGGATCAAGGGGTTGAGCCGCCTTTGGGGCTGCCTCACTGGTTTAGCCCCCTCCTCCAACTGAATATGGTGCATACAAGTGGAGGGGCAAATCCCAGGAATGTCTGCAAGTGTCCAGCCAATAGCCCTCATGTTCTGCTTCACTATCCTCAATAATCTCTCCTCTTGGTCAGGGAGTAAATCCTTAGCAATGATGATCGGCCGCTGCTCATAGGCTCCAAGAATGCATACTTCAAATGATCAGGCAGCGACTTCAATTCCAAAGTGGGTGCAGTGGTATCAGCACCTGCAACAACAGGAACAATAGAAGAATCTGCAAGCGAAGCGTCAGTAGCTACTGCTGATTCAGAATGTGAACCAGCAGCATGAGGTGAAATAACAGTTGTATCAGAATGCATGGACAAATCAGAATGTATGACAGAAGGCATGACAGAAGACTGCACAGAAGAATGCATAACAGAATGTGTATCAGAGTGTGTGTCAAAGTGTGTGTCAGAATGCACAGAATCAAGATGCATCTCAGAATCTACACTCACAGAATCAACACTCTCAGAATGCTCAGAATGCATAAGCACAGAATCAATCACAGCATGAAAATCAGAATCAGAGTCATCATCATCAGAATGAATATCAACAGACTCAACAGAATCATAATGCAACACAGAATCAGAGAAATCAGGATGCATCCTATCAACTAAAGTATCAATGATGTCAATATGATACACAGAAGTCTCCTCAGCAGGATATCTCATGGCATCATGCAGATTAAAATGCACAATAATATCACCACACTCCATTGATATTGTACCAGTATGCACATCAATTTTTGTCCTGGCAGTTTTCAAAAATGGCCTACCCAATATCAATGGTGGTGGTGTGTGCTCATCATGCTGGACATCTAAAACATAAAAATCAGCAGGGAAACTAAGACTTTTTACCCCAACCAAAACGTCCTCCAGCATGCCATCAGGATGTCGAATGCTCCTATCTGCTAACTGGATCACAATCCCTGATGCCTTAAGCTCTCCAATGTGCAATGACTCATAGATGGATCTGGGCATAACATTGATCGCTGCCCTAAGGTCTAGCATGGAACGATCAAAAGTCTTGTCACCAATGATGCATGAGACGGTGAAAGTACCAGGGTCTTTGCATTTAATTGGTAAACTGGGCTGAATGATAGATGACACATTTCTGCCATGTTCACCTTGTCATTACCCCTTCAACTTCCTTTTCTGTGTGCACAAATCCTTGAGAAACTTTGCATATTTAGGAATCTGCTTGATGACATCTAGGAGAGTATATTCACCTCAACCTTCCTAATGTCTCCAATATTTCCTTCTGCATTCAGAATCTGCTATCTTCTTTTGATTGAGTGACTCTGTTTGGGAATGGGAGAGGGATGGGAGAAGGAATGGAAGAAGAATCATCAGCAACCTTTTTCTTTATATTTTCTGCTGCTGCAGAATTTTCTAGATCTGCAATATTATTCTGCACTATTTCTGAATCTGCAGCAGCTTGCTCCAACTCTGGTGCAGCAAGTACCTTTTCACCTCTGAGTGTAATGGCGCTAACATTACTCGGACTTACTCCTTGAGAAGGCAGTTTACCCGATCCCTGATTCTTCAACTCACCAATAGTGGTGGCTAACTGTCCAATCTGAGTTTGCAAACTTTGGATGGTTGCATCCTTCTTTGCTGCATACTTTGGATAGTCGAATCTGTTCTTTGCTGAAACTGAAGGTTGTTAGCTGCCATTTGCTTAACCAAATCTGCCAAAGTGGCTCATGTGAGGAAGAAGGTACAGAGGGTATTTGGCTGCTGGTATGTGGCCTGAAATCTGTTTCTGGCTGCTACACAAAGCCACTATTGCCTCCACCTCTATTAAAACTCTGCTGCTGCTGGTCATGGAGGGGGATGACCACTGCCATATCTCAGATTTGGGTGATCTCTCCATCCAGGATTGTATGTCTGAGAGTATGGGTTGTGGTTCTGTTGGTGCTGCTGCTGGAAAGCGTCTCCAGGAAAACTCAGCCACCATCTCACTGTTTTCTTGCAATGTGGGCATTGATCTGTAGAATGATCCACTAGAACAAATGCCACACATAACAGCTGCTACCTGATGTTGCTTCTGTGTATTTGCAAGGGCAATTGTCTCACGAGGCTTGTGAGCTCTCCATCCTATGCTTCATCTCTATTTGCTCTGAATATTGGACCTCATTAACACATTTGCAACTGGTTGCTCTTGTACCAAACTGTTGACCATTGGCAGCCATGTTCTCTATCAGTTCTTGCTGCAGTGGGTGTTTTATCCACCAAGGCTCCACCTCAGGCAGCATCAATCATACTCCTATCCATGGCCTGCAACCCCTCATAGAAATACTGAATCAGCAGCTAGTCACTATCTGGTGATGAGGGCAGCTTGCACAGAGCTTCTTGAACCTCTCCCAATATTCATGGAGAGTTTCACCACCCTGCTGCCTAATCCACTGATATCCTTTTGATTGAAGTTGTTCTTGATGCAGGAAAGAATTTCTCCAGGAAAGTCTCTTCATATCTTGCCAATTAGTCACAATTCTCGGATGCAAGTAATACAACCAATCCTTTGCTGCACCATCCAGTGAGAAAGGAAATGCTCTCAGCTTAATCTGATCTTCCTCAACACCTTGTGGTCTCATGGTAGAACAGACACATGGAACTCCTTCAAATGCTTGTGAGGATCTTCCCCTGCCAAACCACGAACTTGCAGCAAGTGTATAGATCAGACTTCAGCTCAAATCTGCATCCAGTTGAGGATACAAATTGCCAAAGCTTGTAATTCACATCAGGAGCAGCCAACTCCTTAAGAGTCCTCTCAGCCATATCACTTAATCCTGCAGCACAATTATGATCACCAGAAACACTAGAACAAGGGTTAAGGTTAGTGTTAGGAGGAAAATCAGTACCAATACCAAATGAAAGTCTCCTCCTAGCTCTAATCAACCTAAGATCCTATCAATCTCAGGATCAAAATCTACTAAATCAGAACCAGTGTGAGATCTAGTAATCATACATGATGATGCAGAAACAAGTACAATGCAAAGGATGGCTTGTAACACAAGTAATACACTAACTAACACCTAAAATGCTAAAATAATCCTAGAAAAATCAGAACCCTATCAAATGATTTTAAAAATTATGGGACCACCTAGGTTAAGTTCTAACACCTATTCTGATAAAAAATGCAAGAAAATCTTAGAAATTAAAAAAGTGTCTAAACGATGGAATTTGGCCAAAAAAGGGCCTGCATCACAACATAGCGGTAGACTTGCTCGTTAGGCCGTTTTCCTTCAAGGTACAAGTTTCGGTCAATCGGAGCACAAAAACAATTGCAGAAATACCGAATGTGTCCTGCCAGAACCGAAAAGTGCCCGAAACACCTAGTAAACGAAGGAATTTGGCGAAACGGAGGGGGGGCCAATCCTCTAAGGATTGAGTTATTTCCAGAATGCCGTTTCCCTATAGAATCAAGTGTTAGGTCGGAGAAACGTGAAGTTTTTGGACCTAAATATTGATTTTATAGGTAAAAAGCACTATTCAACACTATTCACTCAACTTCCAATTTAGTCGCAAGCTAGTTTAAGTCGCAAGCTAGTTTAAGCCGCAAGACAGTTCAATTTTTCCAATTCCAAGCTATGACCAAGTGTAATCAACACATATAAACCAAATGCAACTAATATAAGCTGGAATTAAACACTAGAATTACAAATGCAACTCAAAGCTTACAATGCAAGTAACACTATGCTGCTGCACTGCCTATGCTGCTGCAATGACTATGCTGCAATGCCTATGCTGCTATATTTGCTGATATGTATGCTACTATATGTTCCTATATATGATGCTATATGTTCCTACTATATGTTAAAAGTATATGCTACTGCTACTGCTACTGCTGATATATGCTGCTATATGCTTTCTATGTTATATGCTGCTATATGCTTTCTATGCTATATGCTTTTTATTTTTCTTCTTTTTATCTTGTTCTGCTAATGCAAGTATGATGTGATGTAGAAAACTTCTAAATTGATGCAGGTATGCAGGTATCTCAAAATGCTTTATCAGATGAACTAAGTGGAATTAAGACTAATGAAAATGAATGCTATAGACTTTATGATACCAAATGCGAAACTGAACTATGCAATACACTATCATGCAGAACAGAACAGAAGTTATGCAATATGCAGAATTAAATGCACTAAGCAGAATGCAGTAAGCGAATGAAACAAAACTGAATTAAAAGTGCAATATGCAGAATGATGCAGAATGTAATATGGTACAGAATTATGCAGAACATAATTAATATGCAGAATAGATGTAATTATGCAGAATGCTATGCAGAATTGAAAACCGAAATGCAGAAATGAAAACAGCAACTGATGCAATTTAATTTTGATTTTCAAATGTCAAGCTATTCACATATTCACAACACAATCACTAAACACCATTGAATTCCCCGGCAACGGCGCCAAAATTTGATCAACTGCCGAATTGAATCAAATTAAAAACTAGATAACTTGTAGACAAGTGGAAAACCTAGGTCGTTTTCTTAAGGAATTCAAGAAGTGAAAAATGATTATGCAAGGTTAGGTTTGGGGATTTTAGCATGAAATTTCAGAAATGAGGAAATTCAAACAGGAGTTTAATCAAATAGGTAGAAGACACTAGCTCAAGGAATTCGAATTATAAACATATATCATTGATTCATTATCCTCTCATGATCCTTTCAAGAATTAAATTGAATTTCAAATCCAAATTCAAATCTGAATTCAGATCAAGTTCTTATGAAAATCTTCAAACATTCATCTTAATACACTTGAATTAAATCTGAAATCTCAAAACCTAATCCAAGACATTAAGATTGAAGCTCTACAATTCAATTTTCTAGATCAGAAATCTCTAGGTCTAGATGTTCTCTCAACTTAAGTTTATTGATCAATAACTCAGAAATCTCTAGAATTATTAATCAATTGGATTCATAATTCATGAATTAGAAAATCTTCATAATTCTTGAATCATAAATCAAGAAGAGGTGAGAAGAGAGAATTCGAAATTCTTGAATGAATCATGAAAGAAAAGCAAGAAATACCTCAATCATATTGCTAATCTCAATATCTTTTACAATCCTCCATCCTCAAGCTAGCTATGAGTTTAGCTGTCCATAATCATGGAGAACTCAGCAAGAACAATTGGAAGAAAGAGAAAAACGAAATGAGAGAAAACTAGAGAGAAAATGTAATTCTAAAACTTGAATTGTAAAAATGAATGTAAAGTGTTCCCTCCAAATCTGATGTAGGACTTAAATAGACATAAAGAAGGTGGAAATGTCTAAAAAGCCCATACACTAAACAATTACACACATAAGGCAAGGGTACAATGGACAATGCACAAAATATTGACACTTAAGGCAACACAGCAACGCTAAGCTTCTGCCCGAAATATTGCAGCCAATATCTGAAGCCTTTAATGGATGATTCTGCCCTCGCGCCCTGAGGCAAGGTTGTGGCTCTATGTCTCAGCTTTCCTTAGCCACCAAGATCATCCAATTCCAGTAAGTATAGCTCCAGGTATAGGCAAAATACTGAGTGCTGCTCCAGATTGCTGTCACATTCTCTGCAGCAACTTTGAGTCAACTTTTGAGCTCCTTAGAGATTTCAATTGCTTTCGAGCTCTGAAGATGAAATGAATCCTTGTGCCTTAGCTTTCCAATGCAACTGAAATGGAGTGATTTCAACATCTGTAGCTCCAGCTATGGCTTCTGAAACACTTGCTGTCCAGGATTGCTGTCCAGAATTCTGCAGCAAGATTGACTCAACTTGAAACTCCAATTTGGAATCCTTATGGTCTGAATCAGCTTTCGAGTTCTTCATCAACTTTGTAGACCTGTGTCTAAGATTTCCAACAAGACAAAGAACACAAAATTCCAATTTCTAGAACTCAAGTTATAGGCAAATTACAGAATAGTGTCACAAAGCACCAAATGCTGAGAAAATGCACAAAGTTCCAATCAAATACCAAATGCCTAATATGATGCAAAAGTAGCTCATTCATCTCAAAAGTGGTCAAATTACATGCATACAAGAGGGAAATAATCAATACAAATAATGCTATATCAGTGTTCGCTCTCAGTGGTCAGAAGTCAATCAGAGTTTCCAAAAAGCTTAAGGAGTGCGTGAGCACTACCTCTATTCTTATTAAGTCAGGATTAGGAGGGCCCCAGTGTAACGATGGTTCGAGTACAACATTCGAAGATTCTCTTGGGAATCATGGAAAGGTGTTGCCTATGTTTAAGAAAGTTAAAACAATGTGAGTAGGGACATTTCACCCGCGAATGGAAGATGTTTGTAATGAAGTTTGTTATTGAGATCTGAGGACACGTAGGTGGACACGATGTTTGAGGATTATGTGCAATGTTATTTATCAGCTGGGAGGAAGCTAATAAGGTTAGTTGTTGATGTAGGAGACCGAAGTCCTTGTGTTGATTATCTTTTATTGTTTCTACGGTCAAACCCTAGTGGATGAAGTATGTTAGATGAATATGAAGGGGTTGCATTTTAAGTCAGGAAGACAAGGTGTAATTCTAGCACGCGATGAGACTTAGTGGTGTTGATTCGGATCAATATGTCACAGTGAGAAGATCCAAGGGTGAAAGAGTTTAAGGTTAATGACGATGATGTAAGAACTTGGAATTTTCATTGGAATCGAAAAAGGGACGTTAAGATTGAAGTAGGAGTTTTGGTGTACCAACGTATGTGATTTGAGAAGGTTGACTGTAAAGGACACCCACAATGTTATATGTTTGGATCACCCAAGACATGCTAAGAGGTACTGAGACCGGAATAAGATATTTAGTGGGAAGGCATGAAAAGAACTGTGATAACTTGCGTTTCTCGTTGATTGGCATATCAGCGGGTTAAGGTTGGTAATGATCGACATGGATTTGGTGACAACCTTACCTTGTTGAATTTGCGGCATTTGACTCTATATGGTTTACGGTGGGCGGGATGAGCTAGTCGGCTCATGTCGTTTGGGAAAGATGATATGTGGTACTCAGTATGTTCAACTCTCCGGTAATGTTATTGTACAGCTACATGGAACTCCCTTCTCTATGGTTTCAGACCGAGAGATTCAGTTCATCTGGTGTTGTTGGGGCAAGTTCGGGAGGTTCGTGGAAACTGCCTCAATCTTAACAATGTCTTTCACCTTAGGCTGTGAAGACAGTTCAGATTCTATTAGGCATGCTCCGGAATTTTGAACGTGATTTTGGGAGAAGTTCGGGATCACGTGTGTCCCGGGTTTGGTCTTCTGGTAATATCAGTTGTTAGGCCAAGTGTTGGCATGACCTCCTCTTGAGGCTTGATAAGAGTGAAAAGAATTGCGGAACCTGTGTGGAATGTTTCGAGAGTGGCGAAGTAGCGATTTTGGGTTTCGTCCTAGTTAAAGCCGAAGGTAGGTGATAACGACGAGAGATGAACCTTGAGGTTCTCTTTTGAGGGTCATGTGCCCCTGTGAGTTGTGGAAGGAAAGAATGTGATGAGATTTGGGAAGTTATGGAAGTTTTGTCCTCCAGATATTAGACCTTTGGGGAAAAAGTTATCCGACCTATCTCGTGTTCTAGAGTGTCAAGTGTTACCCTTGGCTTAGCATGGGAATAGGAGTAGGAACCGATATTGATTGTTGATCGACAAGTGAGGAAACTCCGTTCTAAGGAAGTGGCTACAGTGAAGGTGTTTTGGCGGAACCACTCTGGTCAAGAGGCTACGTGGGAGCCCGAGGAAGCCATACGGAATAAGTATCCGCACCTCTCTCATGTTTCGGGTAAACTCTTTTCCCTTCTGTGTTTGAACTCGAGGTCCGAATTCTTTAAGGGGGGAAGATTGTAATACCTCGGGTATTCTGAGTTAGTTTGAGTAAGAGATCACGGTGCACCGGGGAGATAGAGCCAAGTGGGCCCCACCTCCCCACCTCCCCACCCCTTTTTCCCTTTTTCTTTTCTTTTCTCTCTCTCCCTCCCTCACTTCCCGTAACCCTCGCCCACCCTCTCTTTCTTTCTTTCCTTCTTTCTTTCTTTCTCACCCTTTCTTCCATCCCTTTCTCAAATCCCTCACCCAACTCCATTAATGTTAAAGATCAAGTTAGCCTTGCTCATCTAGTGTATTGTGGGTAAGTGTAGAGTATTTCTTTTTCTCCATTGATGTTTATTCTCTTCAATTTTCGGATTTTGGGGTTTAGGGTTTATATTTGGGGTTTTTGGTTTTGGTATGGATTTGAGGATTTTGATGTGTTCTCTAGGGTGTCAACCAACTAGGGAAGCTCCGGGTGGTGTCTTGGAGCTCATTGGAGTAATTGGTGAGTAATGGGTTATTGTGGTTTATGTATGATTATGATTGATATTGCATGTTGGTTATGTTTGATTTGGATGGGTTGTGGTGAAAATGTGGATTGGAGGATGAATTTCGCGTAAAAACGCTGCTGTTTTTCGTCTCTGGACTGGTTGTAATCGATTACCACGTATTGGTAATCGATTACAATGTTTCGAAACGTTAAAAATTGAATTTTTGAGGTCTGTAATCGATTACACGAATTGGTAATGGATTACTGTAATCGATTACAGCAAGGATGTAATCGATTACAGTTTGGGAAATTTTGCGAAAATTTTATTCCAGGACGAAATTTGGCACTAGAAATCGATTACAGGCACCAGTATTGAAACTCCATTTTTAAGACTTTAACTCAATTTTCACATTTTAAAGTTAGTTACTCAAATCCATTCGTTCACCACTACCCCAAACTTATTACTTGGATGTTTATGATGTCGTTGTATTTATGATATGATGCCGAGGATGTGATGATGAAACGATGATGCATGAGTGCTATGTAAATGTTGTGAAGATGATGATGAATTACTTATGCTGTGATTATGAATGATATGTGCCACTAACAGCGCTAAATAAGATAAAAATTGAAGGAATTAAGAGATGGTAAAACGACCTGAGGAGGGGCATAGCTCGCGGGGTCGTAAATGAGAAACCTGATGAGGAGCATAGCTCGCGGGGTTTCTTAGTATGGTGTCTGATGAGGGGCATAGCTCGCGGGACATCCATACTTCCTATGAACATGAGTCGGGGTCGAGCTCCAGGTGTTTATAGGTTAAAAGCTACCAAGATAAAGAGACTGTATAAGAACGATGGAATCGATACATATATGTTATTAGTTTATGTGTTGTATGTGATCATGATACTGTTGCATAAACTGTTTTAATCTATTATTCACTGAGCGTATGACTCACCCATTCATACAAACCATTTTCAGAGTCAGGTGCAAATCAAGTGATGGACTTGTCCGTACCTCCGAGCTATTAGCTATGGTGAGCCTCCTAGTTTAGAGGCAATAGTAGTAGTAGAGAGAGTGGGTCTTGTGCTCCATAATGTTACAAACAGGGTTCCTAAGTATTATTATAGCTAGTGTATGTGTTGTGGTCTATGTAAGACTATTTATATTTTTGATGTATTGTTATGAGATGAAATCTATGTATGGTGAAACCAAGGATTGAATGATACAATCCCCATGGTGTTTATATATATATATATATATGTATGTATATGCATGAAACGAGTGTTGTTGATATTGAGTATTTTGAATATGTCGATATTATAGCAGGTTAAGGCTGACGTGGGACTCGGTGTCCCATGTGCCGGTCACGTACTCGGATTGGGTCGTGACAATATGTAATACCTCGGGTATTTTGAGTTAGTTTGAGTAAGAGATCACGATACATCCCGGGGAGACAGTACACCTAGTGGGCCCCACCTCCCCTTTTTCCCTTTTCTTTTCCCCCTTTTTCTTCTTCTTCTCGTGGCCTTCTCCCCCCATTTTCCCCAATTTCATTTTCTTCTTCCTCACCCTTTCTCTCAAACCTCTCTTTCTCAAATCTTCACCAATCTTCAAAAATCAATTTATCAATCATCATCTAGTATATTGGGGGTAAGTGTAGTGTGTTTCTTTTTCTATCTTGGTGTATTTTCTCTTTGATTTTCGGATTTGGGGGTTAGGGTTTACTATTGGGGGTTTTTGATTTTGTTGTGAGATTGAGGTTTGTGATGTGTTCTCTAGGGTCTCAACCAACTAGAGAAGCTCAGGGTACCTCATCCTAGCTCCGGGTGGTGTCTTGGAGCTCATTGGAATAATTTGTGAGTAATGGGTTATTTATGGTTTATGTTTGAGTTTGAATGATATTGTGAATTTCTTGCTATGATAGTTGATAGGGACTGAGATTGGTTGATATATAATTGATATTGTATGTTGGTTGTGTTTGATTTGGATGGGTTGTGGTGAAAATGTGGATTTGGAGATGAATTTCGCGTGATTTTCTGTAGAATTCCGTTTCTGACCCAGGCTGTAATCGATTACTGTAATCGATTACTACGGGATTGTAATCGATTACAGACTGCCAATTTTTACAAAAATTTTCTTCAGAACGAAATTTTAAGCAGGTAATCGATTACAGATGTCTGTAATCGATTACAACTGCACTAAAACACCATTTTTAAGACTTTAACTCAAAATCTTTATACATTTAAGTTATGTTTTCAAATCCATTTGTTCACCACTACCTCAAACTCGATACTGGGTTGTTTATGATGTTATTATGACGATGATGCGAATATGATGCGATGTACGAATACAAATGATATTAATTAAAGAATGATAAATGTTGGTTTGCTCGGCCTGAGGAGGGGCGTAGCTCCCGGGGTCGAGTTTGATAAAGTCTGAGTAGGGGCTGGGCTCCCGGGACTAAAGATCTGAGGAGGGGCTGGGCTCCCGGGATCTCTAAGAACAAACACTCTTGTAATAATAATACATAAGACGAATTGCGGAATGTGTTGTATGGTGATTATGTGATGGACTGTTATAACTGTATATGTGATCATGATATTGTTGCATAAACTGTTTTTAATCTATTATTCACTGAGTGTATGACTCACCCATTCATACAAACCATTTCCAGATTCAGGTGCAGATCAAGAGGCGAGTCCTTCCGTTCCTCCAAGCTCTTAGCTTTGGTGAGCCTCGATGTTTAGAGGCGTTATGTTATTATCTATTATGTCAGTAGTATGCTCCATAGGTTTTCAAACAGGATTGTCTAAGTTATGTATGTGTTGTAAGTCTAATTAAGACTTGTTACATTTCTGTTGGATTTATGTTAGCTTATGGATTGAGCAGGATATTATGACCATATATTATGTATTGTGGATTTAGGGATGATACCTTGAGAACCCCATCATGTGTATGGATTTTATGTATGTATGCATGTTAAAGTAGTTGTGGTTGTTATTGTTTAGTTGGATTGTTGTGTGGTTTACAGGTTCAGGCTGACATGGGACTCGGTGCCCCATGTGCCGGTCACGATCCGAGTTTGGTCGTGACAAAGTTGGTATCAGAGCCTAGGTTGAGTTTTGTAACTTATGGAGCAATTGTTCTTCAATATGATGACAATAGTGTAAATGTTGCCGACCCATTTTTACAAATTGTGATTCTAGTCAAGACAGTTTAGGGTGTTGTTGTCTAAGTTAATTCCTTGATTGCTAATCCATTTTTGACTCGGGGATGTTTCATCTGTTATGTCTCTAAACGATTGGTTGTTTGTGTAGCTGCTCTTGGTTGACCATGCCGCCTAAGCAGGGTACCCGAAGAAGGGGAAGGCCTCGTACCACCAGGGACCCCCCTCCTGTGCAGGGGGATGATGAGCCCGTTGGAGGTGGTTCAGAGCCTAATTATGGTGAGGAGATTCAAGGGGTTCGCCAAGCCCTTAACATGTTGATTCAGATGATGCAAAACTAGAATCAAAACCAAAACCAGAATCAGAATCAGAATCCGGATCAGAACCAGAGGAGGGAAGAGGTTCCTCCGAACATGGACTACGAACCACCTAGGCCGGGACCTCAGGTTTTTGGTACTCATGAGGTGACGCTGGAGGCTTATCTGAGGCTGAACCCGCCGACTTTTTCGGGGGAGTCCATGGAGGAAGACCCGGAGGACTTCTTGGATCGGGCCGCTAGAGCTCTGCGTGCCCTTCGATGCCATGATGTGAGGGTCGTGGATCTGGTGACCTACACCCTTCAGGGGACTGCTGTTCACTGGTTGATGGAGATGGCTCATATGAGGAGGCCGCCACCAGTATGGGAGGAGTTCACCGAAGCCTTCAGGGCAAGATTCTTTTCTGAGAACCGAAGGGAGCTCTTGGTGGAGCAATTTCTCAAGCTGAAGCAGACTCCGGGCATGTCTGTAGTCGAGTATGCCACACAATTTACTCGGTTATGTCGATATGCGCCGCATGAGATCATCACTGAGGATAGGAAAGTGAGAAGGTTTGTGAAGGGGCTCAGGGAACCGATGCGCTCCATTCTGCATAATGAGATAGGGAGAAAGTCTTTCTTTCAGGTCATGGATACAGCTGTGGGCATTGAAAGCTCAAGGGAAGAAGACAAGCCAAATAGAGGATTTGAGAAGAAAAAGAAGACTACCGGGCAGTTCTCCGGAGGATCCAGTTCTGGTGGGTCCCAAGGTTATCAGCAGCAGAGGTTTGCTCTGGGGAGTGGTTCTAACTCCTCAAGATCCACCCCTAGGGCCATGTCAGGAATGAGACCCCAAGCAAGCAGTGCTTCTCAGTCAAACCCACAGTGGTCTGGACCCCAAGGTCCTCACGTCCTCATTGCAAGCAATGTGGGAGATTCCACAATGGTGCGTGTCGCCCGAATCAGAATGTATGCTATGGGTGCGGACACGCAGGGCATTTTATCTGGGAGTGTCCTCGCCTTGCTGGGGGAGCTGCTGGGCATCAGGCACCCGTCTTTCCTGCACCATCTCATTCAGCTATGTCTCCGGGTAGTTCTTCAGGGCAAGGAGGTCGGGGTGCAGTTAGAGGAAACAAAGGCAGAAGTCGAGGTGGAGGAGGGAGAGCTCAGCCGAGGGTCTTTGCTTTGACTCGCTAGGATGCTCAGGCGTCTAACACAGTTGTGGCAGGTATATTGAAAGTTGGCTCTTCTGAAGCTTATTTATTGTTTGATCCGGGCTCTACACATTCATATGTGTCCCCGTTCTTTGCTTCTCGTTTTGGCGAGCAACCCACAGCATTGGAGGATCCTTTTTGGGTTAGTACTCCGGTGGGAGAACCCCTCATGGTTCGGTTGGTGTGTAAGTCGTGTGTAGTGTCGGTGAGCGGGATGGACACTTTGGCCGATTTAGTGATCTTGGATATGGTGGATTTTGATGTGATCCTAGGCATAGATTGGTTGGCTTCCTGTCATGCCTCCGTAGATTGCTACGCTAAGTTGGTCCGATTTGTCCTCCCCGATGGCTCAACCTTTGAGTTCCAAGGGGATCGATGTGTGACCCCTGCTTCTTTCATATCGGCCTTCACTGTAATCGATTACGAAGACCATGTAATCGATTACTGTAATCGATTATTGCGGGATTGTAATCGATTACAGACTGCCAATTTTTACAAAAATTTTCTTCAGAACGAAATTTGAAGCAGGTAATCGATTACAGATGTCTGTAATCGATTACAACTGCACTAAAACACCATTTTTAAGACTTTAACTCAAAATCTTTATACATTTAAGTTATGTTTTCAAATCCATTTGTTCACCACTACCTCAAACTCGATACTGGGCTGTTTATGATGTTATTATGACGATGATGCGAATATGATGCGATGTACGAATACGAATGATATTAATTAAAGAATGATAAATGTTTGTTTGCTCAGCCTGAGGAGGGGCATAGCTCCCGGGGTCGAGTTTAATAAAGTCTGAGGAGGGGCTGGGCTCCCGGGACTAAAGATCTGAGGAGGGGCTGGGCTCCCGGGATCTCTAAGAACAAACACTCTTGTAATAATAATACATAAGACGAATTGCGGAATGTGTTGTATGGTGATTATGTGATGGACTGTTATAACTGTATATGTGATCATGATATTGTTGCATAAACTGTTTTTAATCTATTATTCACTGAGTGTATGACTCACCCATTCATACAAACCATTTCCAGATTCAGGTGCAGATCAAGAGGCGAGTCCTTCCGTTCCTCCAAGCTCTTAGCTTTGGTGAGCCTCGATGTTTAGAGGCGTTATGTTATTATCTATTGTGTCAGTAGTATGCTCCATAGGTTTACAAATAGGATTGTCTAAGTTATGTATGTGTTGTAAGTCTAATTAAGACTTGTTACATTTCTGTTAGATTTATGTTAGCTTATGGATTGAGCAGGATATTATGACCATATATTATGTATTGTGGATTTAGGGGTGATACCTTGAGAACCCCATCATGTGTATGGATTTTATGTATGTATGCATGTTAAAGTAGTTGTGGTTGTTATTGTTTAGCTGGATTGTTGTGTGGTTTACAGGTTCAGGCTGACATGGGACTCGGTGTCCCATGTGCCGGTCACGATCCGAGTTGGGTCGTGACACAATATCATGATATATAATTCGTACAATTAGCATAATTTGTTTATAACTTTGTTGTAACTTGATGTATATAATTTTCATTGGACTATATAATTAATCTAACAATATATTATTTTTATTCTTTTAAATAATTTAAAATTCTATTTTATAAATAAATTAAATATTTTCTTTATTATTAACGATTCCGTGCATCGCACGGGTTATAGACTAGTAATATTATAAAAGAGAGGTTATGGTTAATTACTAATTCACTCATTAATTGAGTCTCAATAAATGTGCCACGTATGCTAATTTAGGCGCCCATTATTTTTTTCTACTAGAATATTTACAAATCTTTAATAAATCTTTTTAAATATTATTTTCTAATATATATATCTTTTATTTTATTTAAAATAATTGATTTATACTATTTAAAATAATTGTGTATAATATAGATTAATTAATTATCTTTCATATTCTAAACATATTTTTAATTTAATAAATAGAATTGCGTGAAATTAAATTTTTTAAATAGTAAAGTAAGAAATTAATAAATTGATGCAATATTGAACAATATATTTTTAATTAAAAATATTATTTTATTTTTTAACTAAAAATATTGAAGAAATTTTCTCTATCAAAAACTTATATATATGTATATATATACATATTTTGTTGTAAAATATCTACTTATTCATTCATATTCATTTTTTTCTTTCCACCTCCTCAACTCTTTCAACTTCATTTTTTTTCTCTTCCTCTCTTATTTTGTCATCTCTATTTCTTGCTCTCTTTTTTTCTCTTTTTTATTTCATTTTTTTTATCTACCTTCTTAGTCATCCTTCATTTTTTTCTATTTTTTAATTTATTTTTAATTCTTTTTCTTTCATTTTCTACTCTTCATCTTTCTTCTATACTTTTTTATTGTTTCATTCTTCTCCTCATTTTTTTCAACTTTTTTTCCTTTTTATAAATTTTTTCTCACCTCCTTCTGTCTTCTTCCTCCTCCTCCATTTTTTTCTCTCTTTTCTTTTTGTTTATTCTATTTTTTTTTCATTTTTCTTCTTTTTCATTCTCCATATTTGTTTTTCTTCATCCATCTTCCACACATTTTTTCTTCTTATGTCTATTTTTTTACTATATTATTTTCTTCATCTTTTTTGTGTGTCTTTTACTTTTTATTTAATATCTTTGTACTCCTCATATTTTGTATTATCATTGAATTTTACAATCAATTTTTATTCATTATTATTTTTATTTTTCTCATTTTTTTAAAAAGATTTAATTTTTTCTTTCTTTGTTCGGGTAGGTGGTGATAACGACTTGGGTCTAAGGCTGCGAAAGAGTCTTTTGATATTTTATTTTTTCTTTTCTCTACTATTTTTATTATGTTTTTTTATCAAATAATTTTTTATTACCATTTGAATGATTTTTTTATTTTTTAATATTTTATTTTGTTATAATGAATGAGAAAATTCAATCAGTTTCTCTATGAATATGCATTTTGTTATTTTAATTTATTAAATAAAAACTTTTCTATTTTTTACTAATGTATTTTTAAAATAAATAATTTTTATATTCTAACTTTTTATATTCTAATTTGAATAACTCCCTATTTGGAAAGTTAATATAATCAAAGACACATATCAATTGAAATATTCAAATCTTTAAACAAAAAACTATTTAAGATAGACAGTGACTTTAAATGTAATTTGATATCACATCAAGAAAAAATATTATGCATAAAAGATTGTGTTTCATAATTTTTTTACTATTATTGTTAATTTTCTATGTATATCTTGATTGATTGAGTTTGATTTCAATTTTATTTTTATTCACGATTTACAAAAAAATTTTAATTATGTAATGATTTATATTTTAAAAAGGAATAATTTTTGTTTAAGATATATTAAATCTCTATTAGTATATTAAAAGACAGGTAATGATTGTTTACCAATTAGCCCCTATATTAATCCTCCTAAACTGTGCAACATGCGATACCAGTCAAAACCTCCTAATATTTATTTTATTAAATCTTACAATGTAAATATTGAAAATAATCATAATACTATCTTAATATTACATAATAATTCTTGAATTATAATATTTTAGATAATATTATAATATTAACTTAAATTATTAATATATCTAATTATTAATAGAAGAAATGTTTCAATATTACATAAGATTAACTTGAATTATAATATATCTAAATTAAAATGATTTTTACCTAATTATTTGATTATTCACTACATTCAATCCTACATTAAAAAAATAGTTTTATTTTATAATTTGTTTTAGATAAGGCTAATTTTATTAATTAATCGAATTCAATTACCACAACTTAATTGTCATAATTTAATATTTGACATGATTGATTAACTGTCTCAAGGGAAATGTAAAACATAAATAATTAACATGTTTTTTTAAAAGAGAATAATTACAAATTATTA
Source organism: Aeschynomene evenia (assembly GCA_013621005.1). Lineage (NCBI taxonomy): Eukaryota > Viridiplantae > Streptophyta > Magnoliopsida > Fabales > Fabaceae > Aeschynomene > Aeschynomene evenia. The sequence goes on from CM024268.1 coordinate 16,408,751, forward strand.
GTAATTATTAATGTTTGATAATTAGTGATATTTGAATATTTTACTTGTAATTTAGTGATTTTTAGTGATCGACAATTAGTGAATATTTTAGAGAATTTTAGTTATTGATATTACATATTTTTAATATTTTTTGTTAATTAGGAATAATTATGAACATGAATTGGTAATTTTAAGATTTTTATTGATTTTTGGACGGGAATAGATATGAATAATTAATAATTGTTCATGATTGATAATTATTAGTTTTTGAATATTTTCTATGATTTCAGTAGTTTTTAGTGATTGATAATCTGTAAATTATGATTATTTTTGGTTGATTGTTGAAAGAGAATAATTATAAATATTTTATCAATACAAATTTGATATTGAAAAAGATGAAAACTAATTATGTGATTGAATAATTTTATTTGCATCCACTAATATAATAATAATTTTATTATGTATTTTTATTGTTATATTTACAAAATAAATTTAGGAATAACATATTTCCATTTAACTTCATTTTATACAAATATTTTTTTCATTAATTATTTAATATCTTAAACGTAAAATTTGATATAATCCCCGTGCATCGCACGGGTACGAGACTAGTTATACATAATACTAATCTTATATCCGTATAATATATAGGATTATATTGAATTTTACATTTAAAATATCAAACAATTAATAAAAAAAATATTTATATAAAAAGAAGTTAAATGAAAATATATTATTCATAAATTCATTTTGTAAATATAACAATAAAAATACATAATGAAATTATAATTATATTAGATGCAAATAAAATTAAAATGAGATCTAGGATTGTCTAAGTTTCTGAAAACCAAAATTATACAATGGATTTCTAGAAACAATGATTCAACACACATTAGTTCAACTCATGAATGATGCCTTGGCATCTTTATCTAATTTTGTGGTTTGAATTCTAATAAATTGTGTTAGTTTAAAGTAATTTCAGTATGCTTTTAGGGTGAATTGAGTGTTTTTAGAATAAAATGGATTTTTCCTGGTTATATTATGTTTTGGGTATTATTTGGTGCTAATTTCAGGAATTTAGCAAGTAATTGATGAAGCAATAGCAACCGGAGAGGCATATTTGAAGGACCGATGCTGACGCCTTGCGCCTGATGCACGCAAGGCGCCTCAAAGTCAGAAACAATTCGGAAGATGTGCGGAAGGCTGGCGCCTTGCGCCTCGCGCGCGCCTTGCGCCTGGATGAACTTCCCAGGCTGGCGCCTTGCGCCTGCGCACGCGTTGCGCCCGAGTGGTCCTCCACTAGGCTGGCGCGTTGCGCCCAGATGACATCCACAAGCTGGCGCCTTGCGCCCCGTGCACGCGTTGCGTCCTCCCTACGCCTTGCGTCCGGATAAAAATGGAAACAGAGCATGTATAATTCAGGATTAAATCTGTTTGGATATTACTCTTGACTAGTTATCTAAAAACAAAATCCCTCTATAATCAATTTAAATTCTAGACTATCTGATTATATATAGGACTAGAATAGGGGGAAATTAGGTCATCTATTATCTGATCGATCATCTTGAATCCTTATTTTTTTCAGCAGCAGCTTGTTTTTCATTCCAGTACTCTGTTTATACTCTGTTTTTCAATACAATGAGTTATTCGTTCTTTAACCTGCTTTCTATCAATTTCTATGCTTTGTTTACTTTGATTATGAGCAACTAATTCCTTGTTAGGGATAGGGGAATCGTATCACTATGAATTAATCCGATGATTGCAAACCTTTGAATTCTATTTCTTCGATTCAGGTAACTACCTTATTGTTTTGTGTTGTTCTGAAGATTGGGAAATCACTTTTCAACTCATCTTGGATTCATATGTTTATTTGGGAAAATAAGTGTGTGAATTAGCTCAAGGGAAATTGCTGGAAGGATTGATAACTAGGAATAGAGTCAAGACTTTTATGAACTTTGAATCAGTAAACATATTTTCTTTTCTGTGAAACGATTTGATCAAGGGATTGACTGATTGTTCATAGAAAAAGTGTTAAATTACCAAGGGATTGGAATTGACAATTTAAGATTCGTTCATTGAATTAAAGTTTTAGAATTTGAAGGCGAGCAATTGTTTTAATTATTTCAGAAGATACGTGAACCCGATTCCCTAACCTCTCATTCTTTGAAGTTTTCAAAATTAGTTTATTGTCTGTTACTTTGATACTCTTTTGAATTTATGATTTCAAACCTTTCATCACCCTTAATTCGATTCGTCTAATTAGAAATTCACATCACGAAATCTTTGCTCAGTTCTTTAATCCTCGTGGGAACGATACCCACTCACCGTGGACTTTATTACTTGTAAGATTCGGTGCACTTGCCGAAGCCCTATCAAGTTTTTGGCGCCGTTGCCGGGATTAATTGAAACTGACAATTAGAGTAATTGTGTGATTTCTAAATTAGATATTTTTATTTTGTCTTTACTCTAGTATTCCTTCACTGTGACGTTGGGAAGTGCTAGACCTCACTTTTATTCAGTTTGGTGTCTGTTTTGCATGCAAAAATAGAACGAACAGAGTTATACTTTGATCCTGAAATTGAAAGGACCTTGAGGAAGCTGAGACAAGCAAAGAAAGAGCAGCAATGCAGAAGAAGGTGATGGGCCGAGAAGAACTTTGGGAGACTATGCCACACCTACCACTAACGGGTGTGGAAATAGTATTGTCCCACCACCAGTGCAAGCAAACAACTTTGAGCTCAAGCCTTCACTCATCCAATTGGTGCAGCAAGAACAATTCAGTGGAGGAGCTCTTGATGATCCTAATGTTCACTTAGCTACCTTCCTCCAGTTATGTGATACGATCAAAAGCAATGGTGTGAGTTCAGATGCAATTAAGTTGAGACTCTTCCCTTTTTCTCTTAGGGACAGAGCTAAACTATGGTTGCAATCACAGCCACTGGAAAGCATCAGTACATGGGATGACTTAGTTAGCAAATTTCTAGCTAAGTATTTCCCTCCACAGAAGCTAGCAAAAGCTAAGGAATGACATCAACTCATTTGCTCAAAAGGAGGGAGAATCACTCTATGAAGCATGGGAAAGGTACAAGGAGATGCTCAGAAAATGTCCACACCATGCAATCCCTGACTGCTCCAAATTCAGACATTCTATGATGGAGTTTCTCAAAGTTCGAGAGCTATGATTAATGCAAGTGCTGGAGGATCTCTTCATGGAAAGACGCCTGAGGAAGCTTTAGAGTTGATTGAGACAATGGCCGAGAATAATTTCCTATGTCCAAGTGATCGAACTCCATTAAGAAAAGGTATGATGGAGTTAGACACATTGGATACTCTCTTGGCACAAAAACAAGATGATGTCTCAACAACTAGCAACACTCACAAAGCAAATGGGACAAATGCAAGTTGCTGCAGTAGGACCTCCAATTTCATCCTGTGAACTTTGTGGTGGGTCTCATAAGAATGAAGAATGTGACTTGTTCAAGGAAACTCCACCGAAGCAAGTAAACTACATGGGGAACCCTCCAAGGCAACAAATGATCCATACTCCAAAACTTATAATCGGGGGTGGAGGAATCATCCAAATTTTGGATGGGGAAATCAAGGGGCAGAAGCAATTCCATGCTCCAAATCAACAACCCCCATTCATTCCTCCACAAGGTCCTCCTAAACCAACTTCACTGGAGATTGCTATGGAGAAACTCACTCAATCTACTTCTACTTTTGTGCAACAAACCTCAAGTTTCATACAGGAGACAAGGGCTAATTTCAAAATCAAGAGGCTTCTATAAGGAACTTGGAGGTGCAAGTTGGCCAAATAGCTAAACAACTCTCTGAGAGACCTGCAGGGATTTTTCCAAGCAACACAGAACCAAATCCTAAGGAGCATTGTTAAGGCCATTCACTTAAGGAGTGGAAAAATACTTAAAGAACAAAAAGAAGAAAAGAAGAGAAAGTGGAGGTACGGGACAAGAAAGAAGAGAAAGAGCTTCCCAACATTGAAGAAAGAGAAAAAGAAGTACCCATGCAGGAAGAAGAGAAAGAAGAAGTTCAAGTTGCTCCATACAAGCCAAGGTTGCCATATCCTCAAGACTTCAAAAGCAAAACCAGGAAAAGCAATTCTCAAGTTCTTGGACATATTTAGGAAGTTGCAAATAAACATCCCATTTGCTGAGGCACTTGAGCAAATGCCTTTATATGCCAAGTTTATGAAAGATTTGCTGTCAAGGAAGAGAACACTCAGGGAAGATGAAACAGTGATGCTCACAGAGGAATGTAGTGCTGTCATTCAAAAGAAGATGCCTCAAAGTTAAAGGATCCTGGGAAGTTTTATGTTCCCTGCACCATTGGAAGTTTGACCATTGGAAAAGCCTTATGTGATTTGGGGGCAAGCATTAACCTCATGCCCTTGTCCATTATGAAGAAGTTGAACATAGAAGAAGTGAAGCCAACTTCTATTTCTCTGCAACTTGTTGATCGTTCAATCAAGTTTCCATTTGGTGTTGTAGAGAATGCACTTGTCAAAGTTGATAAGTTCATTTTCCCTGCAGACTTTGTGGTGCTTGATATGGAGGAAGATGAAGACACTCCTATTATCCTTGGGAGACCATTCTTAGCCACTGGAAGAGCTTTAATTGATGTGCAAAAAGGTGAGTTAACATTAAGGGTGCATGATGAAAAGGTAGTTTTTAATGTTTTTAACTCTATGAAATTTCCAGTGGATCAAGAAAATTGCATGAGGTTAGACACAATAGATCCCTTGGTAGAGGAAGTGTTTGCATTAACTTGGGGAGATGATGTTATAGAAACAGTGGCTTTGGTGGAAGGGAATGATAAAAAAAAACAAGAAGAGCTCAATATGTCAAATTCTTCCCTGACTTTACAAGAAACAGAGGAGCTGTTATTGAAGAAAAAAGAGGAGAAGCAAGAAATTACAAAGCCTGAATTGAAACCATTGCCTCCTTCTCTCAAATATGCTTTCATAGGAAATGATGAGTTCTATCCTGTGATAATCAATGCTTCACTAAATGAAAAAGAGGAAGGAGAATTATTGGAAGTGTTGAAGAAGCATAAAGGAGCAATTGGATAGAAGCTTAGTGATCTCAAGGGGATTAGTCCAACCATGTGCATGCACAAAATCCTCATGGAAGAAGACTCAAAACCAGTGGTGCAACCTCAACGAAGACTCAACCCCATCATGAAGGAAGTGGTGCTAAAAGAAGTTCTGAAGTTATGGGATGCTGGGATTATTTATCCCATTTCTGACAGTCCTTGGGTGAGTCCAGTGCAAGTGGTACCAAAGAAAGGTGGCATCACGGTGGTGAAGAATGAAAACAATGAGTTAATTCCTACAAGGACAGTGACTGGGTGGAGGATGTGCATTGACTACAGAAGATTAAATGTGGTCACTAGAAAAGATCATTTTCCACTTCCATTCATTGATCAAATGTTGGAGAGGTTGGCGGGTCATCCATATTACTGCTTCTTGGATGGTTATTCAGGCTACAATCAAATTGCAGTAGATCTGGTAGATCAAGAGAAGACAGCTTTCACATGCCCTTATGGAGTTTTTGCCTATCGAAGAATGTCTTTCGGGTTGTGCAATGCACCCGCTACTTTTCAAAGGTGCATGCTTTCTATATTCTCTGATATGGTAGAAAAATTCATTGAGGTATTTATGGATGATTTTTCTATTTTTGGTAATTCATTTGAGTCCTGTCTCAACCATCTATCTTTAGTTTTAATGAGGTGCCAAGAAACAAACCTTGTTTTGAATTGGGAAAAATGTCATTTTATGGTAACAGAAGGTGTTGTTCTTGGACACCGAGTTTCTTCCAAAGGTATTGAAGTTGACAAAGCCAAAGTGGAGGTAATTGAAAAATTACCTCCGCCTATAAATGTTAAAGCAATGAGAAGTTTCTTGGGTCATGCTGGGTTCTATAGAAGGTTCATAAAAGACTTTTCAAAAATTGCAAAACCATTGAGTAGTCTTTTAATGAAAGAATCACAATTTAATTTTGACAGTGAATGCATGTATGCCTTTGAAACTCTCAAAACCAAACTTGTTACTGCACCAATAATTTCTCCTCCTGATTGGTCCTTACCATTTGAATTAATGTGTGATGCAAGTGATTTTGCAATTGGGGCTGTTTTAGGACAAAGAAAAGACAAGTTGTTGCATGTTATTTATTATGCAAGTCGTGTATTAAATGATGCACAAAAAAAATTATGCAACAACAGAGAAGGAATTATTGGCTGTAGTTTTTGCTTTTGATAAGTTCAGGTCTTATTTGGTTGGATCAAAGGTAATAGTCTATACTGACCACTCTGCTCTTAAGTATTTGATGAGTAAACAGGATGCAAAGCCAAGACTGATTAGATGGGTGCTGTTGCTACAAGAGTTCAACATTGAGATCAGAGATAAGAAAGGCTCAGAAAACTTAGTGGCAGACCACTTGTCAAGGATTGCACAGGGAGAAGAGCAAGTGAGTAAGGTGCCAGTGAATGAAGAGTTTCCAGATGAACAACTCCTAGCAATACAAGTGTTACCATGGTTTGCTGACATAGCAAATTATAAAGCCGGGGGAAGGGTTCCAAGTGAAATGAATTGGAATCAGAAGAAGAAATTCTTGCATGATGCTAGGTACTTCTTATGGGATGAACCTTATTTGTTCAAAAGGTGCAGTGATGGAGTAGTTAGAAGGTGTATCCCGGAAGAAGAAGTATATAGTGTTTTATGGCACTGTCATGATTCTGAATATGGTGGACATTTCAGTGGAGAAAGAACTGCAGCCAAGGTCCTACAAAGTGGGTTATACTGGCCAACAATTTTCAAGGATGCAAGAGCTTTTGCAGAGAGATGTGATAGATGCCAAAGAACTGGAAACATATCAAGGAAGCATGAAATGCCTCAGTAGTTCATTCTTGAAGTGGATTTGTTTGATGTTTGGGGAATAGATTTCATGGGTCCCTTTCCATCCTCCTACTCCAACTTGTATATCCTGGTAGCAGTAGACTATGTATCCAAATGGGTTGAAGCAATTGCCTCCCCCACTAATGAGGCAAAAGTGGTGGTGAATTTTCTCAGGAAGATGATCTTCTCAAGGTTTGGAGTTCCTAGAACCTTGATTAGTGATGGTGGAAGTCACTTCTGTAATAAGCAATTGGAGAGTCTTCTACAAAAATATGGAGTCAAGCACAAGGTAGCCACCCCATACCACCCTCAAACAAGTGGACAAGCTGAAATTTCCAATAGGGAATTGAAGAGGATCCTAGAAAAAGTGGTAAATGCTTCAAGAAAGGATTGGTCAAGGAAAATTGATGATGCACTGTGGGCCTACAGAACTGCGTTCAAAACACCAATTGGTATGTCTCCTTATCAACTTCTATATGGTAAATCTTGTCACTTGCCTGTTGAACTTGAACATAAATCATTTCGGGCCATAAAATTTTTGAATTTTGATGAAAAATTGGCAAATGACAAGAGATTACTACAACTCAATGAACTTGACGAGTTTCGTAGTCAAGCTTATGATAATGCTAAGTTGTATAAGGAGAGAACCAAGCGGTGGCATGATAAAAAGATCACTCCAAGACAATTTGAACCTGGACAACAAGTTCTTTTGTTTAATTCAAGATTAAGGTTGTTCCCGGGTAAATTGAAGACAAGATGGTCAGGACCATTCACTATCACTAAGGTTTCACCTTATGGACTCCAAATCTGAAAGAAAATTCACTGTCAATGGACAAAGATTGAAACATTATCTTGGGGGAGAGATCGACCGAGTCGTCTCGGTTCAAACATTCACCTGAGAAAATGTCATACGTCAAGCTAGTGACGTTAAAGAAGCGCTTATTGGGAGGCAACCCAATTAGTATCTTTTATTGAATTTTGATTATGTTCAGTTTCTGTTTAAAAAAAAAAAAAAAAAAATTTTCTCCTAGCTGGCGCAGTGCGCCTCAGTGACGCATCGCGCCCTCATAAGCAGCTTCACCCAGCGCCTCACGCTAGCACTGCGCGTTGCGCCTGGAAGACAGTAGCGAATAAAAGAAATTCGGACCCAGAGGCGCGACCCGTCCTCGTCGCGCCTTGCGCCCGAACTGTTTTGCTCTTAACGCGACGCGCCCGAAATTCAGTGTCCTTGGCGCCTTGCGCCTGAATTCAATCTCTTGTGGGCGCCTCGCGCCCGAATTAAATTCTTTGTGGCGCTTCGCGCCCGAATTTCAATTCACTTCGGCGCATTGCGCCCGAACTGCTTGGAGGCTGGCGCTTTGCGCCTGAAATTCCTTCCCTGTTGGCGCCTTGAGCCTGAATTCAGTCTCCCTTGGCGCTTCGCGCCCGAATCTAATTTCTTTGTGGCGCTTTGCGCCCGGATTCCAATTCACTTTGGCGCCTTGCGCCTGATTCATTTTCTTTGTGGCGCTTTGCGCCCGAATTGCAATTCATTTCGGCGCCTTGCGCTTGATTCCTTTTCATCTTGGCGCTTTGCGCCCTCTCTATATTTTGGGCGAGCAAGTCTCGCGCTAAAGAGCATAGTGGTAGCACCACTATAAGAAGAGAATCGGTCACTCCATTCTTCATTCATTCATTCATACATTTCTTCTTCAATCTTACACAATCCTAATTCCTCTTCCCACCATCCATCCTCACAAAAACACATACCCCTCTCGGCTCTTCTCCCCGTCGTCCACTACTTCCCCTGCAGCCGCATCAATCCTGTGAAAGTCTACACTCTTCCTAATTCTCTCTATTATAGGTAAGTTGTTCATTAACTATGAAGCAAGCATTTATTCCTTGTCTTTCTCAATGTTCAGATAACATAGATAATGCTATTGCTGAGTTAGTGGAATTTTTAGATAGAGATAATATAGAAGTAGAGGGAAATCGTCAATGAGTCTTTGGTATGAAAATGATATAGAGCTAGAGTGTTGTTCGGCTTAGAATTTCTGTAAAATTCTAAGTTTGGTGTTGGAAGAAATGCCAATTTTTATTTGTTTCTATTGAGCTAAAATATTAATGGTGTTAGGGCTTCCTGTCTGTGTTGTGGTTCAATTTTTGTTTACAGGAAATGGCACCATCATCCAAGAAGAGAAAGGGAAAGGAAGTGGCTGCATCTCCCTCTTACTACTCTCATCGTTTCCGGACAAAAGAAAATGAAGACTACTACAATTCAGTGGTAGTGAACAAATCAATCATTCCGGAAATTGGTTTTGCCTTTAGAGAGGGGGAATTCCCAGAAATCCAAGAAGAGATTGATCGAAGAGGGTGGAGGCTGGTGTGTTCACCTCTTGGAATTGTGGGAATGCAAAGGGTGCTAGAATTCTATGCAAACGCATGGCAGTCAGAAAAGACCAAAGAAAGGGAGTTCAAGAGCTTCCTCAGAGGAAAAGAGATTGACTTCAGCTCTGAAATGGTGGAAACAGTTTTGAATCTTGAAGTCAATCCAGAAAAATCACCTTTTGGATATTGTGCACGGTTGAAGGGAAACCAGAAGCTACAAACGGTGCTGCGGGAGATCTGCAAACCCGGGGCTAACTGGAGGATGGATAGACACGGCAACCCAGTTCAGCTAGCTCGGGGAGACCTTATTCCTGTGGCCAGAGGATGGCTAGAATTCATCAATCGCTCCATCCTCCTGACCACTCATCATTCTGAGGTAACGGTAGATAGGGCAATAATGATCCATTGCCTTATTACCAAGGAACAAGTTGATCTGGGCACTGTATTATCCAAGGGTATAGCAAGATTTGTCTACTCAGCAAGACTAACCTTGGGATTTCCGTGCCTCATTCAGCGCCTTACTGAAGCTGCAGGAGTAGTGATTGAAGGTGACTCTCCCATCCTGGTGCCTAGACCAATAACTGCTGCAGCCCTTAGAAAATCAAGGAGGAAGGACACTGGTAAGGAACCTGAACTCCCATCTGTTGCCCCTCCAGAGGAACCTATGGAGGACATACCAAGTAAGACTCAGCAGCGACAGGAGTTTACGGACGTGCAAAAGCTGAGGGTCGAGTTGGATGACTTCAGAAACTACTCTCATGACATGTTCTCCTACCTTGTTCATGCATTCCATAGGATGGCTCCAGAGAAATTTCCTGAATGTCAAACTAGCTGTAAAACAAAGTGGGAATACAGGGAGCCCAACCCCTCAAATGAAGAGGAGGAGGAAGAAGAAGAGGATGATGAGGATGAGGACCAAGGGGGAGATTGACCACCCCCCTCAGGTAAGTTTTTAATTTATGATTTTTAATTTTTCTGTGTGAGTCGAGTGTTGTTATTGGTGTTTTGTTATTAGTGTCGTGTTATGTCTTATGTTATGTCTTGTGTTGTGTAAAGGAGGGATGAACAATTGTAAAAAGAACAAGAGTGATTGTAATGGGTAAGGCTAACTTAAGAATGTGATCAACATGTATGAATGAATTGGAAAAGAAATAATGAATAGGGAGGTAACAAAGAAATGATGCTGCAGAAAATAGTTATAGTGGTTCTTGGAGTATTTCTGAAAGACAACTGTGTTGATAAATTAAGTACATAAATGTAGTGTGAAGTCTCTGGAAAATAGATGAAAATGTTTGAACTGTGATAAGTAAAAGAGAAGGGTAGACTGTGCTAAAAAAAAAATTCTAAGGCTCTGAGCACCAATGGCTAGGGGACATCTTCACTCTTTATTTTTAGAACCTAGCTATGTGCTTGTGGTGTGAGTGTGTCAGGGACAGGCTTGGGTAATTAGATTCGAGGGGTGCTTCATCACCTAGCGTCTTGGGCCAACTGGACCGGGAACGTTAATCGAAAACTCATCTTAAAAAGCTACCCTGAGACTAAGCATTTAGAGTCATGAATCTCAAAGAGAAAAAGGCACGAGCACTACCCCAAAGATTATTGAGAAAGCTAATTCATCTGGGTGAAATTAAAAAGTAAATGTCTTTGCACTACATGGTTGTGAAAATGAAAACATAGTTGGTAGATAGAGATCTCTTGAAGAACCATTCTAACATGATCTGTAGTATAAGTCTGAGTGTCTTCCCTATTGCACAATGAATTGTTGAAAGTTATAAAGTAATGAGAAAGTGCAGGTAGTCTTAGTTCTGGTAGTTGGCCTTACTAGTTTTATCATTCGAGTTTTGGAAATTCTTGTTCTTAACTCCGGTGCACTACTTTGTGTTTGTTCTCTTTTGTTGCTTGAGGACAAGCAACACCTTAAGTTTGGTGTTGTGATGCCTTGGCATCTTTATCTAATTTTGTGGTTTGAATTCTAATAAATTGTGTTAGTTTAAAGTAATTTAAGTATGCTTTTAGGGTGAATTGAGTGTTTTTAGAATAAAATGGATTTTTCCTGGTTATATTATGTTTTGGGTATTATTTGGTGCTAATTTCAGGAATTGAGCAAGTAATTGATGAAGCAATAGCAACCAGAGAGGCATATTTGAAGGACCGATGCTGACGCCTTGCGCCTGATGCACGCAAGGCGCCTCAAAGTCAGAAACAATTCGGAAGATGTGCGGAAGGCTGGCGCCTTGCGCCTCGCGCGCGCCTTGCGCCTGGATGAACTTCCCAGGCTGGCGCCTTGCGCCTGCGCACGCGTTGCGCCCGAGTGGTCCTCCACTAGGCTGGCGCGTTGCGCCCGCGCGCGCGTTGCGCCCAGATGACATCCACAAGCTGGCGCCTTGCGCCCCGTGCACGCGTTGCGCCCGACTGGTCCTCCACAAGCCTGCGCATTGCGCCCCCTGGCGCCTTGCGCCCGAGTAGGATTGAACGTGTGGCGCCCTGCGCCCTGGAGAAACCACCCCATGCAGCGCGTCGCGTCCTCCCTATGCCTTGCGTCCGGATAAAAATGGAAACAGAGCATGTATAATTCAGGATTAAATCTGTTTGGATATTACTCTTGACTAGTTATCTAAAAACAAAATCCCTCTGTAATCAATTTAAATTCTAGACTATCTGATTATATATATGACTAGAATAGGGGGAAATTAGGTCATCTATTATCTGATCGATCATCTTGAATCCTTATTTTTTTCAGCAGCAACTTGTTTTTCATTCTAGTACTCTGTTTTTATTCTGTTTTTCAATACAATGAGTTATTCGTTCTTTAACCTGCTTTCTATCAATTTCTATGCTTTGTTTACTTTGATTATGAGCAACTAATTCCTTGTTAGGGATAGGGGAATCGTATCACTATGAATTAATCCGATGATTGCAAACCTTTGAATTCTATTTCTTCGATTCAGGTAACTACCTTATTGTTTTGTGTTGTTCTGAAGATTGGGAAATCGCTTTTCAACTTATCTTGGATTCATATGTTTATTTGGGAAAATAAGTGTGTGAATTAGCTCAAGGGAAATTGCTGGAAGGATTGATAACTAGGAATAGAGTCAAGACTTTTATGAACTTTGAATCAGTAAACATATTTTCTTTTCTGTGAAACGATTTGATCAAGGGATTGACTGATTGTTCATAGAAAAAGTGTTAAATTACCAAGGGATTGGAATTGACAATTTAAGATTCGTTCATTGAATTAAAGTTTTAGAATTTGAAGGCGAGCAATTGTTTTAATTATTTCAGAAGATACGTGAACCCGATTCCCTAACCTCTCATTCTTTGAAGTTTTCAAAATTAGTTTATTGTCTGTTACTTTGATACTCTTTTGAATTTATGATTTCAAACCTTTCATCACCCTTAATTCGATTCGTCTAATTAGAAATTCACATCACGAAATCTTTGCTCAGTTCTTTAATCCTCGTGGGAACGATACCCACTCACCGTGGACTTTATTACTTGTACGATTCGGTGCACTTGCCGAAGCCCTATCAATGAACCTATGTGTCTACCATGTTTCTGAAAACCAAAATCGTGTTTATCCCATAAACAAAACCAAAATCATGTTTATCCCATAAACAACAACCAAAAACATAAAAGAACCGTGTTTATCATATAAATAAGGATAGTTCCTTCAAACAGAACCATGTTTTCACAAGAAGCTCGGATACCGCTGTTGGGATATACACGCATAAAGGCACGGAGGAAAACAAAAAACTTTTATGCAATTTCCACCCATAGACCATGTGAAAGGTCAGTTCATATATGAATTACCTATTGAAGCGTGAAAGCAACACAATTCGCAAACAACTCTTGTTCTTGAGTTCTTCACGAGATCTTGTTCTTGAATTCTTCGAAACGAGTTATGCCAAACTCTTCTGACGCAATAGTAGCAGCGGCATAAAGAAATCCTGTCACGACCCAACTCAGATCCGTGACCGGCACATGGGACACCGAGTCCCATGTCAGCTTTAACCTGTAATCCACACAACAAACCAACTAAACAACAATAACCACAACTACTGTAACATCACACATCATATAATATCCATACATAAAGATAGGGTTTTCGAGTATCATCCCTATACCCCTAACCCATACAATCCAAACATAACATCCTTTGTAACTCAAAATCAACATAATACAACAAGTCTTAACTAGACTATCTCAATTACACCTAACATAGACAATCCTGTTTGTAAACCTATGGAGCAGACTACATAGACAACAGACAAGGACATAACGCCTCTTCCCATTGAGGCTCACCAATGCTAAGAGCTCGGAGGTACGGACGAGTCCATCCCTTGCTTTGCACCTGTGACTGAAAATGTTTTGTATGAATGGGTGAGTCATACGCTCAATGAATAAGGATTATAAACAGTTTATAATTGACACATATAGCATACACAAGCATCAACAAATTTATGCAATAATGCGTACCACATACGATCCGGTTTCTTTATCACAAATCCTCGTACATTAATTCATTTCACATTTCCGTATGTCTCGATATGTATTTTTTCGTTTATGGATCATGAGAGCCCTGCCCCTCCTCAGATCCTCATTACTGTCCCGCGAGCCCCGCCCCTCCTCAGACATAATAACCTAAGAACCCCGGGAGCTCCGCCCCTCCTTAGGTCCTTAAGTCCTTCAACCTCGGGAGCCCAGCCCCTCCTCAGGTCGGATCTAAACTGATCCTGCCTTCGAATTCCTTTCGTATAAAAATATATGGTTTATGTCTTAAATCTTAATAATCATTGATTTATCGTCATCGCATCATCATCACACCATTTACATATCACTCATGCATCATCGTTTCATCATCACATCATCAGCATCATATCATAAATACAACGACATCAAATCATCATCATGTCTTTATCATATTATTACATAAACAAAGAAATTTCTAAATTCTCACACATCCAATCTCATCCAATGCCAAATTATCATTTCATAATCACATATTTGCATTTCATTCAATCATCATCAGCATAACATCATAAACATCCAAGTAATAAGTCGGGGGTAGTGGTGAACGAATGGATTTAAGTACTAACTTAAAAATATGAAGATTTTGAGTTAAAGTCTTGAAAATAGAGTTTTAGTATTGTTGTAATCGATTACAGACCCCCTGTAATCGATTACCAACATCAAATTTCGCACTAGAAGGAAATTTTTGTAAAATTTGGCAGCCTGTAATCGATTACCAATTGTCACGACCCAAATCGGATCGTGACCGGAACATGGGACACCGAGTCCCATGTTAGCCTTAACCTGTAATTCACACCTCAATCCAGCTAAACAACAACAACCACAACTACTATAACATGCATACATTCATAAAATCCATACATATAATAGGGTTTTCAAGGTATCACCCCATAATCCATAATACATACATAAATCCAACAGAAAGGTAACAAGTCTTAATTAGGCTTACAACGCATACATAACTTAGACAATCCTGTTTGTCAACCTATGGAGCATTCTACTGACATAATAGAAATAACATAATGCCTCCAGACATTGAGGCTCACCAAAGCTAAGAGCTTGGAGGGATGGAAGGACTCGCCTCCTGATCTGCACCTGAATCTGAAAAAAATGGTTTGTATGAATGGGTGAGTCATACGCTCAGTGAATAATTGATTAAAACAGTTTATGCAGCAATATTATAATTACATATACAGGCATAACAATCCATCACATAATCGCCATACCACACATTCCGCAATTCATCTTACGTATAATTATTTTAGTGTATTCATTATTAGAGATCCCGGGAGCCCAGCCCCTCCTCGGATCTTTAGTCCCGGGAGCCCAGCCCTCCTCAGATCTTTAGTCCCGGGAGCCCAGCCCCTCCTCAGACTTCATCAAACTCGACCCCGGGAGCTATGCCCCTTCTCAGGCCGAGCCAACCAACATTTAATCATTCTTTAATTAATATTGTTTCGTAATCGTACATCGCATCATATTCGCATCATTGTCATAATAACATCATAACAGTCCAGTATCTAGTTTGGGGTAGTGGTGAACATATGGATTTGAAAACATAACTTAAGTGTATAAGGATTTTGAGTTTAAGTCTTAAAAATAGTGTTTTTGTACTGATGTAATCGATTACAGGCCTCTGTAATCGATTACCAGCTTCAAATTTCGTTCTGAAGGAAAATTTTTGTGAAAATAGGCAGTCTGTAATCGATTACCAACCCGTGGTAATCGATTACAATAATCGATTACCAATTCGCTGTAATCGATTACAGCTTGGGTCAGAGACGAAAATCTGCAGAAAATCACGCGAAATTCATCTCCAAATCCACATTTTCACCACAACCCATCCAAATCAAACACAACCAACATACAATATCAGTTATATATCAACCAATCTCAATCCCTATCAACTATCATAGCAAGAAATTCACAAAATCATTCAAAATCAAACATAAACCATAAATAACCCATTACTCACAAACTACTCCAATGAGCTCCAAGACACCACCCGGAGTTAGGATGAGGTACCCTGAGCTTCTCTAGCTAGTTGAGAACCTAGGGAACACAACATAAACCTCAGATTCTCAACAAAATCAAAAATCCCCAAATACAAACCCTAAAACCCCAATCCGAAAATATAGAGAAATAGACATCAATGGAGAAAAAGAAATACTCTACACTTACCCACAATACACTAGTTGAGCAAAGCTAACTTGGATCTTGAAGATTAAGAAGTGTGGGTGAGGGATTTTGAGAGAGAAGAGAGGTGAGGAAGAAGATGGGGAATTTGGGAATGAGAGGGAGAGAAGTTACGGGAGAGTGAGGAGAGAAAAGAGAAAAAGAAAAAGGGAAAGAAGAAAAAGGGAAAGAAGAAAAAGGGGTGGGGAGGTGAGACCCACGTTGTTCTATCTCCCCGGTGTTCCGTGATCTCTTACTCAATCTAACTCAAAATACCTGAGGTATTACACCAATTCGCTGTAATCGATTACAGCTTGGGTCAGAAACGAAATTCTGCAGAAAATCTTGCGAAATTTCATCTCCAAATCCACATTTTCACCACAACCCATCCAAATCAAACACAACCAACATACAATATCAATCATATATCAACCAATCTCAGTCCCTATCAACTATCATAGCAAGAAATTCACAATAACAACCAAAATCAAACATAAACCATAAATAACCCATTACTCACAAATTACTCCAATGAGCTCCAAGACACCACCCGGAGCTTCTCTAGTTGGTTGAGACCCTAGAGAACACATCACAAACCTCAATCTCACAACAAAATCAAAAAACCCAATTGTAAGCCCTAAAACCCCAAATCCGAAAATAGAGAGAAATAGACATCAATGGAGAGAAAGAAATACTCTACACTTACCCACAATATACTAGATGAGCAATGCTAACTTGATCTTGAACATTAATGGAGCTTTGATGAGAGATTGGAGAGGGAGAGATGAGATTGAAGGTGTATTTGTGCACAAGAAGGGGGGGGGGGGTTGAATCGTGCAGGTTTAAAAATTTCTTCTAAAAAGTTTTCTTAGAAAGTTGTTTACTCAGAAGGATGAATTAAGAGTTTGCAGCGGAATAGCCTTTCTGAGAAAGTTAAGCTTCTGAGAGCTTTTACCTTTCTGAGAAAGATCCTTTCTGAGATTTTTTTGGAAGTGTTTTAAGATTGATTTCTCTCAAACTCTTTCTGATTTTAACTTAATAGATTTTCACCGTTATGATTAAGTTAAAAACGTGTTTATAAGTTTTCTTAGAAAGTAAGAGTTGAAGGAAGAAAAGCTTAACACAAAGAGATTTTTATACTGGTTCGGTTTTAACCAACCTACTCCAGTCCTCAACCTTCCGTTGAGAGTTCTTTAGATATTCTTCTTGTAGTGCCTTCTCAGACAACACTGCCTTTACCACGTAAAGGACTTTCACCACTTCACAATCCGAAGTGGATTTTCTTGCCTCCAACACTAGAGGACTTTCCTTGCCTTAACAAAATTAAGGACTTTATCTTGCCTCATAACTGAGGACTTTACTTGCCTTAAACACTTAAGGACTTTAACTTGCCTCAAACAATCGAGGACTTAAAACTGCCTTCACACGCGAAGGACTTAGCGTTTTTTGAGTAGAGTTTTTGTTTCAAAAGCAACTACTAAGATTAAGATACAGACTTTGTTTTCTCTTAGTAGACTTCTAGATTTAACTTACAAACGTAAGAATTCACACCAATTCAAAGCTAGAAGATTTTTGCAAAGTTAGAAAAACAGTTTCGGAAAATTGTCTTTCTGAGAAAGTTCTAAGTTTTCGCAAATAATGATTTTCAATTCAACAGAGTTTTGGCACGATTGATCAAGAGTTTTTGCGTTAGAATTTCGTCGCCATGCTCTGGAATCGAACTCATATATATAGGCATCAAACAGCCGCGAAATTAGAAGCTTTCACTTTGCTGATGTGGCTGTCTCTGGCTCAGAATGGCTCCCTGCAACAGTCAGCGCGAAATGAGGAACTTTCTGACTTGTACAGTGCGCGTGTTCCCACTTCCTTTTGCTTGTTGTTTCGGACTTCTGAGGCGAACCTTCTGAGGGAAGACCCTTCTGAGAACCACCAGTCGCAAGGTCTTCTGAGACCTTTCTGAGGCGACAGTGTTCTTCTCTCAGAACTGCACTTTCACCTTTGCGCTTTCTGACTATCCTTTCTGATGTCTTTTACGCCATGATTTCTTCTTGTAATTCATAAGGTTACTCATTGCTTGTCTTGATCTTAACTCATGGAATTGCAAAAGTTTAAGATTTCTCAGACACTTAGCACACATGTTAGCAAAACCTTAAGTAAAATTTTTATGCTTATGGCTTACTTTGTTATCATTAAAACTTTCTATCTCTCTAAGAGAAATATACCAATTTCTCTTAGAAGGGTTCTGGAGCTTACAATCTCCCCCTTTTTGATGATAACAACTTAAGTCTTAAGATAATAATTTTGCTTAAGTTCTGAAGTGTTTCTGATTAAGTTCTCAACTTACTTAGAATGCACTTTTGCTTTCTTAGAAACTAACTTAGCTTTCTGAGAGAAGGCTTTGTTATTTTCTTAGAATGCTTTGATAATCAACAGATAGATATGCTATGTATGAGTACTGTTTTTAGATTATCAACTATAGCATGTATTTCTTGATGAATGAAATATAATTTTTAGAAATACCAAGCTATTTACGAACTAGAGATGCCAAAACATGAATAATATTTCATTAAAAGCTCGAATGGGGTTACAAACAAAATTTTTGGCTCCCCCTAAATCTGTTACTCTCTTAAGTCCTAGGTACTCCCCCTAAATCCTAGGCCTAGTTGTTTATATAGCCAAAATATTATCTATTTTTCTTCTCCCCCTTTGTTACATCAAAAAGGGTGGCTAACATAAACATCATCATGGACTAACAGCTGCTATCCTTCTAGCTATAAAGCGGAGAAGTTTGCACATTTCCATTTGAACTTCTGCTTGATCCGCGCCAGGTGGGCATTCTGGAGGTATGCCATCAGAAGAGGTGGGAAAAGGAGGAGGGCGAAAAATTTCAGCTTCAAGAATAGCATCCATTGACTCCAATCTTTGTTTTTCAGAAATCCCTTCTTCTTCTTTCTCAGTTTCTTCTTCAGCTTTGTCCTTAATCTCTTCTTCAGCAGGGATTTTGAAGGCACACATTTCTGGTGAATTTATTTCTATCCTCTCCTTGTGAGAGCTAAATTTACTTATCGTATCTGATACAAATGGAGTCGGACCAAACTGAGGAGAAGGAATCTTGATTAAGTTGAAATAACGCTCCAGAGATTCCTTTTGTAGTTCTTGGTCAGATTGAGTTTCTTGTACGATTTCTTCAGTATCATACGATGCTGTGACATTAGAGGTGTCAGTATCTGTTTTTGAGCAGGGCTCAGTTCTAGCAGCATTTGCCATTTCTACATGCTCTGAAATGTGGGTTTTGTTGATCTCAGATGTTTGACCAATTAAGTTCCGATCATCCAAAACTTTCTGAGTTTTTGGCTTATTTCCCATTGTATCTTCGTGCTTCCATTTGTGCTGAAGAGTACTTGCATCCAATTTCCTTTTTCTTCCTACTAGTTGATCTGTTGATGCCTTCCCAGAGCCTTTAGTTATGATGGTTATCATAGGGTTCTTCCAAGAGACCTTCTGAGGTGTCTCAGAACCCATGCCCCTTTGTATGGAAGATGAGCGAATCTCTTTCTTTTTCTTCTGTTGTCCATTAGAAGAGTGGGTTGCCTTACTCATATTCTTGTTTTCACTAAGTACATCCACTTGAGGATGGGTTTAAGGTTTGAGTGAGAGTAGGGAGGGATGAAGAAAGAGAGGTGAGATAAGGTGAGGTGAGAAGAGAATTTTGATGGTTTTTGGATGAGAATTTTAAGAGCAAATATCAATTCTGGAACAAGGCTGTACGATTCTTATAGGGCAGGTAAGAACTAGCCGTTGCAGAATTTAATTCAAAAATTACCGTTTGGTAACTACTCCCTCGGAAGGCACTCTTTTGAGAAAGGTGGTCCTTCTGAGAGTATTTCCTTCTGAGAAGTTATTCAGAAGACTATCTTTCTGAGAGATAGGTCTTCTAAGACATTAATTTTCTCAGAATAGGTTTCCTAATATTTTGCTCAGAAGTCAGCTCTAACTTATCTGTCTCAGATTCTAAGCTTAGGACTAAGAGGAGTTTCTATGAAGACAATTTTCAAAATTTTAAATACTTAAAATCGTCTTAGATTAAGAAGCCCTTTCAGAACATTAAAACGATCCTCAGGTAAAGGCTTTGTGAATATATCTGAGATTTGATCCTCAGTATTCACAAATTTGATTTCCACATCGCCTTTTTGCACATGATCCCTAATAAAATGATGTTTTATATCTATGTGCTTGGATCGTGAATGCTGAATAGGATTCTTTGCTAAGTTAATTGCGCTGGTATTATCACAAAGAATGGGAATTTTCTCATACCTTAGCTGATAGTCACGTAATTGGTTCCTTATCCAAAGCATCTAAGCGCAGCAGTTTGCTGCTGATACATATTCAGCTTCTGCTGTTGATAGAGCAATTGTGTTCTGCTTTTTGCATGACCATGTAATTAAGCATTGTCCAAAGAAGCAGCAACATCCATTTGTGCTCTTGCGATCAATTCTGTCTCCAGCATAATCAGCATCGCAGTATCCTACAACATTTGAGGAACAACCTTTCTCGTACCATAAACCAAGGTTAGTAGTTCCAATCACATATCGCAGAATTCTCTTAACAACAGTTAAGTGAGATTGCTTAGGCTTTGATTGAAATCTAGCACAAATGCCAACACTCAGTTGAATATCTGGTCTAGAAGCAGTGAGATAGAGAAGAGAGCCTATCATGCCGCGATAGTTGCTTTCTGAGACTTTCTCACCATCTTCATCCAAGTCAATTACTTGAGAAGGATGCATGGGAGTGCTCATAGGCTTGGCTTTATCCATCAGGAACTTCCTCAGAAGTTCTTTGGTATACTTTTCTTGATGTATAAAAGTCCCTTCTAATTCTTGATTGATTTGCAACCCTAAGACGAATTTAAGTTCTCCCATCATGCTCATCTCAAATTCACTTTGCATTAGCTTAGAGAATTCTTTACATAGCTGTTCATTGGTTGCACCAAAAATTATGTCATCAACATAGATTTGGACAATTAAGAACCCAGAGTCTTCTGAGAGGGTAAACAATGTAGTGTCAACTTTCCCTCTTGAGAATCCATTTTTAAGCAAGAAGGAGCTCAATCTATCATACCAAGCTCTAGGAGCTTGTTTTAGACCGTAGAGAGCCTTTGTAAGCTTAAATACATGTTCTGGGAAAGAATCATTCACAAAACCCGGAGGTTGTTTTACATAAACTTCCTCAGAGAGGTATCCATTTAAGAAGGCGGACTTTACATCCATCTGATAGAGTTTGAAGCCTTTGTGTGCAGCAAAAGCTAGCAACATTCTAATAGCTTCCAATCTTGCGATAGGAGCAAAGGTTTCGTCATAGTCTATCCCTTCTTGTTGGTTGTACCCTTGAGCAACCAATCTGGCCTTATTTCTCACGACTTGACCATTTTCATCAAGCTTGTTTCGAAACACCCATTTAGTCCCAATGAAACTTTTGCCTTTGGGTTTATGAGTAAGTTTCCAAACTTGATTTCTCTCGAATTGGTCTAGTTCTTCCTGCATGGCATTTATCCAGCTAGGATCATCCAAGGCTTCTTCTATGGATTCTGGTTCAAGTTCAGAAACCATAGCAAGATTCGTGTAGTTCCTTCTGGTTCTCACACCACGCTCGGGATCACCCAAGACTTCATTCTGAGAGACGTTTTTCAAGTCTCTTGAACCTTTATATCCTTTAGGAATAAGGTTCTGAGAAGGTGGCTCAGAAGGTTCTCGTTCTGAGTCATCAGAAGCCTGACTTTCTGAGAATCTAAATTCCATTGATGTTTGAGGAATAGATTCATCAAGTTCTGGAGCTTCAATGATGTTTATATATTTTTCTTTAGATGGAGAAGATTTTTCCACAGGTTGGAAATCACTCTCATCATCTATCAGAATTTTCTTTTTAGCTTTCTCAGAAGAGATGTTGAGTTTGTCAAACTCATCTTCTAAATCAGCAACCTTCTGAGGCAAATCCTTACTAAGTTCTTTGAATTTAATATGGATTGTCTCTTCAACACATTTGCTCCTCTTGTTATAGACTCTGTAGGCTTTAGAGACAGAGGAATATCCTTGGAATACTCCATCATCGGATTTAGGATCAAACTTAGCTAGTTTGTCCTTTGTGTTGAGTATAAAGCCAGAAGAACCAAAAACATGAAAATATGATATGTTGGGTATTTTGTTCTTCCAAAGCTCGTAAGGTGTTTTCTTCAGAATTGGTCTCAGAAAGACTTGATTCTGAATATAGCATGAGGTGTTTACAGCCTCAGCCCAAAAGCCTTTTGAAAGCCCACTTTCTAAGAGCATTGTTCTTGCCATTTCTTGAAGGCTTCGATTCTTTCTCTCAGCCACTCCATTTTGTTGAGGAGTTCTGGAGAAGAGAATTCGTGAGCAATGCCCAGATTTTCACAAAACTTTTCAAAAGCGTGATTCTCAAATTCACCTCCATGATCAGATCGTATGGTGTGAATGTGAGAGTCTTTTTCATTTGAAACTCTTTTCGCAAAAGCTTTGAATTTTTCAAATGTTTCTTCCTTAGAAGCTAGAAAGAATACCCAAGTGAATCTAGAATAATCATCCACTATGACAAGACCATAGCGTTTTCCAGAAAGGGAAGCCGTTCCAGTTGGTCCAAAGAGATCCATGTGAAGAAGCTCAAGTGGTTTCTGAGTAGAAATTCCACTTTTGCTTGGAAATGAGGCTTTGGTTTGTTTTCCCTTTTCACAAAAGTCGCAAGTTGCATCCTTCTGATACTTGATGTTGGGAAGACCCTTTACGAGTCCTTTCTGAGAGAGCTCAGAAAGAAGCTTCATATGGGCGTGACCAAGTTTCTTATGCCAAAGCCACTTGTCTTCTTGGACAGAGACAAGACACTTCACATTTTGATCTTTTAGATCATCTAGATGGATAACATAGATGTTACCAACTCGTTTTCCTTCTAGAACGATCTTGCCGTTAGTGAGATTAATCACATGGCAATATTTGGCACGAAACTCAACCTTTAAGCCTTTGTCACATAATTGACTAATGCTTAATAGATTGTGTGTCAAGCCATCAACTAAAAGTACATATGAGATTTGGTGAGAAGAGTCCTTACCAACATCTCCTATGGCAGTGACTTTCCCTTTGGCACCATCACCGAATCGCACCGTTCCTCCTTTCTTGGGTTGAAGGTTTCTGAACCAGTGCTTGCTTCCAGTCATGTGCCTCGAGCAGCCACTGTCTAAGTACCACTGCTCATCTTGGTGGTGGAGTAGTGCTTGTTGATGCACCTGTAGACACAAATTTCAATGGTTTAGGTACCCATGCTTTGTTGGGTCCTTGCTTGTTAGCTTTCTTTGCCTTTTGTCTTCTTTTCTTAGAGGGATTGTGGTTCTGAGACTCAGAAATATTTTCTTTGCCCTTTTCAGAGGCCTTTGCTTTCTGAGAAGCATTATCCTTCTGAGAAGGACTTGTCTTCTGAGAAGACTTAGCCTTCTGAGAGTTCTTAACCTTCTTAGCCCTTTTGGGCAGAAAAGTGTTTCCTTTACTAAGCATAGGGCAAGTCTCAGATCCATGTCCATCTTTGAAACATGAGATGCACATGCGATGTGATTTAGTTAAGGATGGATCAAGGTCGTTGGGTTCGAAAACTTCTTCATATCCGAGTCCTCTTTTATCCTTGTAAGGTCTTTGACCTCCAAGTAAGAGAGTCATCATTTTTCCACCATCGACCATCTTAACTAGATCAGAAGTGAGAAGCTCATTTGTCTTTTGTAATTCTATTAATGCTAATTCAGCCTTTTCAACAGTTTCAGAAGACATTGTTTCTAAAGCTTGATAGAGATTGTGACTTTCAAGATATCTGTTTTTAAAATCATCTATTTCAAGTTTTAGGTTCTCAACTTCTTGAATTAGTCTAGCATTTTTCAGCTTCTAGATGTTTGTAATTTTTCTTAAGCTGCTGAAACTGTTAGCTAATTCATTTGAGTCTCTCAGAAGCTCTTCATAGAGTTCTGAGACCTCATTATGTGAATATGAGAGAGCAGGGGAGTTAGGTACCTCTTCTGACTCAGATTCTGTTTCCAGAATGTAGTCAGTACCAGCCATGATGCAGACGTTTGCTTCTTCATCGTTTGCTGGCTCAGAACCTTCTTCTTCCGAGTCACTCCATGTAGCAGCCATTGCCTTCTTTTTCTTTATGGGGATGAACTTCTTCTTCCCTTTGTTCTGAGGGCACTCCGTTCTGAAGTGACCCTTTTCTCCACAGCCATAACATGTGGCTTCAGAAGGCTTTAGCTTTCCTTTCTTAGGAGTAATCTCCTTGCCTTTGCTTGGTCTTCTCTTCCAAGCTTTCTTCATCTTTCTGACCAGAAGAGAGATATCATCTTCTTCTGTTTCTGAGTCTGATTCATCTTCTGACTCAGAGACTTCTTCTACCTTGAGAGCTTTGGATGATCTTTTTATTTGGCTTTTGAGAGCCAAACTCTTCTGAGGCTTAGATGAAGAGGATGGTCCTCCAAGCAATCCTTCTAGCTCAATCTCATGTATTCTGAGAGAGCCAAATAGTACATCCAAACCAAGCTGATTTAGATCCTTGGCTTCTTGGATTGCTGTAACCTTTGGACGCCATTTTGAGGATAGACTTCTGAGAATCTTTCTGACCATCTTAGCGTTTGAGTAAGTCTTTCCCAAGACTTTGAGCTGGTTGATGATATGAAGAAACCGTATTGACATGCTGTCAATGGTTTCATCTTGCTGCATGCAGAAGGATTCGTACTTGTGTACGAGCATGGATATCTTTGTCTCCTTGACTTCGTCATTTCCTTCATGCAACATGTGAAGCCTTTCCCATATCTCTTGTGCTGTATCACACGACACTATCTTGTCGTATTCTACCTTAGGTAGTGCACAGAGGAGAATGTACTTGGCCTTGAAGTTCAGCTGAATCTTCTCTTTCATTTCTTGAGTCCATTCATCCTTGGGAACTCGTCTGGTGTAAGTTTTTGGCGCTGGAGGTGCTGCTCCAGGTTCAGCATCTGCTGCAACAACAGCTTGCTCTATTATTGTTTGCAGAGGTTGATAGTCGTCGTTTTCAATCCTGTCCCATAGATCAAGACTGGTGTGCTTGATGAACAATGTCATCCTATCATGCCAATAGTCGAAGCTATCTCCAAGAAACATTGGAGGTCTGTTGATTGAAGCCCCATCAGATGTGAACGCAGCTGGTGAATCCATAGTCCCTTCTTGGATCTTTTTCCTTGACACTGTTAGGTGCTCAACCCCCTAAGGACCGAGCTCTGATGCCAATTGAAGGTGTATTTGTGCACGAGAAAGGGGGGGTTGAATCATGCAGGTTTAAAAATTGCTTCTAAAAAGTTTTCTTAGAAAGCTGTTTACTCAGAAGGATGAATTAAGAGTTTGCAGCGGAATAGCCTTTCTGAGAAAGTTAAGCTTCTGAGAGCTTTTACCTTTCTGAGAAAGTTCCTTTATGAAATTTTTCTGAAAGTGTTTTAAGATTGATTTCTCTCAAACTCTTTCTGATTTTAACTTAATAGATTTTCACCGTTATGATTAAGTTAAAAATGTGTTTATAAGTTTTCTTAGAAAGTAAGAGTTGAACGAAGAAAAGCTTAACACAAAGAGATTTTTATACTGGTTCAGTTTTAATCAACCTACTCCAGTCCTCAACCTTCCGTTGAGAGTTCTTTAGATATTCTTCTTGTAGTGCCTTCTCAGACAACACTGCCTTTACCACGTAAAGGACTTTCACCACTTCACAATCCGAAGTGGATTTTCTTGCCTCCAACACTAGAGGACTTTCCTTGCCTTAACCAAATTAAGGACTTTATCTTGCCTCACAACTGAGGACTTACTTGCCTTAAACACTTAAGGACTTTAACTTGCCTCAAACAATCGAGGACTTAAACTGCCTTCACACGCGAAGGACTTAGCGTTTTTTGAGTAGAGTTTTTGTTTCAAAAGCAACTACTAAGATTAAGATACAGACTTTGTTTTCTCTTAGTAGACTTCTAGATTTAACTTACAAACGTAAGAATTTACACCAATTCAAAGCTAGAAGATTTTGCAAAGTTAGAAAAACAGTTTCGGAAAATTGTCTTTCTGAGAAAGTTCTAAGTTTTCGCAAATAATGATTTTCAATTCAACAGAGTTTTGGCACGATTGATCAAGAGTTTTTGCGTTAGAATTTCGTCACCATGCTCTGGAATCGAACTCATATATATAGGCATCAAACAGCCCGAAATTAGAAGCTTTCACTTTGCTGATGTGGCTGTCTCTGGCTCAGAACGGCTCCCTGCAACAGTCAGCGCGAAATGAGGAACTTTCTGATTTGTACAGTGCGCGTGTTCCCACTTCCTTTTGCTTGTTGTTTCGAGCTTTCTGAGAGTTGATGCTNAAAGAGCGCGAATTAGAAGCTTTCACTTTGCTTATGTGGCTGTGTCCTTTTCAGAACGGCTCCCTGCTAGTCAGCGCGAAATGAGGAACTTTTCAGAACTGCACAGTGCGCGTGTTCCCACTTCCTTAGCTAGTTGTAGCGAGCTTTCTGAGATGCTTGCGATCCCTTGAGTCAGACCTTGGTTGCTTCTGAGTCCAACTTTCTGAGAGTTGACGGACTTCTGAGGCGAACCTTCTGAGGGAAGACCCTTTGAGAACTACTAGTCGCAAGGTCTTCTGAGACCCTTCTGAGGCGACAGTGTTTTTTCCTCAGACATGTTTTCACCTTCTGCGCTTCTGAGACATCCTTTCTGATATCTTTTGGCGCTATGATTTTATCAATTGATCTCGAGGCTACTTGATGTTTTGTCTTGGTCTTTGCTCATGGTATTGCAATAATTTAAAGCTTTCTGAGACACTTAGCGCACATATTAGTACAACCTTAAGTAAAATTTTTATACTTATGGCTTACCTTGTTATCATTAAAACTTTCATTGCTCTAAGAGAATTATGCCTAATTCTCTCAGAAGGGTTCTGGAGCTTACAATCTCCCCCTTTTGATGATAACAACTTAAGTCTTAAGATAATAATTTTGCTTAAGTTCAGAAGTGTTTCTGAGTAAGTTCACAACTTATTCAGACTGCACTTTTGCTTTCTTAGAAACTAACTTAGCTTTCTGAGAGAAGGCTTAGTTATTTTCTTAGAAGGCTGTGATAATCAACAGTTAAAGTATGCAATGTATGATTACTGTTTGAGATTATCAATTACATAGCGTGTATTTCTTGATGAATATACGTATGAGATTCAGAAATACCAGGCTAAGTAAATCAATAGATGCCAAATAATTAAGAATAAGCATGAATGCCAAAATAATGATTTTTCATTGATGGTTTTGTAGAGATACAAAATATTTGGCTCCCCCTAAGTTGTTGCTCCCTAAGTTCTAGCCTAGTGTTTTACGTATAGCCAATGTACAAAAATTTTATCATTTATCTACTCCCCCTTTGTTATATCAAAAAGGGTGGCTAAGACATAAACGCCATCATTGACTTAGAACTACTGCCTTCTGGCAATGTAGCGTAGCAGCTGGCATATCTCCATGAGAATCTCGCTCTGAGTCGCATTCGGAAGCGCATTCTGGAGGTAGTTCAGAGGAAGTGGAAGGCTGTTGAGAAGATGAGGGTTGAGATGGAGGAGGGCGAGAGACTTCAGCCTCAAGAACCTCATCGATGATATCCCTCTGTTGATATTCAGGAAGTTCTTCTTCTTGGACAGCTTTGTCTTCAATAGCAGCGAGTTCAATAGAAGGCTGCCTCTGAGTGTCCTCAGAAACTAGAGCAAGGTCTAGATCAGAAGGTTGCCGAGCTGATGGTTGCTCCATAGCACCAGAAGTCTGAGCATCTTCGGAGAGGTTGAAAGTTGAGATCTGGCTATGTATGGCTTCAATGCACTTCAACTTCTCAGTTCGACAAAGAAAGGCCGAAATTGCACAGAGGGTGGGTGACTACCATTCTTCCCAGCTGAAAGCCGGAACTAATCATCGAGTCCGTAATCGAGAAGGTAGGACCCTGTTGATTGAAGGATGGAGGAGGAACTTCTGTTAGATCTAGAGGAGGAACCTCTGGTTCCTTCTGAGAGTCCTTCTCAGATAGAGTTCCTTCCAAGAACTGTGGGCAACAAATGCCTCACTGCTGCAACTCCGGCAGCCATGGTAGCGTCAGCGCCCACCTCTGAGCTGAGCCCAGTGCTGGTGGTCCCTGGCACTACTTCATGTGTTGAGACATGAGTTTCCTCATGTTCCGAGGGATCTCAGAAGAGAGGGACCAACCTCAGAAGTTGTTCAAGTAAGGCTTCCTCATGCTGTAGTTGTTGTTGTGTGCATCTGAGCAGCTTCTGGAGTCTCAGAGGGTTGATCCAGTTCCTTCTGGACATCAAGCATTGTCTGAGCCAGTGACTCAGCATTCACAGCAGCAACCTCGTTGTGGTTGCCTCAGAAGTTCCACCATAGAAACCTCAGAGGTCTCTTCTTGGGCTCTTTCTTGAGCTTCCAGCATCTGGAGTGCGATGCTCAATGCGGAAGCTTGCCGCATCTTCTTCCTCAACGAAGAATCAGCAACATTTCCTCCATGCCCTGAACGTCTTCTCTGGTTGGAGAGACATTCCCAGAGGGGAGGAGTGATGAGAAGCTTCTGCTTCTTCTTCAGCAAGAACAGCAGCGGTAGTAGTGGCAACAGCAGCAACTGCTATAATTTCTTTACCCGTCGCTTCGGCGGCTCTGTTCTTAGTGGTTTTTATCCCCACTCCTTTGTGAGACTTTCCCTGATAATTCAAGGAATGCAGGAGTTTAGTTTAAATTTGGTGGGTTTAAAACCAGCAACAGAATCAGAAACAGGAATTGAAGTAGAAGAAGATTTAAGAAAGGAAGGTGGAGTTTTAGAGTAAGCTTTTACCAAACGACCACGTTTCTTTTTCCCTTCTGGTGCACGTCTGGGACTTGGAGAGTTGGAGGTGTTTTCCTCTTTCTGTCATGGGTTGCTCAGACGTTGTTTCTTCTGAGTCTTCAGCAGCCTCAACAACCTCAGTTCCTTCTGAGGAGTCTTCTGAGCTTCCTCAGAAGCCATACTCCTTGTCACCCTTGTTGGAGAAGGGTGAGTCACCTTTGCTGCTTCTTCTTCCTTTCTGAGGGTCAGAAGCCTTTTCCTTTCCTTCTCAGCCTTAGAGGGCTGTTTGGTGCTAGCAGCTCCCTTGTAAGGCTTTGCTTCCTCCTTCTTCTTAGGTGCCCCCGTCTCTGGTACCTTCTTCTTCTGATGTTGTTGAAGGTGACCATGGTGAATTGCTGTGGTTGAAGACGTATTCATAGTCTTCAAGGGGAAAAGAGAAGTGATTTAAGATCTTGGTCAAAAGACTCCCATAGGGTAGACTTGTAAGCGCTCTTTAGGATGTGCTTGGTGCATCATGTAGTTTAGCACCATCCTCCCAAAATCAACCCTCTCTTTCTTCAGCAGATGGTAAAGTAGACATGCGTCCATGGTGGTGACATTCCCCATGTCTCCAATCCGAGGAGAAGGGTATGCTGGATAACTGAGAAGATGATTCTGGCTTCTTGCGTGAGATGAGGCACCTTCACGCCCTTGAGTGGTAGACTGTGCTACCAGTTAGAAGTGTTACTACTTCTTCTTCTGAGTCATCTACCTCCTTGACCCATTCTGGTCGTCGGCGATGACAGCACCACCATTTAAGGTCTTGAAAATTTTGTTGATGTCAGAGGAGGAGAAGCGGATCTGTGATCAGCAATCGTGCTCTTGACCCCTTTGTTGGTGAACCTTTCTATTTGCGAATAGAATGCTCTCACCACATTTGGGTAGCACACGTCCTCGGAGCTCATCATGGCTGGCCATCCAGGTTGCTTGAGGAAAGTGAGTTGAAGTTCATCCACTTGATTGTATACGTTGAGAGTAGTACCCTTCCCATAGCAAGATTTCTTGGAAGATAAGTCTTGTGGAATAGGGATTGCATCTCCTCATTGTCGTAGAGAATATCTTCGGATACTTCATTGAGGTTGTTTCTCATTAAGCCCTTAATCTCTCCAGAGAAGGCCATTTGGAAGAAAGGTTTAAGTTTGAGAAGAGATGAGAGGAGATAGAGAAGAACAAGAGAGTAGAGATAGCAGAGAGAGAGAGAGAAACAGATGAAGATTGGAAAGCGAGGAGAGGATTTGGCAGAGTTTTGGTATGTTTTAAGCGCAAAGTGCTCAAATGGAACAATGCCATGAGTATTTATAGAACTGGCTTGTAACTAGCCGTTTCTGACGCTTATCCAAAAGTTACCGTTGGTAACTTGTTCTCGAAGGTACCCTTCTGATAGAAGTGGTCCTTCTGAGAAATACTCCTTCTGAGAAATGTTTCAGAAGATCTCCTTCTGAGGAATGAGTCTTCTGAGAACAAATTTTCTCAGATAGAGTTTTCTGTGTTTTTCTTACTTCTAGCTCAGAAGCTTAGTTCTATTGTTTGTCTCAGAGTCTAAACTAGGACTAAGGGGGGTTTCTAAGAAAAAGTTTTTAATTTCAAAGTACTTAGAAACGTCTTAGATTGAGAAGTCCTTTCAGAACATTGAAACGATCCTCGGGTAAAGGCTTTGTAAATATATCTGAGATTTGATCCTCAGTATTCACAAATTTAAGTTCAATGTCGCCTTTTTGCACATGATCCCGAATAAAATGATGTTTTATATCAATGTGCTTGGATCGAGAATGCTGAATAGGATTCTTAGCTAAGTTGATAGCACTTGTATTATCACAGAGGATAGGAATTTTGGTGTACCTTAATTGATAATCAAGTAGCTGATTCTTAATCCAGAGCATCTGAGAACAGCAGTTCGCAGCAGATACATATTCAGCTTCAGCAGTTGATAGGGCGATCGTATTTTGCTTCTTGCAAGACCAAGTGATCAAGCATTTTCCAAAGAAGCAGCAGCAGCCACTTGTGCTTTTGCGATCGATCCTATCTCCAGCGTAGTCAGCATCACAATATCCTACAACATCAGAAGAACAACCTTTCTCGTACCAAAGACCAAGATTAGTAGTTCCACTTAAATATCGTAAATTCGTTTAACTGCAGTTAAATGTGATTGCTTAGGCTTAGACTGGAATCTAGCACAGATCCCAACACTGAGTTGGATATCTGGTCTGGAGGCAGTTAAGTAGAGAAGTGAGCCAATCATCCCTCGATAGTTGCTTTCTGAGACTTTCTCACCATCTTCATCCAAGTCAATTACTTGAGAGGGATGCATGGGAGTGCTCATGGGTTTGGCCTTATCCATCAGAAACTTCCTCAGAAGTTCTTTGGTATACTTCTCTTGGTGGATAACTGTCCTTCTGACTCTTGCTTGATTTGCAATCCTAGGAAGAATTTTAATTCTCCCATCATGCTCATCTCGAATTCACCTTGCATAAGCTTGGAGAATTCTTTGCAAAGGCATTCATTGGTTGCGCCAAATATTATGTCATCAACATAAATCTGGACAATCAAGAAGCCAGAGTCTTCTGAGAGTGTAAAGAGAGTTGTGTCCACTTTCCCTCTTGAGAATCCGTTTTTAAGTAGGAAAGAGCTCAATCTATCGTACCAAGCTCTTGGAGCTTGTTTCAGACCATAGAGAGCCTTTGTAAGCTTAAATACGTGATCCGGGAATGCATCATTCACAAAACCAGGAGGTTGTTTTACATAAACTTCCTCAGAAAGGTATCCATTCAAGAAGGCAGACTTAACATCCATCTGATAGAGTTTGAAACCTTTGTGTGCAGCAAAAGCTAGCAACATTCTGATAGCTTCCAATCTTGCGACTGGAGCAAAAGTTTCATCGTAGTCTATCCCTTCTTGTTGGTTGTACCCTTGAGCAACCAATCTAGCCTTGTTTCTCACGACTTGACCGTTTTCATCAAGTTTGTTTCGAAACACCCATTTAGTCCCAATGACACTTTTGCCTTTGGGCTTCTGAGTTAGTTTCCAAACTTGATTTCTCTCGAATTGGTCAAGTTCATCCTGCATGGCATTTACCCAGCTAGGATCATCTACGCCTCTTCTATGGAGTCTGGTTCAAGTTCAGAAACCATAGCAAGATTTGTGTAGTTCCTTCTGGTTCTTACGCCACGTTCTGGATTACCCAAGACTTCATTCTGAGAGACGTTCTTCAAGTCTCTTGAGCCTCTAATCCCTTTAGGAGTAGGGTTCTGAGAAGGAGACACAGAAGGTTCTCTTTCTGAGTCATCAGAGGCTTGACCTTCTGAGGATCTAAATTCCATTGCATTTGGAGAAGTAGATTCTCTAGGTTCTGGAGCTTCGATGATGCTACTAGATTTTTCTTTAGTTAGAGATGGTTGTTCCATGGTTGGAAGTCAGTCTCATCATCTATAAGAATTTTCTTTTGGCTTTCTCAGAAGAGATGTTGAGTTTCTCAAACTCATCTTCTAAGTCTGCATCTTTCTGAGACATGTCCTTACTAAGTTCTTTGAACTTAATATGGATTGTCTCTTCAACACATTTACTCCTTTTGTTATATACTCTGTAAGCTTTAGAGACTGAGGAGTATCCTAGGAAGCATCCATCATCGGACTTAGGATCAAACTTAGAGAGTTTGTCCTTTGTGTTGAGAATAAAACAAGAAGAACCAAATACATGGAAATAAGAAATGTTTGGTATTTTATTCTTCCATAGCTCGTAAGGTGTCTTTTTCAGAATTGGTCTCAGAAAGACTCGATTCTGAATGTAGCATGAAGTGTTAACTGCTTCAGCCCAGAAACCTTTTGAAAGTCCGCTTTCTAAGAGCATTGTTCTTGCCATCTCTTGAAGGCTTCGATTCTTTCTCTCAGCCACTCCATTTTGTTGAGGAGTTCTGGGAGATGAGAATTCGTGAGCAATGCCCAGATTTTCACAAAACTTTTCGAAAGCATGGTTCTCAAATTCACCACCATGATCTGATCTTATGGCATGAATGTGCGAATCCTTTTCTGTTGAAACTCTTTTTGCAAATGCTTTGAACTTCTCAAAAGTTTCTTCCTTAGAGGCTAGAAAGAAAACCCAAGTGAATCTGGAGTAATCATCCACTATGACAAGACCATAGCGTTTTCCAGAAAGAGAAGCCGTTCTGGTTGGTCCAAAGAGATCCATGTGGAGCAGTTCCAGTGGTTTCTGAGTAGAAATACCACTTTTACTGGGAAAGGAAGCTTTGGTCTGTTTCCCTTTTTCACAGAAGTCGCAGGTTGCATCCTTCTGATACTTAATTCTGGAAGGCCCTTTACAAGTCCTTTCTGAGAGAGTTCAGAAAGAAGTCTCATATGGGCATGACCAAGTTTCTTATGCCATAGCCATTTGTCTTCTTGGACAGAGACAAGGCACTCCACGTTTTGATCCTTTAGATCATCCAGATGGATAACATAGATGTTACCAACACGTTTTCCTTCCAGAACGATCTTGTCATTTGTGAGATTAATCACATGACAATACTTGGCATAAAACTCAACCTTTAAGCCTTTGTCACAAAATTGACTAATGCTTAATAGATTGTGAGTTAAGCCATCGACCAAAAGTACATCTGAGATTTGGTGAGAGGAATCCTTACCAACATCTCCGATTGCAGTGACTCTTCCCTTAGCGCCATCACCGAATCGCACTGTTCCGCCTTTCTTGGGCTTGAGACTTCTGAACCAGTGCTTGCTTCCAGTCATGTGCCTCGAGCAGCCACTGTCAAGGTACCACTGCTCATCGTGGTGGTGGAGCAGCGCTTGATGATGTACCTGCAGTCACAAAGTTAACAGATTTAGGTACCCATTCTTTGTTGGGTCCTTGCTTGTTAGCTTTCTTGGACTTTTGCCTTCTTTTCTTAGAAGGGTCATGGTTTTGAGAGTCAGAGACCTTTGTTTGCCCTTTTCAGAAGCACTTGCTTTCTGAGAATTTTACCCTTCTGAGAGGGGTTAGTCTTCTTAGAAGGCTTTGCTTTCTGAGTTTTCTTTTGAGCCTTCTGAGGCTTAGAGAGTTTTCCTTTTTCCAACATAGGACATTTTTCAGAACCATGGCCACTTTTAAAACATGCGATGCACGTGCGAGGTGATTTAGTTAAAGATGGATCAATATCATTTGGTTCGAAGATTTCTTCATAACCAAGTCCACTCTTATCCTTGTAAGGTCTTTGACCACCAAGCAAGAGTGTCATCATTTTTTCACCCTTGACCATCTTAACTAAGTCAGAAGTGAGAAGCTCATTTGTCTTTTGTAATTCTATCAAGCCAGTTCGGCTTTTTCAACAGTTACAGAAGACATTGTTTCTAAAGCTTGATAGAGGTTGTGACCTTCAAGATATCTATTTTTAAAGTCATCTCTTTCAAGCCTTAGATTCTCTACTTCTTGAATTAGTCTAGCATTTTCAGCTTCTAAGTGTTTAAAAGACTTTCTTAGTTTGCTGAAATTGTTAGCTAATTCGTTTGAGTCTCTCAGAAGCTCTTCATAGAGTTCTGAGATCTCATTGTATGAGTATGAGAGAGGAGGAGAGTTTGGTACCTCTTCTGACTCAGATTCTGTTTCCAGAATATAGTCAGTACCGGCCATGAAGCAGACATTAGCTTCCTCTTCACTTGCGACTCAGAGCCTTCCTCTTCTGAGTCACTCCATGTAGCAGCCATTGCCTTCTTCTTCTTCTTGGGAATGAACTTCTTCTTTCCCTTGTTCTGAGGGCACCCTTCTGAAGTGCCCTATTCTCCACAGCCGAAACATGTGGCATCAGAAGCTTTGACTTTCCTTTTCTAGGGGTGATCTCTTTGTCTTTGCTTGGTCTTCTCTTCCAAGCTTCTTCATTTTCCTTACTAGAAGAGAGATGTCATCTTCATCGGAATCTGAGTTTTGATCGTTTTCAACTCAGATATTCTTCATCCTTTAGGGCTTTTGAAGTCTTTTTGATCTGACTTTTCAGAGCCAGAGCTTTCTGAGGTCTTGAGGATGAAGATGGTCCTCCAAGCAGTCCTTCAAGCTCAATCTCGTGAGTTCTGAGTGAGCCAAACAATACATCTAAACCTAGCTGATTTAGATCCTTTGCTTCTTGGATCGCTGTACCTTTGGGCGCCACTTGGCAGAGAGGCTTCTGAGAATTTCCTCACCATCTCAATGTGGAGTAGGTCTTTCCCAAGACCTTTAGCTGATTTATGATGTGGAGAAACCTTATGACATGTGTCAATGGTTCCTCAGGTTGCATGCAGAAGGACTCGTACTATGTACGAGCATTGATACCTTGGTTTCCTGACTTCATCATTCCTTCATGCAGCATGTGTAATCACTCCCAAATTTCTTGAGCGGTGTCACACGACACAATCTTGTCGTATTCTACTTGGGCAGGGCGCAGAGAAGAATGTATTTAGCTTTGAAGTTGAGTTGTATCTTCCTTCATCTCTGAGTCCATTCGTCCTTAGGGACTCGTCTTGTATAGGTTCTGGGTG
This sequence comes from Aeschynomene evenia, assembly GCA_013621005.1. Taxonomy (NCBI): domain Eukaryota; kingdom Viridiplantae; phylum Streptophyta; class Magnoliopsida; order Fabales; family Fabaceae; genus Aeschynomene; species Aeschynomene evenia. Next base: position 16,444,140 of record CM024268.1, read on the forward strand.
CTGGAGGTGCCATCCTGGCTCAGCGTCTGTTGCAACTACAACATCCCCTGTAATTGTCCTGCAGAGGCTGATAGCTCCATTCTCGATCCTATCCCATAAGTCAGACTGGTGTGCTTGATGAATAGCTATCCTGTCACGCCAGTAGTCGAAGCTGTCTCCGAGAAACATCGGAGGTCTGGATTATGAAGCCCCATCTGATATGATGCAGCTGGTGAATTCATATTTCCCTTCGTGGATCTTTTTCCTTGACACTGCTAAGTGCTCAACCCCTTAGGACCGAGCTCTGATGCCAATTGAAAGTGTATGTGTGCACGAGAAGGGGGGGTTGAATCGTGCAAGTTTAAAATTACTTCTTAAAACTTTTACTTAGAAAGTTGTTTTTACTCAGAAGTAGAATTAAGAGTTTGCAGCGGAAATTACTTTCTGAGAAGATTAAGTTCTGAGAACTTAGTCTTCTGAGAAAGTTCCTTTTGAGCAATTTTAAGAAAATGACTTTACGTTGAATTTCTTAAACGCTTTCTGATTTTAATCAATAAAGTTTTTACGAGACTTCTTATTAAAATCGTGGCAAGTTTTCCTCAAAGATTATGCAAGTAAGAGTAAGGGGAAAAGCTTAACCAAAGAATTTTATTGGTTCGGTTATAAACAACCTACTCCAGTCCTCAACCTTAGTTGAGAGTTCTTGGATATTCTTCTTAAAGTGCTTCCCAGACAACACTGCCTTTACCAAGTAAAGGACTTCCACCACTTACAACCGAAGTGGATTTCCTTGCCTCTACACTAGAGGACTTCTGCCTCCAACACTAGAGGCTCTTTGCCTTAATCACTTAAGGACTTCCTTGCCTCACACTGAGACTTCTTTGCCTTAAACACTTAAGGACTTAAACTTTGCCTCAAAACACTTCGAGGACTTAAATGCCTTCAAACAGCGAAGGATTAGCGTTTTCGGAAAGTGTTTTGCTTTGAAAACCAACTACTAAATTAAGTTACAACTTAATTTGACCCTTAGTAGACTTCTAGATTTAACTTACAATTGTAAGAATTTACACCAATACAGAACTAGAAGATTTTCGCAAAGTTGAAAGAACAATTCCGTAAAATTGTCTTTCTGAGAAAGTTCTAAGTTTTCGCAGATGATTTTCAATTCAGCAGAGTTTTTGCACGTTTAATCAAGAGTTTTTAGCGCAAGAGTTTCGTCCAATGCTCTGGAATTGAACTCATATATATAGGCATCAAAGAGCCGCGAATTTTAGAAGCTTTCACTTTGCTTATGTGGCTGTGTCCTTTTCAGAACGGCTCCCTGCTACAGTCAGCGCGAAATGAGGAACTTTTCAGAACTGCACAGTGCGCGTGTTCCCACTTCCTTGGCTAGTTGTAGCGAGCTTTCTGAGACTGCTTGCGCTCCCTTGAGTTCAGACCCTTGGTTGCTTCTGAGTCCAACTTTCTGAGAGTTGTACGGACTTCTGAGGCGAACCTTCTGAGGGAAGACCTTCTGAGAACTACTAGTCGCAAGGTCTTCTGAGACCCTTCTGAGGCGACAGTGTTCTTTCCTCAGAAACATGTTTTCACCTTCTGCGCTTCTGAGACATCCTTTCTGATATCTTTTGGCGCTATGATTTTATCAATTGATCTCGAGGCTACTTGATGTTTTGTCTTGGTCTTTGCTCATGGTATTGCAATAATTTAAAGCTTTCTGAGACACTTAGCGCACATATTAGTACAACCTTAAGTAAAATTTTTATACTTATGGCTTACCTTGTTATCATTAAAACTTTCATTGCTCTAAGAGAATTATGCCTAATTCTCTCAGAAGGGTTCTGGAGCTTACATATTTGTCATCACATTCTCATGTCTAATCATTTGAAATATTATTAGTGTAGATTAATATTTTATTATGTTTATATTTAAAAAAGATTAAATAGAGGATTAATGTAGTAATTAAATATTACAATTAGTATAGATAGATTCAATTCCATTTTATTTTTTACATTGATATCAATTTTATTAGGTTCTTTAATTTTTATAATTAGAATCAATCATTTAGTGTAGAAAACATGTAACATGATCAATCAATTTTTTTTTTAAAAAAAAGAATCAATCAATTCTTTAAAATTCAAATGAACCATTTTAATTAGGAAACAAATGTAAATTCAAAACATATTCAACTTATTTCTAAATATTATCTCATTAATTTATTTCTAAATTTATTTCTATATAATACTATCAAATAATATCTCATTATAGAAATCTACATTATTAATATAATGGTCATGACATTTTAATCATTATTATTATTTATTATATTTTAATTTATTAGTTTCTGTTAAATTTTTATAATTAGAATAAATCAATTATTTGAAATTTAAATCAATCATTTTATGAATTAATATTTTATAATTCTATGTTTGAAAAAATTATTAAATAGGGGATTAATGTAATAATTAAATATTACAATTGGTATAGATAAATTCAATTCAATTTTAGTTTTGAAATTCCAAAAACAAAATTCCATTTTAGTTTTGAAATTGATATCAATTTATTAGTTGTCTTAAATTTTATAATTAGAATCATGGACGAAATATATAGGATTGATATAATTAGTTTTTATATCACTTTCCGTAGCACAAATTAAATCTATCTATATAATTAGAATCATTAACGGAATATGATTGATATAATTTTATATTTATATATAACTTGCTTGGTAGTTTTTTATTTGTTCTTTGTGCTATAATTTTATAATAGTTGATAAATGATATTTACGGAAAGTGATTGATATCAAATTCAAATAACAAAAAATCAAATAAAATAAAGTTTTAGGTCTGAATTTATTATCAATCAAATAAGAAAATTCAGAATCAGATTCAAATATGTCAGCAAATGAAACCAATTTCAAGCCATAAATCGGAATAGGTAGATTATCAGCATATTTAACTGTAGTCATGAATTGAAAATTCAGACGAAACTCATGTCTTGTGGTGCGGAAGTTTCCAACATTATTACCACCTACTCCGAAATAGGCTAAAATATAAATTAGCCCCTCAGAAAGTAGTGGTTTAAACTTGTAGACCAACGTTTTCCGTATTGATGCGTGTATCATAGTGCCCTAAATTTTATAATTCAAAATATTAATTTTAAAACAATGAATGTTGTTAAGTGTCAAATATCATTAAAAAAACAAAAAAAAAAGCTTACAAATTCATCCATTAGGACCATCTCTAGACTGCTTAAAGAGTCTTGGTCGTTGAAGGATGGGAGACTCCACAACCTAACAATACGAACTTTGATTCTCCAACATTCCTGGAGTAGAGTGATCTCAGCCAGTCGATTAATTTGCACTGTCATGCTCAAAAATGTTGAAACCAAATATTAAACCTCAAAAAAGCTACAGAGAATAAAGATTAGAGGGACAAAGATAATGAATTGAATGGTAAAACAACACATAAATATATAAATCGTGAAATGCAAAGAGCAAGAGATGAAAATAGAAAGAAATATTCTGAATAAAGATATGAACTGTTATAAAATAAAAGGAAACATTTTGATGAAATATAGTTTAGTATTAGAATCAAAAGAATTACTTATTTAAAAAAATTGATTCAAATATGATAAAATTAATTCAGATTCTTATTGTATCAATTAGCATATTTATAGTAACTTCTAATTAGAAATTAATTGCATATCCTGAATAATTGAAAAATATTTTTGATTAAAAAAAAAATTACCTGAAATATCTCCTCCTTGAATGATGGAAGAGATTGTCTAGAAGCATTATCCAACCGGTTTAGAATTAAATTTCTATCATCAAATGCTATAATATTATATTCCTTGATTGAAGCAATTATAGAATATTTTTCTTATGTAATTATGAGTTAATTAAATTGTTTATAATAATTTTTTTAATTAAATTTAATTCTTAAATTTTAATTAATTACAGAATCACTCAGAGCGTGACACTTGTCACAACCTCATGAAATGAACTCTGAAATATTATATTTATAGTTATATTTATAGATAGATGTAGGATATAGTCTCCAATTATTTAAATAATATAAGTCATTGATTATAGACAATTGCATATATTAAATTATTTCTCATTTAGGCTTACCTATTAAGTTTACTATTTATATCATAGTACACTATATGATATAATTTATTTTTAATTAAATTCAGCATTGACTTAAACGTTCGAGTTTGAATCATGAGGAGGAGGAGAAAGTAAACAAAAGAGATTGGTCAAAGAAGAAGACGCAACTGAAGCACCTACAAAGCTAATAGCATGAACAAAACCCACAAAGAAGTAGGCACGATTGAAGAAGACGACAAACATAGCCAAAAAATGTTACCAAAAAAAGAACATAGCAAAAAAAAAAAAAAAATCCAAACGTCAAAACTATATTTGAGATGAAGATGAATCACATTGTAAATTCACGGGAGAAGATAAACACAACTTAATCACATCAATCAAACGCAACCAATTCTGGAGAGAAGAGCTTCATGAAGTCCTGAAGTAGCAAGAAACAGGACTGGATTAACCATGAACAGAGGAGGAAGACTCAATCTATTGCAAAAAAGATGAACATCAATCTCAATGAACCGGTTCGAACAAAGACTTGAACCACCAAATATCTCAAGCCAAAAGATAAAGATGAAGACGAGCTGGATCAAAAAGATGAAGATGAGCTAGATTAAAATTGCAATTGCATCGATAATGAACTAATGATGAATCTAAAGCTTAAACTGATCTAATACCGAAAAACTCAAATGAAGAAGACAATGGCACCACAAGAAAATGAGTGTTTAATTGATTTTTTTCTGAAGGAACTGAGAAAGGTTATGAAAGCATTTGTAAATTAGGGTTTGATAGTGTTGGTTGGAGAGAAACCGCAAGAAAATGAGAAAGAAACATAAGAGAAAAGGTGAATTCATCAAGAACACAAAAATAGAGCAGTGGAAAAATTGATCAAGGTGGGTGAAATTAAAAAGTCTCAAATACCATGTTAAAATTAAGATATCAACCTAAGGATAGAGAAAAAATGGAGAGAGAATTGAGATATGAAATTAACTAAATAATAGAAAAAGTGAAGTAATACAGGCAATACAAATATGCATATCATGCACGGTACAACTTGTATTGTGTTTCCACATAGAGCTGGAGATTGGTGAATGTATAAAGACCAAACTCAACTAGGTGGTCACAAAACAAGAATTGGAGGTTTTAGCGCATTTTTTCTGTAACTTGACAGCTACGTATCCCCCAAAATGATATGGGCTTCAGTTTTCTGTTTGTGGCTGTAAAAAACCATCCCACGTGGGTTTCACATGTGGCACAGTTAGCGATAGTCCATGCATACCTGCCAAAGAGTAGCAAATTTGTTGCCATATTAGTTTCTTAAGTAAATAAAACATAAAACAAAGGTAGATAAATGCTACTACCTCCCTTCTCTAATTAGTGTACTTCATAACATTGCCCTTATTTATATTCTTTCATATTTAATTCATCCATTAATTTTCTCTTTTTAAGGATATCAATGGAAAAATATAATTAATGTTGTCTAGAATTTTTATACGGATAAATAATAATAGAAATTTAAAATTATATAAATGGATAATAGAGAATAGAGATAGCAAATTGGCTCGGAATCTAAAAAGAAGGGACATTGGGAAAAGAATACACACTCAACTAGAACAATAAGGCAAGAGATAAGGTGCAGATTGGCTTGCATCTGCATGTTTCCAATGTCAAATTACATGGTAGCAACACATTCCCATGCCATACATGGTAGCTTTACCCCTATACTTTCTTCTCTTGTAAACCTTCAGCCCCTTGGTAGCTTGTCTCTAACAGAATCACAACTAACAAAGCCACAAACAGAATGATAGTTCATGGAAAGAGAAGTTGTCATAGATGGGGCCAAGTTCCTGGGACTGCTAGATACAGGTTAGAACTAAGACTGCTGAATATGGGTCAGAAATGTTACAAACTGCAAAGTACGGGGCAGAACTGGGGCTGCCAAAAAGTTCTAGCCCTGTCAAAATCAACAAATGACAACAAAAGAGGCTGAAGACATCAAAACATTCCACAGGTTCAATTGGACCCAACTCATATATATCTATCTCAATCAAAATTTGAATCACCATACTCATGAATCAGATCCGAAACCACAAAACCAAAACCAAAATCAAAATCAAAACTAAAATCCACATAAAGAAAGGGAATGAACATCCTCTTGCTCAAAGGGGACATCAGAATGTTGATAGGGGAGAAAAAGCAGACTCAAGATCAGCAAATACCGACTTGAACCTGCTCTTTGAAGATTCACCAAAGCCCTAGCTACCGGTAGGCCACCCACCAGAGTTACTCATGCCAAAGAATCAAACACACAAGCCATTGAGGGTGCACAGAGCATCAAAAGGCAAGAACAATAAGAAAATTGCCGAAATGTCATCACTGCTTCAACCCAGCCAACATTGCTGGCCATTACTCCAATTGTGAGACCTCAAGCCAGGGCTGACAGATAATGATTAACTCAGTAGCCTCTGATGACCACCAACGGTTTGCCAACAAACCCAAACAATAAACCTCTCATAGGCATAAATGAAAATTGACTATTAAATAGACAAACCAGAGTTCCAAGATTTCAGTTGAAACATTGAAAACAAAAAAGGAAAAAGAAAATTATAGCAAGTGACAAAGTCTGAAGAAAGAAGTGAGTTTCAATTTATAGAAACTCTATAACAGAATAATGGACAATGATAGTTCCATACTGATACCATGTTGGGATAGATGTTGACAGCAAAAAGAGAAGTGAAAACAAATAACTATTTGTGACAAAATTGATTAGGTTCTTAGGTTCTTGGTATAGATAGATACTCATGCCACATTTACTAATAATATGATAGCTACATATTCCAATGCCACACATATTGACTGCCGACATAATTTCTACATGTAGGAGTAAGATGGAATATATGGAATGTGTGCTCAGCAGGAGGTGCGTGTTGCATACCATTAAAATACTGATTCTGCAGCAGAAACTTCTAAAAGGATAAAAAGGAGAATTCAGCCCCTGGCATTCTGTTACAGCAGGCAAAAATCAACGAAGGGGATAGGAATAGTACTATACCACTTGGCAAGAGTAGTGAGGAGAGTGAGTGATCCTAGGCTGATTTGTTGATACGTGAGGTGTGAAATATAGAGAAGAGGGTGGGAGTGAGGGGATTATTCAGAAAATAAAAATAGAATCAGGACAGGACTATGAGAGAGGCAGGACCCTCAAAATTCTGTCTTTGTTAATTTCCTCATTTTGCTTACTGTTACATTTTCCTTTCTTTTTAGATCATTAATATACTACTTGAAGGAGCGGAATCACAGTGATTCACTCTTTATCCTTATCTTTTCAGTGGGAGTGTGTGATTACTGTTCTATTGCTTGATACCAATTCTTACAGAACGATGATATGGTTTAAGGTATATGGTAAGACCATAGACACACCGATATACCTCTGGTATTAAGGGGTATGTGAGGAAGGATAGAAAGGGAGACTCAAGATGGAAATTATTTCAAGTGAATGCCCCGCAACACAACAAATCCCTAATGTGGAAGTGGAAAATGAGTGATGATAAGAATTCGGTTAGGGTGAGTGGGCATAAATGTTAATATAGACGGGGCAGGTAATTACTGTATGTGAGGATTTGGAGCCTTTTGAGCTGAGAGGGAGCAGGACCTTCGAAGAATGTTAATTGTTTCTAGCATTTCCCCGTTGTTTCTATCTTCCTTAACTATAAGTGGGAATGAGGGAGTTCTATTTGGCTATTGCAGTGATATTCCCACATTTTGATAAAAAAATCTGGTTTTCTACATATTCAGTAGAAATAAACAAGTTTATATGTAACATTCAAAGGAAATGAAAGTGCACCGAATCTAACCCAGGAAACCAACTATATTCAGTAGCTGGTGGCCCAATAAGAGCTAGGCCTTTTGCCTTGAAGAGAGTCATCACTTCATGCACATAACCACTTGAGTTCACGTAAGCACCAGAGGACCCTCACTAGACATTACTAACATATCACTTCGCTTAGCAATTAGAGTCTGCAAATTTAAAATGTTGAAAAAAGGAAGAAACATTAGTTAGTCTCTACACTTGACGAAAGTTTACAAGGAATAACAGTCACAGGTTGTTTATAACTTTCTATCTATACTAAAACACAGAATAAGTGCATAATTGTTCTTTATTGCTGATATAATGATTACCTGGCAGATTTTACATTGAATAAGATCAATACTCTCTAGTAATGCGATTTCCTTGCGCAGTCTATATGAAATGCCATCAATATCCAAAAGCTCCTGTCTTGTTGATTCAGAAACAGGTATTTTGCTGGCAATATAAAATGATAAAACATCAGGCTTCTTGACAAGAGCATCCATGGCAGGCACTCCAACTATTTGCTTCCACATATCTACATATTATGAATACAACAACTATTAGTTTTTTACTCTTAGATTATCATTTTAAACAAGAAGACAGTAATCTAGAAGAGCCAAAATTATTTCATTTGAGATTTTATGTTACCAATTTACCATAGTTTCACCCAGAAAACAAGAATCAATTGATGTAACAAAAAAAGTGCATAGGATGGTTGGAAGATAAATATCCTTCTCCCCTTGGAGGACTTATTCTATCATGTGATCATACTCAAATCACTTGCTATTTTGCAACAAGGTCACAATTAAAATACTTCCTATAGTTAATATTCATAATCAAAAGAATGCATATTCTACCTTCCAATTTATGTTGATAATCAATGATTAATAATATTAGATGTTGCTTACTATGAACCATACAAAGCACAATAATTAGCATAATCTCCAGTCTTGGAATTAAAGCAAGACAACTTCTCTTCTC